>VZTB01016844.1:1390782-1409062 GCA_013397245.1 Thryothorus ludovicianus | reverse complement strand
TTTTTTTTTTTTTTTAAATGCCACGTTTGCGAGGCACAGGGAGTTCCAGCCAGCTTATTTCCTGGAAAACCAGCCCAGTTTTTCCTCCGGGGAACAAGGGAGTGAAAAGTGGAGGGGAAAAATATAAAGAAAGTGTAGGAGGGATAAACTTTCATCATCGGGTCCCCATAAGGCTGGCTGCCGGTTTCACCCGTGGGCCGGGAAGGAGTTAACTCCAACCCGAGAGCCGCGGGGAGAATGTGCAGTCAGGGAGGTGCTAGTGAAAGTGACTGCAGGGGAGTGAATGGGGCTGGGAAAGTTTTAGAAATGCTTCCTTAGGTATGTGACAGCGGGTTCCGCTCCCTCGTAAATCTGGTTTGAAAGTGAGTTTTTACCCAAAGCACTACAACCTTCCCTTTTTTTTCTTTTTTTTTTTTTTTTTTTTCTTTCAAACTCCCTCCTATTTTCCACAAATTAACAGCTCAGGAGAGATTCAGAAAATGTCTCTGAATACCCATGTGTGTTAAGTAAGCTTTCTTTTAAGGCGTGGTCAAAGCCTTCTAAATCCATAATTAAGGGCAGCTTGAGTCTGGGAGCTTTATTGCGCTGTACTGCTGACAACCGAGGTTAAACTTTCCTACTATCTTTCATGCACTCGACATTACGCAAGATCATTACAACTTTTTGAAATCAGGGAGCTAGCGTTTGGACTGCAGTCCATGTGTCCTATTGCACTTGAAGCATTGCTTCCTTAAAGAAAAGGCTCTTGGGGAAAGCCATGTCCAGCATCATGAAATAGATTTAAGAAGGGTTTGTCATTGAGTTCCTCATTGTGCAACTCAGAGTAGCCTTTCCTTTTACCGACAGTAGTCTTGAGAGTGCCTAAAAAATTTACAATTTTTTTTGTTTTTATGGCAGAAGAAGAGCAAGAGGAAGATGAGGAAATTGATGTTGTTACATTAGCTGAAGCAAATGAATATGAATCCAGCACAGAGTCCAGCAGCACAGAGACGTCAGAAGAGCACAGTAAGCCCCACCACAGCCCACTGGTTCTCAAACGGTGTCACGTCAACATTCATCAGCACAATTATGCCGCTCCTCCCTCCACCAAGGTTGAATACCCAGCTGCAAAAAGGCTAAGGTTGGACAGTGGCAGAGTTCTCAAACAGATCAGCAACAACCGAAAATGCTCCAGTCCGCGCACGTCAGATTCGGAAGAGAACGACAAGAGGCGAACACACAACGTCTTGGAGCGCCAGAGGAGAAATGAGCTGAAGTTGAGTTTCTTTGCCTTGCGTGACCAGATACCCGAGGTGGCCAACAATGAAAAGGCTCCCAAGGTTGTCATCCTGAAAAAAGCAACAGAGTACGTTCTTTCCATCCAGTCGGATGAACACAGACTGATTGCAGAGAAAGAGCAGTTGAGGCGGAGGAGAGAACAGTTGAAACACAAACTTGAGCAGCTAAGGAACTGTTGTGCATAGGAACTCTTGAGCATCACTTAGAATAATGCAAACTAGACTGAAACCATGATAAAATATTAATGATTCTAATATCTCTCATGACCTACGCAGTCCATCGAGTATGGAACTATTACAACTGCATGCTGTGCGATTTAACTTGAGACTACACAACCTTGGCTGAATCTCCCAAGGGTTTGGCCAGAACCTCAAAACTGCCTCATAATTGATACTTTGGACATAAGGGATGATGGGACATTCTTCATGCTTGGGGATGAACTGTTCAAGTTTTTTTCTTTTAAAATTTTGTATTTAAGGCATTTTTTTCATACAAGAATCCAAAAGAAAAAAGTTGTCCCCAGTTTGCTGTATATATTTACACATCATATTGCCATGTAAATACCTTTAATAAAGCCTTTATAGAAAAATGTGCAACATTAATACGCAACAGTTGTGGCAACTGGATTTATACTTGTCTTGAACTTCTGTGCCATAACATTTCACAATTTTGTTTTTTATTTAAGTACTTTTTTTCCTTTTAAAAATGATTTTTATTTTGTTTTTAGATAAATAAATATTTGCCCAAAATATAATTAGCTAAATCCTGTGTATAGACTTCACTTTGTCTCCCACTGTTGTTGTTAGATGTCTGTTTCCATGATATTCCTTATTCTGTCATCCTGGCACCTGACTGAAGTCAAAGGGGGATTGGATGAGAGGAAATTATAGTTTTGCAGCTTAGTAGGGGCTCATTTCTTCTCCCACTCCATCTCTTAATACAAGTGGATAAAATTGTTGGTCTGATGTCCCCTGTCAATTCAACTTGCCTTGCCACCAGGTCCTCCATGCTGGTGCTGGTAGCAATGCATGTGTTGATCTTGGTCATCTCCCTGCTGTAAGTAAAGCTGGAGTGGTGCTGATTTGTTTTCTCACTGATCACCCCAGTATAAAGGCTCTGCATTCCTTCCACATACATATAATTATATTTTCGGGGCATGACCTTCATTCTGCGCTAGGGACAGCCATGTACTTGGAGGGCTGCTTTGTAGTAGGCTCACCTTAATTGCTTCCTGTTTGATTTTAACAGAAGTTAAAGAGGATAAGAAAATAAACTGAGATGGTGAGTGTTGAAGTGGTTAAAACAACAAAGCGGTTTCCCTTTTTAAGTGCTGAAATCAGCAGAGCCAATCTTCTTGGTCAAACACCTTAACACTTTATTAATGTGAATAGTTACTTGGGATTTCAAGGGATACAAAGTTCAAGGACACGGAAAAGGGAGCAAAGGAAAAGGAGAGCTATTTCTCACTTGAAGAATATGCTCAGACAGATGCCTAACATTTGCCAGACATATTAAATAATATTTACATTCAGGACTTGTCTCATGATCAGCTCCTGATGGGCCATAAGGTACTTGCTTGACACAGCTCTGAAGATTAGATTTGATCTTTTCTCCCCTTTTCACCCTCTTAGCCCCACTTTGGTCGTGACTTCAACAACAAATCAGTGAGCTCTTTGATGTGGAGGAGGAATGTGTTTTTCAAAAAATTTTGGCCTTGCACTTTTTCGATTCTCATAATTCCTGTTAAATACATATTTGCTTGACTTTTAACCATTAGAGGAGCAGTGCTGCCAGATAACACCCATGCCAGGCATTGAACCGGGACCAAGGGTTCAGGTTTTCTCTTGTTTTTGAGTTCAGAGTGAGAGGAAAAATGATTGGGCATGGGAATATGTGGGATATGACAGGCAACACCATGTAGACAGCGTAGATGCCAAAGGTGTCTGTTCTGCAAAGCCCTGGGTGAACCATCCCAATAATCTTGCATCAGGAAGTTTGGAAAGAAGGTAAGTGTGTAAATCCTATTTAAAGGAGAGCTTTAGATGTTTAAAGGTTTCTTGAGGGGAAAAAAACAACTATTATGTTAGAAAAACAGGACAAAGCATGGCTTTTTTTATAAATTTTTTTTTGTATCATCCCCTGTAACTGGGTTTATAGAAGTGGTCTGCAGTTGTTTTTTCCTGCATGTGATTCAGATACTTATGAGGAAAAAGAATTATGTGAAATGAAACTGTTAATTGTACCTGATCTGTAAATCAGGACAACTTGCAGCTATGAATAACATAAAAGTTCTGCCGTTTATTAGACAGGATATCTAATTTTAAAAATACATTAATTTAATTTGCCTTTTGGTGTGCCCCCTATTTTAGATATTGCTTCAGAACAGAAGCAAGATGTTGTTGAAGAATTTATGACTACAACCTCATCCTCCAAAATAAACAGGAGGTGTAGATCCATCCATAAAAACTGAAAAATATGTCACTTTTGAGTTCCAGTTTCATGTGTTAGCAAAACCCCCTGGCTTCTTCCCGTTAAATGAGGCTAGACCACAATGATTAATGAACCTCTTCTTATTTGTCAGCTTCTTGTATCATTTGGAGAATGGTTTTGGGTTTTTTCTTCTATCTGCAGAAAGTCCTTAGTCTTTTGATGAATAGGATACTTGCAGTTGTTTAATTTCTTAATCTCATCTTTTAATTGAGCATCAGTTCCTCTTGCCACTTTCCTACAGGAAAACAGACCATGAACGTGATCCCAAACTCCCATTCTAAAAAAATACGGTTTAATGGGATGACACTCCATATTTATGACATTTCTAACTTTGTTGTAGGATTGCAAAGTACCTAAATAATGCAATAAAAAAAAATTAAGACAGCCTGTGGATACAGGGTTAAGAGACCTCTTCTAGTCATTAAATTGCTGCTAGAATAAAGAGGAATGTGGCTTCCACTTTCCAACTCACCAAAGATTAGCACATTTGGAAGACAAACATCTCACAGGAGTTTCTGGGCTGGATTCAGTTAGCAATGCATTGTATCTGGATAGGAAGGTGTTGGGTTTTGCTGCTGTTTTGAAGCAATAGAGGAGATAAGCTTACAAAAGCAGCATCTGAGCCTTGAAAAGAAATACAGAATTTACAGTGTCTGCCAAACAGCTGTACTGAGGCTCACCTTGAAATACAAGGAGCATTTTTTAACTTCACTTCTCTGCTCCTTTACTTTCACAGGACACTTCAAGCCACTTCTCTTCCACAGAAGAACTTTAGGCAAAATGTGGCATCAAAGGAAACTAGGAACAAACCATCATGGTGAAAATAAAATTTCATTTATCATATACCCTCACTGATTTAATTGAATTAAATACCAACTTTGAGGATTTTAAATACCAACTTCGAGGATTTCATCTTCATTTTTATTCCTGTGCTTAAATTTTGTCTTTCCAGGCAAGTTATCACATAAATGGCTCCAATGTTTCAATACAGAATATGCTAGGGGAGAACTGGGATGTATAAAAGAACCCATGTCTACTTAATTCAGCTCCCAACGGAATCTGTAGAAATTCCACATTTTTTCCAGAGAAACAGATTTGTGCCAGTGGAGGATGCTCTTGAAAATTTTATCACTACCTATAAAGAAATCACTTAACTTTTCCCTATGTAAGCACTCTTGCTCATGAAGCACTTTGCAACCCTTGCAGGCAGTTGGGAAATGACAAACATTTCATCAGAGCTGCATGAAAGGGAGAATTTCAGGTAAGTGGAATAGAATAACTGTAAACTGGAAATAAGCCAGGCCACTGCAGTTGAAATCTGAATTTATTCAAAACAGAAGGTGGAGGTGGTTGTTTCATCTACAGAGATGAACCATCATCTAATGTCTTGGATTTGTTTTATTTTACTGATTTGTGTTAGAATCATCTGCCAAGGAATTAACGGAAAATAAAAACTGAACTATAAGTAATCCTAACAAAGACAGACAGCTTGGGGAGAGACACAGGATTTACTTCCCAGCTTACAGATTTGCTATACCTTCATTTTAATAGGACATTTATGGGAGCTTTTGGAAAAAGGCTTGCTGACTGAGACCTAAGCCCTGATTTCCCCTTGTTGTTTCCATGCAAATGAGGCCTAAACGTGCCTAGAAAAAAAGTGAAATCAAGAAATGAGATAAGTTGCAGAAGCCAGATTTCATTTCCAGTACAAAACATTTGATGTTCAGCAGGTTTTACTTACCTTCGTATCATTTACTCGTCTCAGGCACAGCTGTAAATGTCAGTGGGGACAGGCGGTTGAAAAAATGTTATCCAAGATTCAGAGCAGCACCTAGAAAGTCAAAGGGGATTTTTTTTCCCAATTTAACCAATCATCTTCTACATAGATCTTGAGCAAAGGAAAGGTGCAAGAATTTGAAGCACCTTGATTATAGCAGTGGACTCAGCCATGTAAGTAAATCCCTTTATAGAAACATAGAATTGTTTAGGTTGGAAAAGTCTTTAAGCTCATGGAGTTCAATCACTAATCCATATCCACTGCCAAGTCCACCCTTAATCCATATCCATAAGTGCTGCACCTACAAGTCTTTTAAATCCCTCCAGGGATGGCAAATCAGCTGTCTGTCAACCAACACCCCCAGGTCCTATTCCACTGGGCAGAAAATACTGGCGCCAATACTGGGCCCTGGGGAACTCCTCTTGCAACTGGATTTAACTCTACTCACCACCATTCTTATCCAACCAGATTTTTACCTGTGAAGAGTGCACACGTCCAAGCCATAAACACCCATTTTTTCCAGGAGAATGCTATGAAAGCACAGTGGCAAAGGCTTTGCTAATGTCTAGGCAGACATCACAGCCTTTCCTGCATCCACCAAGTGGGTCACCTTGTCATGGAAGCAGATCAGGTTGGTCAAGCAGGACCTGCCTTCACAAATCCTTGCTGGCTGGGCCTGATTCCCTGGTTGTCCTGTACCTGTCAGGTGATGTCACTCAAGAGGATCTGCTCCCTAGTCTTCTCTGGCACTGAGGTCACATTGAGAGTGGGTAGTTCCCCACATCCTCCTCCAGCTCTTCTTGCAGACGTGCCTCATGAAAGAGTTGCAGATACTGTGCCTCCAGGGGGGGAGCTGGTTTGGGTGGGACCCTGGCCAGGCAGTGGCATGATCACCCTCAATTGGTTTGTACTATAATACAGGTCTTTTTTCAAGCCCAAGCAGTTTGTCTTCAAGTGTGTCCAGACTCCACCTTCCTAGCAAATGAAATTAATTTTTTCTGATAATGATGAGTATGACCTTTGGTGCTGAATATTAATGTATTTGAAAAAGTGTTATTGGCCACTTGCCAAAACTATTTAATATTTGTAATTACTGAGCAAAACTCACTTCAAGTTGCCATCAATGCATGGGAGCCCAAGCTACAAGGCATTTCTGCATGGTCATGCTTGAAACCATGAGACACAAGGGAGAAATCACTGGCTGAGAGTGGACTTGCACAACTCAGGCTGACTGAAGTTATTCCCACAAGCACTGTTTCCAGTTTCCAGCTTGATACAGCTGTGTGGAATTGTGGAGCTTTTCTTTTTTCTAGACAAGCCTGGGAGAAAGCAGCTAGTTCCTGACATTATATGTTATGGGATTACATTTTATTGTTAAATTCACTCTTCACATGTCTGTTTATGGATCTTGCCATGGCTACTTTTCCATTGAATATATTTCCATTCAAGGCAAAGTCTTTCTTGCCACCATGTGTAATTTCCATCACAAGTTTCTATGTCCCGATTACATGGAATTTTGTTTTCCAGATAGGATCAGAAAGAAAAAAAGAATTAGAAATAAAGGATTAGGTGCAATAAATGAAGAAATTTGAAAATATGAGCTGCGAAAATTAAGCAATCTGACTGGGTCACAAAGAGTTTCAATCAGAGAAATTAACACTGCTTGGAACTAAGTAACTCCATCAGCTTCCTTCATGCTCATTTATCCATGAAGAAAGAGGGAGAAGATTACTGGAATTGTGCTTTATATGCAGCAAACACCCAAAAGTTCTTCAGGCTGAAGTTAGAATGTGCACGATCAAATCCATAGCCCCAGCTCCCGCAGCCACGTCCCCTTGGATCCCTCGGGACATCCCCCTGGATCGCTGGGTTGCAGTTGCACAGCAGCGCTCCCGTTTCCCAGCACATTTTTCTTCCAGGCACCACACGTGTACGAGAGGCTGCACACAGGGGTGCAGCTGCCAGAGCCAGAGCTTCTTTTCACTCCTTTTTCTCCCATTAATCTGCTCCGTGACGACAGCAGAACCAAACAAAGCCTCTCGGTGCAGGTAGTTCCTGTGATCTAGTGCCCGGCTGAGTGTCTGACAAAGCCTTTTTTGGCTTGGGACCAAGGCCGTGCTGTTCTGGGGATGAATTAGGGGAAGAGGGATCAGTGCTGCAGCTGTGTAGATCCAGCAAACGTGAGCTAAAGGTCTGTGTGCTTCCCTAGGACACGGAAACATCCCAGCCCTCCCTCTCCTGAGTAAAAGTGGTGTCTGCAGTACCAGGTGGGGTCCTGGTACCACATTACTCAGGTTCCAAATTTATTCTTATTCTTTATTCAGTCTTATTTTATGTAGTTCATTTAGTTTTATCCAGTGTGATAAACTGTCAATGCTTTTTCCTAGAACTATTTATGTTCTCATTTGACTGCAATACAACAGCTCCTTAAGTAATTTTGATTTATCCACATGTGTACCTGCTCTGTAACCACTGCTATCAGGACAAGGCTTTCTAACAAGAGTTCTTCAGAGAAGCTAATGTTTAAGTATCTAAAACCAAGTAAAAATTTAGAAAATATGGTGTGGATGCTGGATCAGAGAATAAAGTCTCTATTAGGAGTGTTCCACTATACTACACTTTGCTAATTTTCTTTTAGGCTACACTTGAAATCACGAATAGATGAATAAACTGAACCTATAATAAAAGTATGCAACAAAATACACAGAGAGCATTTTGCTATAAATCATACTCCATGAACATAAAAAATTCAGGGAAACCAAATGTGATTAGTTATTAGTTTCTGAGGAACTTGAACCAAGATGCTACTGGTCTGGCTTTTCAACAGTAAACAGCATCACTATAGAACAGTTGCAACAGACCTTTTAAATATTAAAGTGTTTATAGTGTGTAAGTGTGATGGACAGGAGAGGGAAAGGGAGTTTTGGTTTGGTGCTTTGTTTTTTTTTTTTTTACTTTTATCAACTAAGTATTTTTCATAGAGATTTTCCAAAAATATTCTGTCAGCCTCTAATAGTCACTGTGTACTGGCTGCAGACACTGAGATTCACAATGGATTGAGAAAAGAAATGCTGTATTATTTTGATAAATTGTACTGTTTTATAATATTAATTTGATCTTCAAAATTCCTCTCATCTGGGCTAAAGCAGATTTTTCTTTGGGCATACATAAAATCTTATTATGTGTTCCCATTATCGTTCATCATTATGGTAAAGAGTAAGATAATACTGTATTGTGCCTAGACTTGAACACTTTAAGGGAATAAAAAGGCTATATGAATATCTTATGAAGTGATTGCAAAATAAAATTGACATCAAAGTGATTCGACTATGTAACATATTATTCCCTCCCTGTAAAATTGGATTGCTGCTGAAAAACACTTCCCTTCTTTTGCATTTGTAAAAGAAAAACATAAGCCTCTTGCCCTTCTGGAACAATACAGCATTTTCCCTTGTCTGCAAGGGCAAAAGTATGTGTCCTTATGTGTACTTTTATTTGAAATTTAATTTTTGGTGCTTAATTAGAATGAATCCACCCCTTTCCCATTCATTTCACCGAGTTGCCCTAAAACTAACACCTGATTGTGGCAGCCAAAACAGTCAACATGTTCTGCAAAAGCATTAAGGCAGCTCCAGGGGCCAAAATAATCACCAGATATTAATGACCTGCTTAGCAGCTGGAGCAAAATATCTGGACAGGGAGGTGGCTGCCACAGAGGTCTGTGCAGGTGCACTGTGTCACCTGGCCATTGAGGCTGCCCCATCCTCCAACTCCCTTTCAAGCTCCTTTTTCTTGAAATTGGTAGCCAACTTCCCATGAATGTCACGCATTCATATTTGGTAATGCTGCTTTCCAGAAGATTTTAAGCTCATCTGATGTTTCCTCTGGTGATGTCCCTGCTGGTGGCCCTTGGGGACCTTGCTTGCAGGAACAGTAAATCCCACCAGAGAGTGCAGACCCCTGACAAGACACAGTGTGTCCACACAGCACCAAGTAATGATCTGGTGTAAGCTACTTTGCCTGTTCAAATCTGCGTAAAAAACTAAAAAATCCTGCCACAATTCATGAGAAATTCAGTGTCCTACCACAGCTGCCCAAAAGTCTTCATGAATACCCCATAGTCTGCAGATCAATGATGACTTTGATATGAATTGTATTCATGCTCCTGGATGATCCAGCCATGCATGGTTTCAATTTTGTGATTATGAGGTCACTGTAACTTATTTATTCCCTAATATTGTTGGCTTTGTGTCAATCAGCTTTCAGCTGATATCTTCCTTTGTCTTGGTATGCATTGGGAGCAACGTCTTGGCCTCTTCATGATGCACTACACAAACCACAAAACACTTACTGACTCCAGCAGGGACATGATTATAACCTTAGTTTTGCAATCTTTCTTTAATCTTCTTTTAATTAATTTAATTCTGATATCATTATCTAGATTGCCCCATTCATTCAGCATCACAGCATCTGTATCTTCATTCTCACTGGCAGGCTTTGGTAGCTTTGCAAATAGGGCAGCTCTATCTCCCATTTCTACCTTTTGATCTTTACTAACAACCTTCCTTTAATGTCTGCTGAGCTCAGCCTTTTATCAGGCAGAGCACTCCACCCTCCCTGGTAGAGGGGCACTGCTCTGATCACCATAGGCATGCAGAGCTGAATTTCTACCATCTGCCTCTCCAGCTGATCCTGCTGGCCCATCTTGGCTCTCCAGCCAGTTTAAAACCAGTTCAACCAAATCCAATTTAAAACTGAAGGGCAGACAGGATTTCATAAACTTCTACAGCCCATTCAAATTTAATGAGTTTCAGGACCTGTATCATCTCTGCTGGGGGATTTCTTCTGGTAACTTCCTTGGGTGGACAGTACTGGTGTGGGTGGGCAAATTCTGTAACCTGGAGCTTGCAGCAGGCACTATAGGTTAGAATGTATATGTTAGTATATATTCTATACTGTTTTATTGTTCCATATATTTAGGTTAATGGAAAGAGCTCAGCTGTTGCCTTTTTTATTGCTTAGTGTCACAAAAATGCCATACCATTTTTACAGTTAAATCAAAAAGTCCAAACTATGCCATATTTCTATCACTCAGTAGATAAGCTGTCCCCTCTTCGGCTTGGCCTTGGTGTGACTGTGGCTCAGCTGGTGTGGAACAGGGACCCAGCAAAGAGGACAGTCACTGCAGCCAGGTAAGAGTGAGAGAAACCCAGGGTCAGGATGCAGACTGGCATGACTTGCACCAAGATCCCAAATCCATCCCATATCATTGGGATAAAAATCATTATTCTGATATAATATCATTCTAAATTGAAATAATTTATATTAGCATACTTCTGCCTGTACTACATGGCTATAACTCATTATTTTATTAGATATCTAAATCCTGGTCCACTTGTCTGCTCAAGCAGGGTCATCTGGTGCAGACAGCTCAGGACCACGACCTTTAATCTGTGATCACAGCTTCTGAATATCTTCAAGGATGGAGATTCCACATAAGCTCCCTGAGCAATCTGTGCCAGTGGTCAACAATCAACATTCTGGTCATGACAGCTTTTTTTCTGTAGTGTGTCTTGATGTTACACAAGATTTAACACAAAGTATGTAGATTTTTCAGAGATGCGGAGCAGATCCCATGGCTGGGATTGCTCATTACTTTTAAAGATCAGGCAAAAAAATTGCTGTGGTTTTCCTCTTCTGGAGCAGTAACAATTTCTGGATGAAAAGACAGCAGAGAAAGGATAAATCTGGGGTACAAACAGATACAAGTGCACTGCCTGCCCTCTGCCATTTTTTTCTGAGTAACTTTAAACTCTGATGCACTCTGGCTTTCAGGCAAGGCACATTTTCAGAAGCTCTCAGATGTCAGTGGTTGCAAAGCTCAGCTGAAAACTGAGCACAAATGGAAAATCCTGTCCTTTGGTCTCTCCTGGCATGTCAACTATTTACTTTGACTTATTTAAAACTTACCTGCTCTGCCCTCATTTTCTCATTTCCAGTCACTTGTACCAATCAACATAATTCGGCTGAAAGACAAACTATCCAAACAAATCAGTGTTGCTTCCCTATCACAAGGAACAAAAAAAAAATCCCTGAATTCTGAGGGCAGACAGTGGACATGGCAGGAAGGAAAGTATCAGCACACAGCCCTGTGTGGTGCTGGTTTTCTGGGGTCTATTTACGTGATGCTTTCCATACAACCCATGCTTTCTCTAACCATCACTGCCAAGATGAAGCTGCTCAGTACAACAGCAAAATAAGCTGCTCTGCCGAGTAGTGGAAAGATCTTTCCCCAGCACATATTACAGTTTGCTTAGATGGGTGGTGAAAGACGGTGTGTTTGTTTTAATGAAGATTGATAGTCAACATGAATATGCTGCCTGCCTTGCTTCTCTGCTGGATGCTCAGCAGAGAGCCTGGCAAACCTTAAACAGTGGGATGGGTCACCTGTTAATCTGGGGATTAAAAGCTGTCTGTGGAAGACTGTGCTGAGAAAATGTGCTGAAAGCTTCTGCTGAAGGGGCTAATTCATAGTTTAGTCAAGCAGCTTTACAACCATGTCTATCATTAAATTTTGTTATCAGCATATTGTTTGAATCACAGATCAATGCACACTGATTTTGGCAAATCTAATTAGATTTGATGGGGAAGAACATGGATGCATTTTCTAAGGCTCTGTAGCTCCCATCTTTCTATGCGTAATTTCATTTTGAATTTGTTTAACAGCAATTAAAAGTTGTGAATTGAGATACTGTAGAGATGTCAGCCATGGTTATCCTGCTCACTTAACCAGTGCTGTCTGTCACCCAACGCTGACATCAAGACATTGGGACTCAGAACTCCAGAGCCTCTCAGTTACACCAGTCAGAAATCAATGTGAGCTCTCTGTATGGCCACAGGCAACATATTTTACATATCTGCACCTCAGTTTACATATCTGTGAACTTGGATATAGCATATATGTGCATCTTAAGGGCATTTTAAGACTTTGTGGATCACTACTACTAAGCTGCTTCCGTTTCTTCTGCTTCCACGGCACAATACTGCATTGATTATCATAATTTGAGATGTGGCAGGGGCACAGCCTGGTGCTTATCTATCTTTGTGATTCCTGTGGCTGTGCTTCAGTTGCTTAAATCTCTTCTTGGTACACCAAGGATACCAGAAATACAGGGGCCCATTATCATGTCAGGGCTTAAAAGGGACATTCTCCTGGACTAAACTGGTGAGCAGCTTATGACAGATGCCCATACCAGACACTTCTGCCTCCCTTAGGTCTTTTCTCCAGTGCTGGTGGAATTTCTTTAGTAGATGTTAACCAGTTTGCCTGTATCCATACCCTGTGCCTTCTAGCATAGGAGCAGCAGCATCATGACTGTCAAATGCACTTAAAATCCCAGGAGAGTATCCTGTTGTGGTGCACATCTTTATCTCTGACATAGGAGCTGGGAAGAAAGGGGCCTGCACAGGCCAAAGGCTCAGGGTGCAGCCACTCTCCAGGCAGCAGAGAGATGCAAAGGAAGGTGTTGGACCAGATCTCCCACTTCTGAGGGTGGTGCTGGGTCCTTGTATGAAACATGGGCAGTGGTGCCACTGTCACCAGCTGTGCTAATGAGAGCACAAGTCTCCCAGCTGTCTCTGAGGAAGATCCCATGCCTGCAGCCACAAACCAGCCTATTCAGAGGACCCTACCCCAGTCCCTGCCCCATGGCTGTGCCCACACAGGCAGTGTGGGGCACATCTGTAAACAAGCACTTTGGGAAAGTTGAACTTTACACGAGTACATAAATAGCAACTGAAAGATTGCTATTGGTCTTGAAAGGAGAAGGACATCAGGTTCATCACAGGTTTCACACACCATCCCCCACTTCCCTCCTGTTGCTGGAGGAGCACTGTGCATTGCCCAAAGCTCAGGTTGTGGCTTGGATGTGTCAACAGCCCTGTCGTGACAGTCCATGGACTGCCAGTGTCACTCTCCCTTGAAAATTGTTCAAATGAATGTTGTATATTTGTTATAGATGAAGAGATTAGTGTAAAAGCTAAAAAAGGAAAGTAAACAGAAAGGGAAGGACCCTGGGGATACCGCAGTGGTGTCTGCCAGCTTGGCTGGTCCGACCTGTTTATAATGTCTAACACAATCACAGGTGCCAAAGAATAACCGACAAGTTAAACAGTTTCCTCTTTGAGATTTAGCAACAGGATCTTTGTGTGAGGAAAGCAGAGATCTTGGTGTTTTCCCAGGAGCTGGGTGCTTCAGAAATAGGGAAGCAGACACCAGGCTCTTCTCTGGACATTGTTGGCATTTTACCTGCTCTGTGCATCCCCTGCTGCTGTTGAGACACGCAGTTCTCCTGTGGGCACAGGGCTCCCCTGTGACCAGACCTACGGCCCTTATCTCTCATCCAAGGGTATCTTCATGTCCATGGTTTTCTATCCCTGCTGACAGCACCACTTTCCACTTCCTCTCCCAGGCATGCAACTTCTCTTGTGATCTTTCACCCTTCAGACAAAACAAACTCCTTTTCCCTAAGGATTTAGTAAGTCCCTTTCTCAAGAGCTTCCTGGGAAATCTGTCTGGGACCTGAATGGTGCTGCCTCCCTCTTGAATACTCTATTGTTCACTGCAGTTTTTTATTTTTTCACTAATGATGTTAAACCTCTGGCTCACAGTTTTGATAGCCCTCTCCCAAACTTAAGCATGCTCATCTCTTGATCTACTTTCCAACTTTAGTAATGCAGACATTTGGTTTCACTTTATTCCAGGGCTTTCTTCTTTCTTAAATCACATTCAAGATAGTAACTTTAAGTGCTTTTCATAATCTCTAATGGAGTTTTTGTACCTCTCTGTTCTACTAGTTGAGTCTTGCTGTACATGCAGAAAGGCCTCTCTTTGAAGTCATATTTCTTTGGTTTTTATTTTTTATTTTTTATGCCACAAACTTGGGGAATATATGGAGCATCTGAATCACATGCTTCTGTAGCTGGTAGCTGGACCATCAGTGAAAAGTCTGTTATTTCTGTGCTTCACACCAACCCTGAATCCTCTTTCTCTGCTCTGGAGTCACATCTAAGCTACCCAGAATCTGTTCTTCATCTCACTTTGAACACTGAGAGGACATTGAAGGCAGTGGAAATCTTTCCAGCAGCTTCATAAACTTTCCAGTCTTTATTTTTGCTGATATTGCCTCCTGCTCCTGGCACTCAGAGCTTTGTCCCCACCAAAATCACAGGTGAGTCACCATAACCTAGAGATGGATCACTGTTTGTTTTCTTTAAATTAATATGAGTACTTAAATTCAAAGACTGGGAAAATAAACTAATTTTGATAAGCACCATTGCATTTTCCCATTGTTATATCACAGAATGAAATTGATATTGGTAAATATACCAAAGAGGTATGTATAAGAGTGAGGACAAGAGCTGGTTGTGTCAAATCATAACACTTGCTGCAGAACAAATAGGTGTAACTGGCTGTAAATACATTCAGGATGACAATTAGGTGGTTTCTAATCTTCAGAGAAGAAAAGTTCCAAGATAATATCCAAGAAGGTGAAGTGAGGACAAGACACTGATGTTCAACTTAATGTCTTTGTGGGCAAGCTGATGTAAAATGTTGGTTTCTGTTGGGAGAGGAGCAGATGCAATGACCTAACCCTTCCTCCTGAGTGTCTGAGATGACTGAGGGGTTTTTTTGAGAGCTCTGGAATTAACCTGGAACAAGCTTAACCCTTGGATGAGGGAAGGTATAATTACTGCTGTGATTACACACTCAGCTGCTCTTTCTGCTGTGTCTCTCTGTGGCCCATATTTGCAGGGAATGTGTGGTAGTTTACTCCAGCCTCTGCTGCACCTACCTGCCCTGGCTGATGACACTTCACTTTCCAGCTGCCTGTGGTGACCAGCTGGAAGCTGTCACCTCCACACTCTAGTAACCTCAAAGAACACATCACAGCTCCACTGGCACAGATTAAGAAGCACGCATGTGGTGTCTGCTGCCAGCAAAGCTTGTGGGGTCATAGGCAAGGAAGCTAAAGCAGAGTGCTGGAGGGTAGAATGCTTCAGCTGCTACAGCCTCGTTGCAGCCTGACCCCTGATCTTTACCTCAGATCTTCTTTTGGCCTCAAAAGAGCGTGTTGCGTCAGCTGGCCTTGACTTTGCTCTGTTTAATTTGCAGAGGTGAACTTAGAGCAATGCAATTGCCTTGTGTAAGTGCGCTAAGCTGTCGTAAGGATGATTACACTTGAGTGCTTTATTGATATGAGACTATTCAGATCACATTACAAGGTGATTTTTATAGTACAAACACTAGATAGCCTGCAGAGCTGAGTGATAAGAACACAAGGCTTATTCTATGTGCCTGTGGAAAGAGGGTCTCTTTATGTTTCCTGCACTGAGAGAATGGAAACTGCAGATCTCCCCTGGTTACTGAGGCCCCAACTGTGCCATCATGGGGGGGATATGCTTGGTGGCCAGCTGCCATCCCCCTGCCAGCCTCCCTGCAAGGTTTAACGGGCGGTCTGTGAATTTTTATGTGATATGGAGTCTGGCTTGCAAACATCAAAAGCCTTGCCGTGGAGGGGAACAGCATGTCCTTGTGCCACAGGTTGCAGAGGAGCCACGTCTGGATAACCTTGTGTGATCATCATCTGACTTCTCTGTGTGTAAATAGGCAGACAAACATTTTCACTCCTCCTCAAATATTATATTTTCCTGGCTTTGTCATGCCAGGAATTAGAAATGAAATACCTATCTTTTGTCACGGCACACAGAGTTGTGTTCACAGCCATGCTGCTGGTGCTGGTAATACCTGGGCAACTCTGTGGCATCAGGAAAACCTCTATTAATTTGAGCTGATGTTTTAACAGAAGATTCTCTATGTGTTTTGCCAAGGAAGAAAGGGAGTCCTAGGGAGAAAGGAAAGAAAACTCAATTTTCAGAGCTATTTGATACATATTTCTCTTCTGCTCTGGCCACTGGGAGCTGTGAAGGAGCCATCAGGGCCCATTTAAGGGCAATTCCCATGTGAAAGCAAAGTAATGGTTTTACTCCACTGCTTCTCTCAAACTCCTGCGTGGGAATGGGCTTGGAGAAAATAGTGTGTCAGACTGCTCCAGAAAAAACTGTGTCAGTGTGCTCCAGAATAAAATGTGTCAGGGTGCTCCAACACTTGGCCCTTTTCAGCTGATAAAATGAACCTTTGGTCTCATGAGTAACCTTAGATTTTGATCTTTCTCTTGAGTTCACTGACCTCAGGAAGTAATTTATTTAGGACTTGACCTCCAGCCAGTTTTAGGAATATGGCCCAAAGTGATCTTCTTCACCTCTCTTCCTCTGCAGCAGTTTGCTGAATGGGACAGCAAAAAACCTTTAATTTACCTGCTCAGGAGGGCTCCCACCTCCCTTACCATGAGCATGGAAAGCCTCTTTTTTCAACTCAGTGTTGTATCTTGTTGAATTGCAGGACCACAGAGTTACAGCTTGGATTTATACCCTAATTTTGTGCCTTTTGCACAGGCATTTGCTTCTCCTGTAATGACAGGGTAATTTTTGCAGATCAGCTCTTTCTTGAAACAAAGTATTGTAGCAGAGTTGGGAACATATTTACTAATTAAATGGAGCAGCATGTGTTATCCACATAAAGATGTCACTATGCTGGGTAGAGACAGGCTCTGTGCTGAGGCTGATTTAGCCTGGTGGGGCTGTGGCAGCTCCCAGGCTGGGCACCACAGCCCACACAGGTGCCAGCACCCTCTCAGGTTGTATGCACTGCAGAAATGACACTGCAGCTCCCATCTCACTGTAAAGGTGCCAGCACAGCAGGATTCCCTCCTGGAGAGAGCAATAGAAGTATGTAGAAAAATCTCACATGGCATTGCAGCTTCTACTTCATTTTGGGTCCAGCCTGGAATTAAGGGGATACATTNAAAAAAAAAAAAAAGTAACAAAATTGAATAAATCTTTTTCTGTCCATATACTGGAGATTTGCTCTTTTCCTGTTTCAACAGTCTGTAGACTGTATTCTCAATGTTCTCTCTTCAAGTTCTTGGAGAGCTGCAAAGATACTTTTTACATTTGTATATGGGATACTTTTATCCTTCTCTCCTGAGATAATTTGCAGACAGACATAGTATGTCAGCACTTGGGAGAATGGTGTTTAAAAGAAAAAAAGAATTCTATAAGAAGCAAACTGGCAGTGCTTGGGAGAAACGGGGCCGAAGGCTTCTATTGGGGTGAACAACCGCAGACGTCGGGCAGCGAAGGCTCCCGTGCTGCTCCCGTGCTGCTCACCCGCTGATGCTGAAGCAGATTCCGCTCTTCCGCGGCACCTTTCTTGTCCGAGGGAGCGGGACAGGGTCCCGTAACCTCCCTGTGCCCGCTGCGCGCCTCCGCCCCGGCTTCCCCCGCACCTGAGGAGTGCCGCCGGAAAATACTCGGTCTTTTACTTAATTATTTAAATTTCAAGGTACGCCGAAGGTTGGCCGTACCGGCGTTGCGGTGCGCTGCCGGCAGTGCGGTGCGACGCGGGCGGTGCGGAGCGATGCCATGCGGTGCCGGCGGTGGGATGCGGGGCGGGCGGTGGGATGCGGTGGGATGTGGGATGCGGTGGGATGCGGTGGTGTGGGACGCTGTGGGATGCGGTGGGATGCGATGCTGTGCAATGCTGTGGGATGCGGTGGAAAGCGGTGCTGTGGGGTGATATGGGATGCGGTGACATGTGGAGCTGTGGGATGCGGT
>VZTB01016844.1:1323935-1390300 GCA_013397245.1 Thryothorus ludovicianus | reverse complement strand
GTCGCCCGTGGCCTAAAAATAGCAAATGCACGCCGAGACCCGTGCGGATGGGGAGGAGAGGGGCCAGGGCACCGTCCGACGGCAAACACGGCGGCGATGGGGTCGGCGCGGCTCGGAGTGACCCGCAGCGATGCGCCCATCCCCCGCAGCTCCCCCCAGCCCGGGCTGCCGGACCCGGGGAGGCAGCGGGATCGAAGAAATGGGCGCCTCCCGCGGCGTGGGGAGACCCCCGGGGCAGGGAGGTGACGGGGGGGGACCCTGCGGGCGGGGCTGGACGGGCCCTCTGCAAGTGCGCGGAAAATGCGCGCAGCGCGCAGGCCGGAGCGCGGAGCCGGCCTGGTGCTGGCCCTGCTGCCGGCCCTCTCCGCCTGCCCTCCTGCCTGCCCTGCTGCTGCCTGCGGGGTCAATTCAGCTCTGACCCGCAGCGCTCGGCCACCGTTGGTGTGGTTGGCCTGGTCCAGAGCTGGCTATCAGGAGGGCCAGAGCAAGAGCCTCGGAAGATTCTTTGCATGTTCCACGGACCGCTTCTGCAAACGATTTTTTAGGCCGTCTTTTCCTCAAAAAGTTGTTTGGGGTTTTTGAGTACTTTAATAGGCATCGTTTTATTTTTATACCTAAGTAATACTGATGTGCTTTAGGATTTGGATCTCAGTTTATTAAACTGTTGGTTGCTGCGTCTTAAAATATCGTGCAGAGAGATCCCAGCAGGACCGAGAATTGAATCTGAGTGATGCTGCAGGCCTTCAGTGAGATCTTTTTAATCCCGTCCTTATTGACAAGTTTAGACATGTTGTCCTAGCCACATATCTGGTTAGACACAGTGAGTCATGAGCCCTACACTAGTTCCTCTTAATCAATATGTTAAAAAAATTGCATTACTTAAGTCATCGATTTGGAACAAAAGAGCTTTTCTCAGGGTATATTAGAATATGTTAGCCATTGCTAAATATGAAGAATACAATTATGTTACATACATGTTACAGCTGGATGAGATGAGAATTTATTTTTTCATTAGAGCAGAAATGCAATCTCACTAATGCCAGTTTGCACCATCTGCAGTCCACTAGTGTGGATTATATTAAGAGTACTTAAATACGTTGTTACAAATTAGGAGGATATTAAAAAAAATGTAGCTCTGAAGTGTAGATATCACTAATAAATAAGCATACAGTCTGATACCTAATCATGTGTCATAAACATCCTGTTTCCTTTCAGCTGTGATTTTTAAAATTATTTAACAAATATGTGTGTTTTCCAAGCACTTGAGGCAGTAAGATGCTCTTTTGTGCTAGGAGCTGCAAATCTCGGTAAATGCCAGCTTGCAGCCCCCTGGGAGGTTCAAGTAATTTTATATTCACTATGTATTATTTTAGGAATGCACCTATAACTTTAGTCTTTCCCCCTCTCTCTTCCATCTCTCATAGCATTAAGTCAGGAGTATGGCTTACAGCTATTTTAGGATTGTTATAGCTCTGATTGGTCTGACTCTGCCTCTGTGCATTTTTAGGTTATATTGAGGTAATTAGTGGCACAGGTGCAGTTGGTCAGACGGTGAGAACGCCTCTGTACCTGTTTGGAGTGAAATGTATGTGTGTGTCTCACATCCCCAAGAGAGAGGCTGCCTGCACAGGGACAGCAGGAACAGGGACAGCAGGAGCAGGGACAGCAGGGACAGGGACAGCAGGGACAGCAGGGACAGGGACAGCAGGGACAGCAGGGACAGGGACAGCAGGGACAGGGACAGCATGGACAGGGACAGCAGGAGCAGGGACAGCTCGCTGCCTCTGCACGGAGGGTTTGGCATCGTTTGCATCTGCTCGCTGGTGTCCAGCGACGTCAGAGCCGTCCGCAGCCGCAAAAACAAGGAAGGGCTCAGGCCTGCCACCGTCGAAGAGCCTGTCTGTTGCAGAAGGGAATCGTGTTCCTGTTAGTTTGTAGACTGGAATATTGACTTGCTGGATGAAAGTGCATGCGTGGAATTTAACTCTGGCTGGAGCTGATGGATTTCAGAGGTGATGGTGAGTTGGGTGTCCTGATGGCAGCTGTGTTATGGTGTGCTCTCCTCTCTGTGCCCCTGCACAGCCAAAGCCCAGCTTTTCCTTTCACTAAGGACTTTTATGTTCTAAGATTGGATCTTATGCTTAATCCTTTGCAAGATTTGAACCATATTTTCCTGTTTTAAATCAGAATGCTTTACAGAGGTAGCTTATGCTTCCTGGCTCTCTATTTCATTCACTTATTTTTTATGAGAAATTGCTGTCAGGCGAAGCTGATATGGAGAAAGGCTAGGGGAAAGGAAAGTGTATCTGTACTTTCAGGGTATTGGTGCATCGTGTCCGTTTAGCACCTTTCAGCTCAATGTGTTCAGTGCATTATTACAATATCACTTTCTACAGGCCTCTTTCTACGTGCTTTTTCAGTAATTATGCTGGTGCAGCTCTACTCAGAATTGCAAGGTTGTGCTTGCAAGTGTGACAATAATAATATTTTTTTCCCCATTTGTCTATGCAGACAGTAGTGCTGTCAAACCATGGATTTTTTTTATTATTTTATTTTTTTAAATTTTTTTTTTTTTTTTTTATCATGGGAGGCATTTCTGCTGCTTGTAGGATTACTGGGGGTTTGTCTTTTGCTCCCAGTAGATGAATTTAACAGAGTCTCGTGTCAGGAACTTGTGGTGCAGTGTGCTGCAGCTGTGTGCTAAGCATTTCAGCAGTGCAAATGAGTCCATCAGAGCCTCAGTGGAGTCTCTGTGCAGCTCTCAGTGCATCACTGCTGCGATGGAGATGCTGGGATGGTGGGCACGACACCCTGGCCTCAGAGTGCTGCCCAGGGGGTCCGGTGGTGTGGTGTGATGTCCTGCTTTGTGGGCCAAGAGGGATGCAGAGCTGCAAACTGAGCTAGCAGGGAGGAAAATGCCTACCTGGTCAGGAAGCTTTTGCCTTTCTGCAACAAGGTGATACTGATCTTATTTTGAAAGTAAGTACAGCGTGTTTCTCCTTGATGGCTGGTAGCTTTAGTACTGAACACCTGCATGGTTTCTGGTAAGATTTATGAAGAGTGAAGAGGAATAAAAATGTAGTCTGTCTCTTGGACTCATTATCACTGTGTATAGGCATGTTTTCCCTCATCACAGCTGCATCTGCTCCTGGATTGACCATTTTCTTATGCAGCAAAGTGCTCAGTGCCCTGGCAAGCAGTACTGCTATGTGCCTGCATATGGTGTTATTATACCCGGGGGTGCAGTGCCTGCCATTTGCTCACCTTGTGAGTACAGTTCCGTGGAGGACAGCATTTTTTGAGATACCAGTGTTGCAGTTAAGGAATGTTCTCAGTTCTCTCTCTCACTGGCCAGAGATTGTTTTAAACAGGACTTGCTGGTGGTGTTTTTTCCCCTGTCACTTCAAGGGTGACAGATAAAAGCACTGAGATGATTACCTCGAGCATTAGCTCTCCTCAGTTAACACAGCAGCCTGCTGTGACTCAAACACTCTTTGGGACTGGCCAGGAATTTAGAGTGGTCTAGATGTGTATAATCTAAAACATTCAGATTTGTATTATCTGGATGCCTTTTAGTGCATGCCCAGATAGTCTCATTCATTATGTGAACATCAGTGTGCAGCTCTATCCTACAAATCGGGATAGGGTACCCAGAGTACTGGGGAGTACTCGTTGAGTATCACCCAGGTTTTCCTGGCAGGTTTGTCCCAGCCCTTCTCGTGCCTGTGCTATCACATCTTCACTGCTATTGGTATCTTGTATTTGTCAGCAGATACTACAATTAAATCTCCCATCACCTCAAAGGAAAAATGATCCATGTATTCCTGCTGATATAGTGCCTCATTCAGGAAGGAATTCTTGAATGCAGGAGTGACAGGCAGAGCTAGAACCAGTGCCTGATAAATAATTCAAATCAGAATTTATGATGAATTAGTAATTAAAGACGAGAGTAATTAGCTGCTAAAACAAATTGCCAAGAGAAAGGGCACGTTCTGTCTCTCAGTCATTTCCGCCTTAAAACCTGAGTCGGAAGAAGCAGTAGAAGAAGCTTTGTATAAAAATTACTGGGTAAGTTCTGCACATCCGCTCATTACAAAGTTCCTGGCCAATAGAGGGAAGGTTTGACCATGTCCCCCACACTATGAGGTTGGGTTGTGCAGGTGTTGGGAGCCCACCTGTGCTACTGGGGAGTGAGCTGAGCTGCAATGGTGGAGCACTCAGACAAGGAAGAGCAGCCCAAAGCCCTGGAAGGACTCTATATTTGCATGGAAGAGTGTCATTGCACAGAAGAGTGGCATGAGAGATTTTGGAAATCAGCCTTTTGTCACCTCTTTTATTGTCTCAGTCAGGAATACCCAGTGCCAGATCATATACCTGGCCAAGAGCTGCAGGATTTTGGGAACTTTGGAGGGGAGAGGTATACATCACTGGGGTTGTCATCTCTAAGCTAGGGGCTTTTCCAGGCACAGGACTCAGCTTCTCTTTTAGAGGCAAGAATGAATGACAGAGAGGCCTTAAAGAAAGCCTGAAAAGCTCTCCTGTTTTGGGGAGAGGAGGTCCCTACTGCAAGAGCAGTACCCAGAGCTTTTTCCTTAGAGGCAGGTACAGAGCAGAGTGGCAAGACCACATCTCATCATGTAGTTTTGTAAGCAGCTTGTAGAGACCCTCAGCACAATGTGGTTTGTGTTGGGAGCCCCCAGACTTTGAAGGGGTCCAGTGTTGGATTTTAAGGTGGAAAACTCAGGTTTCTTAACCACCCATCATTGTCAACTTCCCTTTGTCCAGCTGGATGGTCCAGTCTCCTTCTCCCTGGCTTTCTCTGAATGGCTGTTTGTGCTGCTTGGCTTCCCTGAGTGCTGGTTGCCTGCCTCATCTGTGCTTTAGCTTTACTGCTGGAATGGAGCTCCTTAAGCGGTTTGTCAGCCCAGTAACACCTTTGGTGTTGTTGCAACATCCTGATTCTTTGCTTGGAATTGGTAGAGGCCATCACATTAGTATTACTCTAAGTTCTCCTGCTTCGGGGAATTTCTGTAAGGTAGCAAACCCTATGGTTCAAAGTCATTGCCAGGCAGGCATGGGGTAGATTGTCTGCTGCCTGCTTAAGTGCTGCATGCCTGTTGTCTTGGGTAATTTTATACCTTTCCTGAATTCCCAACAGCTGGATTTAAGAGGTTGTTTGCCTCATTATTTTCCTCCTTGTCAGGAGAACAAAAACATTGGATCTTTTCACCAGAGCTGCAAGAGTGGTATCCTGTGAGGTCCCAAATAGATCTCAGCTGGTTAGGGAGCTATTGCTAGTAACTTAAAAAGGAGAATAAAAATCCCATTTAGGAGTATTATTTTTTAAAAAAAGCAACAACCTGCAACTCTTGATTAGCACTTTGTATTTTGAGGCCTAGATTTGATCATACTGCAACCACCTAACCACCTCATCTTGAAAATGTTGGATGAGCAAAATCTCAGCCAAAGGAAAATACTTTGCATTACTTTTCACAATTCCCTGCCCAGGTAGGGAGTAAGCCCAGAAAGCACAAGTGGAAGTGGCGTGCTGGCTGTGCAGGAAACATGTGGGCAGGAGACTGGGGACTCTTACAGCCTCTGTAGGTTTAGGAAAAGTGGCTTTTCCTAGATGTCTTTCAGCGAGGTGTTGTGTTGTTGCTGCTTAGTGTCAGATTGGGTATTGCTGTGCTTGCCTGTGGTGCAGTGCTGGTGTTTGTGTGGTGTTGTGTGTGCTTGTTTAGCTGGTAGAAACAGCAGTCCTGGGCTCCTGGATGAGCCTGCGGGGTGTGGAGCAATCACAAAGGCCCAGACTGTGCTTGAACCTTTGACATCTCCCTGGATGGATAAAGCACGGGTCCCTCTTTGCTGATATTGATGTTTGGTGTTATTATCCTCATCAGTATAACCATCATTATTGTTTTATAAGCTGTGTTGTAAACATAATGTTTATTGTACAATCATGTAATCATGCAATAGTAGTGCCTAGAAGTGATGTATCAAAAGCCCTTTATGCTTCAGCTGGGGTTGTAAATAGGTAGTCACAGCTATCAGTGCTGTGGCCTGTAATTTAACACACAGAGCAGAAAGCTACCCTACATCCTTTTGGAAATATTTAGCAATCTTTCCAGCTCTATTTAAATAATAATTATGGATTGTTTAGTTTTGATCCTCCTTCATAAGAGTAGGAAAGTCTGAAATACATTTTCCCAGAAGTTCTTCTGCGGGGAGCAAAGACCAAGAGCTTCATGCTGTGGCACAGGCAACTGGGATTCTGCTTTGGGGTTTTGGAAGATGATGTTGGCAGTTTGAATTGCTGAATCCTTGGATTTACAGGTCTCTCATACCTGGCTTTGGTTCTTCTTAGTTACCTTTTGGGTGTGAGCAAAGCTTTACACATTTTTTAACTATTAAAAAGCCTGCTGTAAGATTATATAAAAATGCTAACAAAAATGTACGTGTGTTTGGTGTTACAGAGGAAGATAATCAGTCTTGTTTATGAGCTAGGAGGTTGGACTAGAGACCCTAGAGGGTTCTTCTCACCAGCATGTCACTGTTTTTGTGGTAACTGAGGTAAAACTGAAAAGCTGAGCTTCAGGTCTCCACTTGTGGAAAAAGATAGAAGGAGGCCCAGCTTTCCTGGATACACAAGAAGAGTAAATAAATGTGATTAAGATAAGCAGGTTAAGATTAAGATAAGAAGGGAAATCTGTCTTGAAAAGTTTTCCTTATCTTGGGTTGTTAGCACAAAGACCCACCAGTTCTGCTTGTTACAAGCATCTTGAAAAGACATTGGGGTTCCCAGTGATGGGCTGTGGGGAGAGTTTGGTGGCTCCACAAACCATTTTTCTACCCCCAGCTTCCACTCTTCTTCTTGACTCTTTCACTTGCAGATGTGTTGGGGCAGCTACTCTTTTCATGTGGTTGTTCACAGCATGGAGATGCAGAGCTCTAATGTCAGGTGGACCTCAGAGCCTCATAGAAATGGTTGAGCTCCTGTGCTTGACATAGTCTGAAATGGCAGTGATGACCTGTGTGGGTGCTCTTTAAGGGGGAGGCCTAGTGGCTGCAGACAACACAGCCAGACAGAAGAAAAGCTTTTGAAAACTTCTTCCCAAGCAGCTGCATGTTTCAAGTGCAAATGTTGAAGGTCTGGAAATAAGACCTTCCCTAGCTCCTGTTTTACCGTGACAGGTAAGAGTGAGTACTGGCTTTTCATCTTTCGTATGGAAAGATGAAAAGAATGGTCGGTGGCCATTCTTCCTATAGAGGAAGAAAAGGGAAGGGAAATTTGCAGTGATTCTGTAATTTTAATTTTAATTTTAAGTGTATCAAGTACAATCTACAGGTTACTATGTACTAGTTTAGTTGTAAGTATCTTTAAGATAGGCTATAACCTATTCAGAGCTCAAGATGTTGCCATTAGCATAACAGACAACATTATATTTCCTGGGGGTTCAGCCTGTACCCCTGTATGGGCACCCACTGTCCCTGCCTTCCTTATAAATTCTGATGAACTGAGAGATTTTTGCCAAATATCTTATTTTGCAGGATATTTTTAATAACTTAAAGTGAATATTTTCCTTGGGTACTTTAGTGAGACAAATTACAATAAATAGGATTTAAATTCTGTACGTCCCTCTGTTAATTAACACCACCTCATGGATCACAGCAGCATGGTAGGGGAATGGATGGCAGGGATCCAGCAACCTTCAGTCACTTGTCCTGATCCACTAAGACTGGGAGAGCTTATGGTTCTTGATAATGTTCTTGATAATTTCACCTTCTTGTGATAATATTAGGAGTACTAATGTTCATGGTGCTGAATACCTGCATCTTGTTCTGCTTAGCAAATCTGGTTGCTGAGCAGGTAAAAATGTAGTCTCCACTGTGGCAGCAGAAAGGCAGCTCAGGCTGTGAAGGTACGAGATACCATCAGGGATGGGCTGACATGTAGGATCCATGCTCTCTTAAAAATCGGGGCTAAATCTCTTTAAGGCTTCCCTGAGGTGTGACAAAGCCTGTAGACCCATGAAACAGTGCTTATAACATTAATATTTTATTTGAAGATATTCAGGGATCTCGATGCCCGGTAGAAGCTGCCAAGCGTTAAGGCTGAACTCCCGTGGCTGCAGTTTGGCTGAAGGCTTGGCCAACAGAGCAATTCTGCACAGAGGCTCCTGATGTCCTTCCACAGTGGCAGGGCACAGTGGCACCAGAAGAAGGAGCTTGAAGTCAAGTATGAGTTCTTTGAAGTGCCTAGTACCACAGGAAAAACAATGAGATTGCCTCCTCCAGTCTTGGTGCGTGGAGCCCCACACTGCCAGGTGACCTGGCTGGGCAGCCCAGGCCCAGGTGACCACAGTGTGAAGATGATCTGTTTAAACTTTATGTTCCCAGCTGCTGCCAGGCAGCCAATTCCTGAATGCTGTTGGCTCATTGACGAGGAGCTCCAGCAGTGCCCGAGAGCCTGGGGAAGGGGTGAAGGGCCTGCTGCTGCCCTGCTGTCCACGGATGGTCAGTTGAACGGGTTATGAGTGCTTTTGACTTTCATCTGGTGATAAACTTTCTTCTTCTGGTGTTTCCCTCATCTCTGATTGTTTAGCAGGTCCAGCGCCTCTTGGGAAGAGTCCTGGTCTTGTCCTTGACATTTGCTGTGTCTTGGTTTGGCAACAGCAGTGACATACTTGTGCAGGGAGCCTGTGAGTGAAGGGAGCACCAGCCCTGCAGCCCATCTCGGCTGTGTGTCTTTCTTTGCTGGCTTCTGTTGGAAATACGGATAAAGTTTTGAGATCTTTTGTTCTCTTGTTTGTGTGCTCCCTGAATTGCCTCAAGTAGCAGGAAGATTGCTTAAAACTTTGTGCCAAAGGCCATAGGAACTTTCTGCAAGGAAATGAAGCTCTGCTCTCTGAAGGTCCAGTTTTGCATAAATTGTGCAACCTCAAAAGATAAGGATCGCCACAAACCTCAGAATATTCTGCTCCAAGTTATGTCCTTTTCCTAAATATATAGCAATGTTTTGTATGATGTTTAAAGACAGTTAAGGAACACAAAAGCAGAACAAGGCCCTCCACTGCTGGGTTGGAGGAAGGAAGAGAAAGAACATGTATCAGATGATAGCTCATCAGCTAATACAGTACCCGAAACATAATATGGTGATGACTGCAGTGTTTAAACAGCATTGAGAAAAATGCTTTTGGCTGCAGTTCCAGTTACCTGCAGTGGTTTGAGACTTTAAAAAAAAATTCAGAAATTGCAAGAATAAGGTACAGGCCCAGAGATCTTTAGCTCTGCCCTGCCTTTCTTCACCCATTTCAAACTAGGGTTAATTATTAGAAATTTTCTGCAGTCACAAGACTGGTTTGTAGCACCTTGTTGCATTAACAGGTCCAAACTAGCTTTACTATCTAGCAAATGTGTTACATGATAAACTTTATTTTTTAAACAATGTTGCCTCATTTATCACACAGGATGGTCTTAACAGATTCCAAATTAATGTAGGACTCTTGGTCCCCATCTATTTTGTATGTCTCAAAATGTGATATTTAAGCAAACCAGCAGCCAGAAGAGGAATCTTGAAGTCAAGATCATGATGGACATTGTGGCCACTTTAGTTAGGGGTTGTTTTTGTGTGGTTTGATGGATGTGGTAGTTCTGATGTGGGCTGCTGCATACTGCTGGTTGTTTCAGTAATGGAGGATCTTTACACTATATCCATTAGTGGTTTAAATGGGAGTTCAGAGAACAGGGAATAGCTGGGTTTTTGTTTCTGCTATGTTATGGTTGACCCCTTCCCAGCTTCCTGTCTAAAGCAGGATTCTTAGATGTGCCCATCCAGGATTGCCATGTATGGTGAGTTGACAGTGTGTCCTTTGGCATGGCTCCATTCTGGTCAGCCTGCCTTATTTGTTTCTGCTTTCTATCTGTATCTTGGTTTTACCCTAGGTCACTGGGTCTCTGGGACAGGGTCTGACCTTTCTGTTCTATTTTTACATAACATCCAGCACAGACACAGTTTGGTATCTCAAGCTGTTGGTGGTGCTGTGTGTAATGCCAGTAACTAACACTGCAGATATTTCTCCTGGGCATCCGTGCCTGTTTGTGCACACGATAACCATAAACACACTGCTGTAGGGTGAATTTTCTTCAATAGCTTCTGTGTTGTTTCAGCTGTTGTTGAATAGCATTTAAACTGGCAGCCAGCTTGGTACAAGAAGTGTACAAGAAAGCATTTCTATGCCAGTGAAAACTGTCAGTGCTGACCTGGCTGGTGGTGAAGATACAGAATCACAGAAACTGTAAAAATGGTTTGGGTTGGAAGGGACCTTAAAGCTCCCTTACCAACCTTCCACTAGGGCAGTTTGCTTGAAGCCCCATACTGTGTGACCTTGAACACTTCCAGGAATGGGGAGTTCACAGCTTTTTTCTAACTTCTTTCTGCTTTTTTGTTTCTGTTCCCCTTTGTGTTTGAGTGTTATGCCTATGGTGTTTTTCATAGGCCTATTTCCCTTTTTTTTTTTTTTCTCATCTTCTTTCCCCTTTTTTTTCTATTCTGGCTTTTCATTCTTTACCTTCTTGTCCACATATTTTTCCTCCAGGCTGGTTTATAATTTCTGTTTTGCACAACTTCTCCTTTCTCTCACCAGGACAGGTTGGCCAAGCATCCTGTTAATCTCTCAGCACACTCCAAGAGTTGGTGACCTGAGAATGATGGCAGCTGGGCCCTTAATTCTTGAAGAAAAGGAATAAGAGAGTTGGGGCTGCTCTCATTTCTTTCTAAATTATTCTCAGTGTGAGTGTTTTGTTTTCCCATGCCTGCTCTGGATTGCACCTGCTGTGGCTGAGTAGATATTTCTCAGATCTGACGATGAACAGTAAAACTGGGGTTAATGGCCACAGTTATCCCTGCACCTCGGGGTCAGTGGTTTCCTTTCTTGGTGGGTGCAGTCTGCACTCCGAGCCCAGACTCTGCATTCCTTCTGTTACCTCTTATCTTTCTGCCACTGATTTTAGTAGCCTTCTCCGTTGTGCTGCAAGCCCAGGGCTTTTTCACCTGTTTTCAGCCATGTTTCTGCGCTGCAGGGGACTGAGGCCCTGGTTTGTGGTGGTTCTGTGAGGGCTGCCATGCCCTGATGGCAGAGCTTTTGGCTGCGGGAAGAGTTGAGTTGGTGAGTTTGTGTGTACATCGGTGATGGCTCGATTTGAGCAATCCCCATCCCTCTAAGAAGATGCCACCAGGGAAGAGCAAGCAGGCAGCATTGGGAGCAGGAGCTGGGGCCGTGTCCTGAGCAGCACTTCTCAGTCTGTGGAAGCAGTGAGTGCTGCCAAACTGCCTCGTTTAGGGGTTGACTTGTAGACAGTAAAACGGCATTTCGACTGCTTTTGATTATAGAAACAGAGAGATCTGAAATGGGAAAGGCTTTGAAGCTGGTGATCTGCAGAACATGCTCAGTATCGCTTGACAGCAGACATTTTATTCTCAGCTGCATCAGCCTTGCAGCAAGAGCATCGATTGGGTGACTTTGCTTGCACAGCTGTTTTGGTTCACCTTCTCCCCCACCACAAAAAAAAAAAAAATCAAAAAAAAATCCCAGGACTCAGCACTGCATTTCCCATCCTGAAAAGCTAATGCTTCTAAGCCCCAGTTTGTGGCATTGGTTATTTTCTGTGCATGGCAATTCCTGAATGTGCCCAGCCAGCACTCCCCAAGGGTGAGGTTGGGTGAGCTCTGCTGAGCGTGCTTTAGGCACGCAGATCTGTGGAGGGGCTTTCCTTCCAGTAGATGGAAAGAGGGTTTTTTTGTTTCTTGGAAAGATGTAACCCGAGCAGAAAATTTCAAGGGATGTCATCAAGGTGAATAAACAGAAATCATACTCCAGACTGTTCCCTGCATGTGGCTGATGATAATACATGAGGCTTCTTATGTGAAATATGAACACTCAGTGTTGTGTTTCATCCAGGATGATGCTTCATTTCTTTTCTTTTTTTTCCCCTCTGCAATGCCGAAGTTGTGCAATTGTCCTGTGCCTCTCACCCCAACCCCTCAGCCCCCTTGGATAAGGGACTTATAACCTGATCTTGCTGATGCCTCTTGAACCCAAGGATCATTTAGTGAGAATTGGTCGAGTGATGTGCTATTTTCAGGACACTCAGGCCCTATCCCATTTCCCTTGCTTGCCCAAATGGGTGTTCTGTTTTGTTTGTTTTTTTTTTTTTTTTGCCCTGGCTTAGTTTGGCTCAGGGATGAGCTGTTTATCTCCTCATGAGTTTGGTGGTGTCAATCCACTGAACACAGTGGTGGCACCTGGGCTTCTCTAAAAGCTGCAGCCTCAGGGTAGGACACTGAGTGACACTGGTTGACTTGGGGGATGTCAAGGACCTTGCCTTGGAAGGCATAAGGAGCAGACAATGGCTGAGGTAACCTGGCAGACAGCTCAGAAAATTTGTTTCTGCAGCCTGATCTACCTAATGCTGAGCTGTCACTGTGCAGGTCCTCTCAGACTCAGTGCTGAGGCTTGCAGTGCTGCTGGTTCTAAATTTCTGGGGTCAAGTGGGGTAGATGTGCTGTACTGGGAGAGATGCTTGTGTTGTTCTTAGCCAGCATCCTGTCTCTGGCCCTGGTCAAAGGCAGGTGCTTCAAAACAAAACAGAACAAAACAAAACAAACTGGGTAAAAGTGAAATAGATGACTAAAAAGTAGCCAGGTCATATGAGCAGTTTTTTCCCAAAACATTTCAAGCACATGTTGGCTTGTGCCTGAGTCATGCCTACTCACCAGAGGGCTTGGTGATGGGTTGTAGGTGGCAGATTCCAGCTAGTTTACAGCATCTGAACAAATAAATCTTTCCTTTCTTCCCCTCCAGTATCTGTGTGTGGCCTTTGCTACTTCAGTGTCTCTTTTAAGCCGCTTAAAAATTTTTCTAAGTGAAATATGCTTCTATGCTGCAGAGATAAATATAGCTGATGAGTTGAAAGAAGGCCATAGTATGTGTTATGTTGCCTTACCCAGTGTTTTTTTTTCTTTCTGTGGTGATTCTGTGCTAACTCAAAATGGAAAATCTCCTGAAAGATGTTATTTTTCCTGTTTAAAGAAATTACAGGCCAGAACACCATTCATTGCCTTAAGCTGCATCCAGTAAAGGATTAACCCCCCACCCCTCTTCTCCAGCCCAGCGCCGTGTGTTTGGAAAGCGAGCTCGTTTGCAGCTGAGCCAGCTCTAATAATAATAATTCGTGTTGAGAAGCACAGAGCAGCCTGTGATTAGCAAAATAATTATTGCAGAGTATATAAATTGAGAGGTTGGGTTTTGACAAGGCAAGGGAAGTGCACACTGAAGCTTCCTGGGGTGGCAGTGGACTCTTGTCTTCCTGTTGATGTTCTCCCTGAAAAGCTGGGTGCAGTAACTGTGCAGAGCAAAATATGTTTGTAAAATGATGATTGCTTTTGAGTTTTTCCAGTAAATTCTGGTGATGAAAGAACAGCCAAAAAACTTGTAAATAAGAGTTTTACACTGTGCTAGGTTCCCTGGGGTAATTTTTTTTTTTTTTTTAATTTGGATGCAGTTGTTGGATATGATTTCTTTGCCTGCCAGGAGGCCAAACTTTGACTATCTGTTGGCTCTGGAACCTGAAAAATAGCCTAGGAACTCTTCCAAAACTTCTCCTTCATGGATTTTGGTTCAGATCTGGGTCAGTGGGATGGAGAAAGATGTCTCTATTACAACAGTCTGCTCTGACATTTATAAAGGCAAGTTTCAGGCTCATAGCTGGTGACTCCTTGCCTTAAAATCTAATCTGTCCTGCTGCCTAACAGCAAGCAGAGCATTTTACACATGGTTTCCCCTCCGTGCTTGGTCAGCAAGGGCTGAGTTTCTCCAGGACAGGCACTGCTGGAGCTTCTGGCACAGAGCAGGCTGGGAGGTGGCACAGGGCACACGTGGCTGCCATTGGCCATCACTGGTGCAAAGCTTCGGGGCAGAGCTCACCCCAAAGGCAGACCCAGGATCAGAGGCTGTTGGAACTGATCTAGCCCAAAAAACCCCAACAGGGCTTTGGAGGTGCTTCCTAGGGATGGTGGCAGGACAGGCATCCCAAGACAACTGATCTGTGGAGGGACCTCTGCCTGGGTGCTGCCCAGCCTATGTACCCTCTTTTTTTGTGACATAATCTGTTCTGCAAATAAATATTGTACCAATAGAAACAAGTCTCTGAAAAAAAAAAAAATGTTTTGGCTAAAATTAATTGGAGTACTTTTATGTCAGTCTAGCTGAAGCCAGATAAATCTCTTCCAGACTGCCTTAAGTGTTTGCATTGGACTTGTCCAAATAGGGCTTGAGTCTTCCCCTATGATGCTTGCTACTGTAATAGACGAATAATAATTTTTAAGAGGTGCCATAGCTACGTTTGTTTTACTTGAGACAAAGCAGGTGGAGTGAATCCTTTGATCCTTCTCATCCTTTGTTTGTTGTGATTTTGTGTTTTTCTTTCCTGTGTCTTTTTTGACAATGACCAGAAGGACACGTGTCCATGCATGTGTGTGTATGTATGAATACACATGCCACACATTCATATGCACTTACTTTAAGCTCTTTATCTGTATTGTAAAATACATAACTGCTTTTTCCCTTGTGTCAGAGACAGCTGGTATTCCCTGCATCCAACCAAACAAGCCACTGAGTTAATACCATCATGTAAAGTTCAGGAAACCCAGTGAACGTTTTTCTAATAAGAGGATATTCTGGACCTCTTGATAATCAGTGCGCCATTGTAAAGTCATTTTGAGTCAGAGGTTTAAATCTTTGTTCCACTGGAAAAGATTTTTATGGGCAGCACAAACAGGCATTACATTCTGGGTATTTTTTTTTTTTAGCATAGTTGCTTAAAATAGCACAGATCCTGAATCCAAGGGAAGAGAGAAAAGTTGAAACAATAGAAATCATGGTCTGGTGGCACAAACCTCTTGCCCCACCCCAGCCCGTGTTAGAAATTTGGCAGAGGCAGTAGGCTGGGTTTCCTTGCTATGAGACACTGAATCACATACTAATGGTTGCTCTGGGCAGTTGGATTTCTGTCTCTGCTGGTGGTCACCCTGCTTTCATTTTGAGGATGTCATAATATAGCTTTGGAAGTAAAAAACATGCCAGTTTTATGCAGATTTATTCTGCTTCCTGCATCCCTCTTGTATTTGCAAGCAAAAGACTTTTCTTGGAAAATACGTATTTTGGAAACATGTTGTCCCCATGATTTTGGGTTTTGATCCCTTTTCCTTTCCCTTCTTTCATACTGTGAGTAGGACATCCCCAAATGGGCCAGTTCCTCCCACCAGTCCTGCACAACCTTTGTTTTCAGTGTCTGGGGTTGCCAAGACAGCAGCAGCCCTTGGCATAATGATTTTGTCCCTGCAGAGCAACAGAGTCCACACCTCAGGGAAGGTGTGACTTGTGTGTTGATGAGGTGGCAGATGGCTTGGAGGAGACAGTACCCAGGTCAAGGTGAGCTGAGAAATCTCTCCTGATTTTCCTGTCCTGTACAGGATGCTCCTGGGGGCATGGTGGGTTTTGCCAGCAGCATTGCAGCTATGGAGCTCAAAGCTTTTGAATCTTCTTTTGCTCTTTGTTCCTGAGCAGTCTGGTACTGAAAGAAGGCCATGCATCATTTTCTGCTTCCCCTTCTCATCCAGATGCTGATGCTGGTGCTGATGTAGCAGCTGGGTACACTCAGATATGGCATCACCCTTACACCTGCTGTGCTGCAGCTGATGGATGTGCTGCCTCCAGAGCAGCCTCTTCCTTATCCTTGCAGGTCCTTGGTCTTCTCCCAGCAGGTGGGAAGGGCTCTCCTCTTATCTGCCCCCAGCTATCTCGGTGCATACCTCTGCTGTAAGCACTTCACCTGAGCAAACAAGAACAGCACTTTGATTGCTGCATTATCACACAGGAATGGCAGCCGTGGTGCAAAGAGCTTTTACACAGAGCAGGGTCTCAGATTGACAGTCCTCAGTCCTGGGTACTTCATTCTCCTGACCCTGATACTGAGGCATCTTTCCAAAATTAAAATGTGACAGCAATCTTACTGTTTTCTCTAAAACAGTCCCTGAGGATGGAGGAATGGGGGAGGTTAGCATCTGGAGCTGACACATTTATTATTAATGATGCCTTTAAATGATTAAACTAATTTTCCTTGCATTATTTAGGGAAATTATGATATTCATCATTAATGGAAAGATGTCTGGGGAAATGCGTGATTCACAGCTGTGAATACCTTCTCTCCTCCTTTTGTCACTTGCTGCCTGTCTTCTCCCAGCTCTTGTTTGTCATTTTGGAGTCAGTGTTTGTCCTGTCAGTACCTCCTGCTGCCATCCCCCTTGATAAAGGTAACTCGTGGTTGCATAAGGATGAGGTGACTTTTATTCTAGATAGGTGACTTAATTTTCAGTGTCACCAGGGCTTACATAAGGGATGTAATAATCTGGATAAGGAAATAAGGTTTAGAAACTCTTAAGTACATTTAAGAGCTCTTTCTAGCAAGTGTTATTCATAATTGTGTTCTTTTTATTACTGTCAAGGATAACTGGAAGCATGAACAACCCTGGCATTAGTTATGCCTATCTCCCCACGATATGATGCACTATTATAGCTGAGGTTTATTGCAAAATGAGGCATTGTTAGCTGATAACATGGCTGTGTCAGGGTAGATTTCCCTCTGAAGAATATGGGAGTCCCTTTGCACCAATTAATTTTACTAGATCCTTTGCATACAGCAGAAATACTGTTTACAGCGTGTGATTTTAAACATGAAAGTGTAGTTTTTAGCTTACTGCTGTCCCACAGGATGTCAACATCTGTCGGTGAAGCTTGGGTTGACCTCCATATAGTAAATTCAGTCTTCAAAGATAGTTGTCAGTTATTGATCTAAAAGCTATTTTTAAAGAAGAGGGTATGTAGATGGAATCTCAGTTGTTGATATTCAGTCTTTTGGATTAAACTGTATGTCTGCCTCATGCAGAGTGGTCTTGAGAGGTGAGGTGGGCAGGAGGAATGTGAGGTGCCTCCAGGCTAGGTTGGGAGGTGAGAAGCTCAGCTTCGAAGGGGTTTGTGGAAAGGCTGAAAAACCACACTAGGAGTCAGTGCCTTCCTGTAGAGCAAGAAGAACAGAAAATTTTTTTTTTCAGCAAAAATATGTAGGAAAGAGGTTCCACCTCTTCTTCATGCTTCTTCCTGCCTTTACTAATTTTTATTTCTGGTTTTCAGACTTAAAATCATTCCTGTAGGAGCCTGGAAAAGGATTCATGCTTTTGTAACTTCTCCCCCTACAGCTCTATTAGGGAAGACAATTTCTTTGCTGCCTTTTCACTGTGTTTTGTTCATGTGAGAGGTGAGAGGAGCTAAGAGGTGCTTCTCACCTGACATCTCAAACTTGAGGGCCCTTACATACCTTTCTGGTATGAGTGCAGGTAGCACAAACAGGGACCTCACAGGTGTGTGGCAGCCTGGCAATGTAGTGATTTTGGAATAGATCTGGGTGAACATCTATCAGCTTTTTCTGTACTCTGTGTTTTATAGTCCTCATCCTTTGGACAGGCTGCTGAACCCCAAAGCTTGGTTATGCAGGGCACTGTGTTGGTGCTGGGGGAAGGAGGCCCCACTCCCTGGCTTTCTCTGCCAATCCATTCAAGTCCAAGAACATAAGGATTTATTGTTTTTCTTTTTCCACCTAATCTCTGTACAGAGGCTCTGTTTAATATCTTACCCTTGTTTGAAATGTGGAATTCATCTCCTGCTATTATTATCCCAACACAAAGGGGCCACAAAACTCTTTTGGTTCGGCCTAGCCTGGATCACTTTTTGCTGGAGATCATAGCTGTGGGATGGGGCTGTCCCAGCTACATCCTCTGCAAAATAATGTTTTTCCCCTTATTCTGCTGGTACAGATCCTGTTCCTCTAAAAATGGTGAGTAAGGTGGAAGGGTGCACAGGATGCTTTTGGGGGCCTTGTCACCAGTGATGCAGAAAGTGCAGAGGAGACCTAGGATAGTTTTCCTAGACAGAAACCTCACATGTAGCCCCACTGTCCTGCTTCTGCATTCCTTCCCAGCAAACTCTAACCCATACCAGGAGCTAAACTGGGCCCTTTCCAATGCTTCTTGTAATCTTCTTGTTACCTTCTTGTGACTGGCAAGTGACTGCCACCTCTCTGAAGCTGCAGCCCTGCACCTCCTGGGAAGCCCTTGGCAGGCAGCTGTCCCCTGTGCCATGGATAACATCGCATTTATCCCTTCTGGGCTGTGCCTGTGCTCACAGCTGGTCACGGGGCTGTGCTGGCTTTGCCAGTGCTGAGCATGGTCACAGGCACGTGGTCCCGGGGTGCAGCACTCGCTGCCTTGGTGGGGAAAGAAGGGAAAAATCCCCTGGATTCTTCACTGCTGACTGCAAAGGGCAATTATTTGATGGGATTTTGGGCAGAAGGAATCCAAAAAAATGAGGCTGTTCAGAATCTGGGCCATGAGGCTGCACTGGATGAGTCACAGGGAGAGGAATAAAAAATCTCTGAGTCATAATCCCTAATACTACAGAGCAGATTTGCTCTGGGGTGTTTTCGTGTTCCTATGTGCTGACTCATGTGCAGAGAAACAGTGAGAGCCCTTTCTCTGATCTTTCACCCATGAAGAATGCAGCCCCATGTCCCCCTCCTTGCCTCCATGACCTACCCAAGCCCGGAGTCCCACTGCTTCCTAGACAGCTGAGCACCTCTCACCCTCCTCAAAACCCCCCAAATTCCAGTGGCAGCAGGGTGGGCTCTGGTACTTTCCCAGCTGAGGGGACATGCCAGGGCAGGATCGTGTGCCAGCAGCCTTTTGTGCCCCTGCAGCTCTGCCACCACTGGCAGCAGGGGGACAACCTTGAAATGCCCCATCTTGCAATGGGCACCTGCTCTTAGAGAATCTCAGAGTGATTTATGAAGGCAATTCAGCATGGTGGCAGTCACCCAGCACTTACAGCTCAGTGATAAAAATACCCCGAAGTGAAGTGGACTAGCTGCCCTCTCCCTGGAGATATTTCTATAGCCTACCTAAGCCTAAGACCCCAAGAAATTTGAAATCCATGTATTTTTAGAGGAAATGTAAATTTTGCCATTTTATTCTGTCAACCAGCTCTCACTGTATTTTAGGATTCAGGTGGCATCATGATTCCTTCTGTCTCAAATTAATTTTGATTAGATCTCCCCGAAAGACATGTATAAAATAAATACTCATTTAATAAAATATACCTGCCTCTAGCCCTTTGTTTGCACTCTATTGGGGCCAGGGATAAGGTATTAAACAGAGTCCCTGGGGCTAATCTTTCTGGCAGTGGCAGCAGCATTAAGAATCATCAGACATCCCCAAATATGTGGTTGAGAGGCTGCTGGGGGTCAGATTGTGGGTGACAGAGTGAGTCCCCCCAAGAAAGGGCAGCTTCCTCCTTGGGAGCCAAGTTTTGGTTGTCTTGTTATTCTAACTGATTAAGTTAATTTCCCGGATATATTAACTGATTGACATTTTATATGTTATATTAACAATATGAACTGCTGGTTTAGATTCTGTATGATTTAAAAAATACTTTTTATTATTTTCTTTGCTTAAAGAGTGTAGAATTGAAAACTGGATGCATACCTGTACTTGCTCAAACATAGAAAAGTAGTGTGAGAGATTGTAATTTCAGTGAGCAGAGTTGTCTGTTGGAATGAGTCTGTCCTTTTTCCTTACAATGTCCTTAATGAATTTTTCATTATCACAGTTATTAGTGATAGGGTAAATGTTTCTCCCCAGAGAAAAGCTGGTAGCATCCTCATCCAGGAGTGGCAGCTCAGAGGTCCTAGTGCTGGATCTGGATCTTCCCTTGGGTTTTGTACATCCTAAACTGCTCAGATGGAGTGACAGTCTGCACTGTGAAGTTCCTATATTGTTTTGTTTGTTTTTATTCCTCCTCTGTAAGGTTATATTTCGCTTCCTTGATTTGTAGCCTCTCTGCAGGAAAACAGGAGGCATCATTTTGGAGGGCAGTGCATGATTGGGTGATGCAGATATCACTTATGGGAGGTTATGTTATCCACTCACCTGTTGCTGGGTACAGCCCTTCTCCTGTGCAGCTCAAAGCAGGGAAAAAAAATTCTTCATCAATTAAAAAAAAAGTTGTTTTTCTGTTTTTTCTTCCCCACTGCCTCCTTAGTACTCTTTCCAAATTGCATTTCCTCAGTAGAACTACAGAGATTGTGGCTGTGGATGTATTCTGATCTTTATTTTAATTTATTTTTCATCATTTCACAGGCTCCTGGGCCATCCTAAGTATGGGTCAGGCCAAGGCAAACGTGACATGCCTTAGTTGCTTGTCTGTAGAAAGGACCTGGTATACCTTTGGGTGTAAGGATAGGGAATTTGTAAGTCTCTGGATGCAGATTATTTTTTTCTTCGGTTGTGCTTACGAGTTTTAAGGGGGACAGGAAGTCTTTGTATATTAAAATGAAATCTTTATTTTGTAAATACTACAGCATATGTAAAGTCTTCACTGACTTGATATTTAATTCTTTATGTTTTTTGGCCACATTACGTCTAGCGATGAAGATGGTGGCGTAAGTGCTCTTACACTGCTTTGCTGACCTGGAATGCAGACAGACATTTTCTAAATCAAATCCAGCACTTTAACACAAGATCACACCACCAGCCTGCCTGCTTGCTGCCTTGGGTTGCAGCCTCAGCATGCTTTGTCTGCTGTGACCTGTGATGCTGTGATGGCAGCAACCCCTGCTTTATGAGCAGGCAGGGAGGAGGGTGATAATGTTTTAAATAAATATCCATCCAGCTGAGCCTGCTCAGGGGTCTGAAATGAGAAGTGGATTCCCTTTGCAAACATCCCCATCCTTTATACAAAATCTAAATGAAATGGGGATACTAATTAAATTCATGCACTCCTGGCACATAGAAGGCCAAAGACGAGTGTGGTAAAGCAGGTGACACAATCCCAACAGCTTTACTGGAGGGGGGGCATATCACTGCTTTGATAGAATGAGGGCAAACCTCCCTAAGATGCTGATGTTTCTGATTTGTCTTATATTTCCATATTTTCCCTGTGCTCCTCGCTTGCAAGTGTTATCCAAACACTAAGTAATCCTCAGCACTTGAGCTGTCACAGTAGTTTCTTGTGTTGAGGGGTGGGAGGGCCTCATGCTAGATGAGGTTTTGTTGAAGGTGGAGCTCCAAGAGATTGGGCCACCTCCACTTGGGACAGCCCAGCAAGGCCTGTCTAAACTCAGATTCCAGAGTAAATGTGGAATCTGGATCAAAAGCTATCTGAATCTGAATTAAAAGCAGAACTCCCGGTTACTCCTGACCAGCTCCTGCTGGAGCATTTTAGGGGCTATATCCTGTGGTTTATTGTGTTGGGGTGGCATGAGGTTTGTCTCCAGCTGGTTGCCCTGAGCTTCCTGCAGGCTGGAGCACCTGTGCTCAGGTTTTCCCCTGTGTCCTCAGTGCCAATGAAACATATTTCAGCTAAGGTAGAGGCAGAGCTACAGCTGTGCCTGTGTACAGACAGGCTTTCTGTTCACTTGGCTGAGAGTATGAAGGCAAAACTGGGGTCCTAAATTTTCTACGGAGCCTGTGGGACCCCTCAGCAGATGTGCATGGAGAGACCTCCCTGTGTTGCAGGGAGATGAGGGTGCCCAGGCTGATACAAACCCACTGGTTTCGTGAGCACCCTCGCAGTTTCTGAGTCAAACCTTACGTTAGAAGGCACTGGAATACAAGAAATGAATCCATTTGTGTATCCTGGTAGCTGTTTCAGAGCCACTGGGGATGTCCAGGAGGAAATGGTGTCACATGTTGGCGAGGCAGCAGCTGCGTTTACTGGCTTAGCTGAGATCTGGTCCTTGAAAATCAGCAGCTGAAAGGCCAAACTATGAATCTTGGACTTGAAAGTAATTTTTATCTAAACACAGGGATCTGAAAGCTGGAAACCTATCAAAGGTACAGGCAAAGTATCTGAGTACCTCTGAAAACAAATGGCTTAGAGAAACACTGTGCAGTAATCTCCAAAGACAGCCCAAACAAGTGCTGGAAGTATTTAGGGAAGAAGAAACTAGAATGTCTGATGTAGCAGAGGGACTTCAGAGCAGTGGGATGGAGATGTACTGGGAGGTGGTAGGGACAAAATCTCTTTATATCCATTGAGAAGATACTGGATTTATTGCAGAATGCATCTGAAGGGCTTTCAGAAGTGGACAGGGGCAGTGGAGCCTTGCTTGTGGTGACCAAAATAACAAAAATCAGTGGAAAGCTCTGGGAGTTCTTGTCATTGGAGGAGTGGGGTTGTAATGCTGCATGGATCATGAAGGTCTCTTCTTTGGCCTCATGAGTAGCCAAGGCGTATAATCTCATTAACAAATTTATCAAGCTGCATCTTAAGACTGATTGGGCTCCCTGCCCTGTGACTGCTGAAAGGCATCCAGAGCTTGGCATGGCCAGGGACATTTGTGCTGAGCCTAAAGTCATTCATAGCCAGCTGATACTCGTTTGTTCTTGTGTCAGTGTTGTCCTTTAGCTTAAACCCCTGTTTCCATGATGCAGACAGCATACCTCATACCTTTACATCCCCACGGAGCTGGGCAGGTCTGACCCAGGAGCTCACTCTATCCTCTCATCTTAGGAGGGTTTGTCATTCCCTCCTGCTTCTGGATCCTCTACCAGGCTCTGTTCAAGCACATCCTTCCTGGACATGAGCTCCCAGTAGAGGACGTAGCTCCTCAGAGCCAAGGTCTGATGTCTTTAGGTCTCCCAGAAATACTTTGTCCTCCAGCTGCCAGCAGAGCCTCATTGCCCTTGAAATGCTGCTGTGTTTATATCCCCAGTTCACCTGCACTCACCTGCAGAGAGAGGTGAAATTTCTAGTGAGATGAGCCTTAGCTAAAATTAACTTTCACCCAGCTCTAGTACTAAGCTCCAAGCTTGGTGCCTGTGGGAAAGGGAAAGTACTTAAAAAGATCAACAATAAAAACTGTTTATTTTTCATTATGGTGTATTCTTTAGCAGGATTGTGTGGCAATGTTGTAGAATCCTAGAATGGTTTGGGTTAGAAGGGACCTGTAAAGGTCATCCTGCAAAGTCCATTCCCCTTGCTGTGGGCAGGGACATCTTCAATACTATTCAGTTGCTGAAAGCCCCATCCAGCCTGGCCTTGAATGTTTCCAGGGATGGGGTATCCACAGTTTCTCTGGGCAACCTTTTCAAGTGCTTCAACACTTTCTGGGGAACCCGTTCCAGTGTTAAGCATCTTCATTCTGAAAAACTTTTTGTTTTAATCTATATCAGCCCTCTTTCAGGTTAAAACCATTGCCCTTTGTCCTATCACAACAGGCTCTGCAAAAATGTTTCTCCCCAAAAGGAACCATATGCAGTATAAAAACCCAATACATGTCGTAGGAAGTACATGTAATACAATAGCTTACTTATTTATGGTTGTACTTCTGTCAGTGATGGCTAAGAAGATACAGTTGCAATTTTATGATAGTTTTGTTCATAATAGACTTTCTGCTCCTAAGCTGAAATTTTTATTTCAAATTTTCTGCAGATTTTGAGTGCTTCAGTTCTTTGTTTAAACTAGTTATGTCTTCTTAAACGGGGGTCACAGGGGCTGGAGTGAAACACTAAAGCTTTTAGACAGTGTCATGGTTCACTTGGCTTTCCAGGGTGCTCCTCAGTGCTCTGGGTTTATTGCAGCTCCAGCTACTCATGCACTCAAGACTAGACCCTGCTGTGTTGGGTCAGAGAAGCTTTCTGCAGTGGTGCAGTTTGCAGTAGGAATTACTCTGCTGTGCATAAGGGGTTTGTCTGTCCAGGTGTGCTTGTGGTGGCTGTACTTGGAGGCCCATCACACTGGCTGGCCCTTAGGATTGAACTGTCAGTGCAGAGCAGATGCTGGCAGGGGCCCTTGGTTTCCATGCTTCATTTCATCTGTGTGGAAGGAAACGGGAAAAAAAGAAAAGGAAAAGCCAGCAAAAACAAAAGCAGAATTTCTGCTGCAGCTGTTTGAAACAATGAATGAACCATGATGTGGGTGTTTGTTTCATTTTTCCCCTCATTTCCTTATCCAGCTTTTATTATCTCTCAGTCTTGGAGGTGGGAAGGTCCATTCTCACCTGGTGCCTTGCCCTGAATCTGGACACCCCATCCTCCCATTAGCTAGAGAGGTGGAGCAAAAGCACAAGAATAGAGATTTCTGAGATAAAAAAAATACGTCTATATGTTTATCTGGAAGTAAGTGGTTAGTTTAAGCAGTGGCCTTGTGGTACAGTGGCTTCTGGAGGCTGTAGCAGGTGATCTGCCAGTGATGCAACCCCCATGGGAGATGTTAGCTGTTTAAATGTTAGATGTTATCTCTGTCAGCTGCTTGTCCTGCATCCTGGAGGCTGCTGTGCTTGCTATGGGTGGCAGAAGGGGAACTGTGTCAGCTTCTCAGCTGCTACCAGTTAAAGCTGAGGAATTAGTTTAAACTATTGATTTAATTAAGCTGGAGAACGCAGCAAATAGTTTGTGTGTGCCAGTAATGGGTGCCAGCAGGAGTGTCCTCTCACTCCTGCCAACTGCAGGGCTCTGCTCTCCAGAGCATCTGAGAACCGGATGCTGACTAAGGGTGGAGGTTGGGTTCGATCCCCTCTGGTGATTTTTGTGTCATCATGTTTTAAAAAACATCCCTTTCACTGGGAGACTCATCACATGGTCTTTGGAGGGTTCACATTCTTCAGAGTTATTCCTGGTGCCTTTAGATAGGCAGAGCTGTGATCTTTAGGTATTGTGCCTGATGTGCCTCAGGCCATCCTAATGAAAAGGACTACATTAGTGCAAAGGAACCACTTAAAATAGTATACAATAAACTATCACAGGCTTCTGGGCTCTGTGCTTGAGGGCTTGGATTTAGAAGGCAGTTTCACAGAGTTCCCTTTCTTCGGGCATGTGGAGGAGGAGAGTGGCAGGAAATGGTGACATTAAGGCAGTTGAGGATCACAGAGTCTCTCATCCCCCAGTATCCCACAAATGGGGCTATTTGTAGCCCTTCATTACACTGTTTTAGGGTCTGGAGAGAACAGATTCCTTTCATCTATCCCATCCCTGTGTGGTCTTCAATGATTTTTTACACTGTTGTGCTTGTGAGAAGACAGGGAGATTGGATGCCCTCCTATCAGCTTGAGTGCATTGATACACTTCTCTCCCCATGGAACTGCTTCAGTTCAAGGAAAATCAGCCATTTCCCTTGGTTTCATCTCCCTTCTAGTGGTGTTTCTGGCACATGAACTGCATGGGGCAGCATGTGGCAGCTATGCACATTTCCAAACATAGCTGAGAGTAGTTAGACCTCCTCAAATAAAGTCAATTAATGGAGATATTTACCTTTTGCTTGCAGTAAGCTGTTTGCATCCAACTTGAGTAGTCAGGGGCAGTGAGGATGGCAGCTGGTGAGGAAATGCACCCTTGAGAGGGTGAGTTCCTACACAGATTTGCCCCATGTCCGTGAGAATAACAGTTACCAGGTAAATGAGCTTTGTTACCTCAAGGCCAGAACTTTGGTGTCGCTCTGGAAAGAGCAGGCTGGCTTTGGCAGGTTTGGATAGCAACATGATGCATTTCCTGGTGGTAGGTGGTGGGAAAGCCCACGTCTGCTGTGAAAAGAACACTCTTTCCTTGGAAAAGTGTTTACTGAGATAGCGGTGATGGACAAGTCACTCATGATAAACGTGACTTCACAGATCAGGTTTGCAGCCTCATGGAGAAAATAGAAAAGGTATCTAACATGGGTCTGGAGGTCTGAAGATAATGTGTTCTAAAAATAAATATTAAGAATTATTCTTGATCAGGGGCCAGGTTGTTTCAAGATCAAAATCAAGGCCAAGGCACTTCAGTTTAAGTTTTCAGGTCATTTTTATTGGCTTTGTTAATTCATACTGCTTATGAGGTAAGAAAAAATGATAATATCTAGAAGGATCTTACCACTTTCTTCCTGAAAATATGTTCCTACAGAGTTCTGACTTTTCTTCCGGATACACCAGTCTGCTTTGATGTACCAGTTTACCCATTGGGAAAAAAACTAGTTTTTGGTGCTTTTTGTGTAATCAAGAGTCTTGTGACATTGTTCTGGTGTGATGATGTATGTATGATGACAGTATGTGGGTGACTTCAAAGGGTTGTAGAAGGACTTCAAAAGATAGATAGCAAAATAAGTCAATAAATTAGAAATTACTGTTAATGTGAACCCAGATAGGCAGACCAAAAATGTAGCAAATAAATAGCTGGAATAATTTCTTCCTGGGTTTTCTGACATCGTAATGGTTAGCTCCAGCACTTCTGATAGCTTAGAATTCCATCCTGCTGGATGGCAGAGCTGCAGTGAGCACATCAGCTGGAGCCAGCTGGGCCCTGGGGAGAATGTGGAAGAGACCAAAACCCAGTTATGACCAGGCCTGATCCAGCACAGGAGGAAGTGAGAGCATTTTGATGGAACCAATATCAGAATTGGCTCTAAACATTCTCTTGATAGTGGCTTCTGGTGCCTGCCTCTGGGGCTGATGATTTCTGATGTTTCCTGTCTGAATTTCCCAGATTTTTGTTGCGGGCCCTCAGGTCCTGAGTCTTTCACGCTTTGCTCCCAGGCTGGAGAGCCAGGGAATTGGAGCTGGAAAAGCCACTGGAGCTTTTTGACATGCTGGCGCTGTTCCCTGGTGCCCCTTTTTGGGAAGGGAACATCAGTCCCCTGCCTGAGACAGCTGGGCTTTTGCTTCCCCCAGCATGGAGCCAGCCTTAGAGGGGTGGATGGGGCTGAGCACTTCAGGAACCATTTTTCTTTTCCTAGGAGAACCTGTTCTGATCCCTCTGTGACTGGGGATGGCTTTGGGCATGGGGTCCTGCTCTCCTAGAAGGACATAACTGATCCTGGGGCAGTTGGAGCGAGCAGCCATGGCCCGGCTTGTTTTCCCAGGATAATCTCCTGTTGGGAAGGCGGCTCTGCAGATGTAGGTGAAAGGTGATGCTGGCAGGCTGCTGGCGCAGGTTGGCTGCCACTCTCCAGGCTGAGATTTTTATATCCTTGCTGCGTCACTGCGCAGCTGCCACGCTCCTCCTGCCCCGGGGATCAGCACGGGGCACCGTGAGCCCGCGTCAGCTGCAGCAGCAGCGCTGGAGCCGCGCTGTTACCGCAGGCTTGCATCAGCCACAGACGTGTCTGACCTGATGGCCCGACCCCCAGATAACCAGCCTTGGGTCGCAGCAGGGCAGGAGGTGTCATCAATCCCCTATAACATTTTAATTATTGTTGCTGATTTTAGCCCTGTATCATGAAGTTTACTTGTCAGTATGCCACTTTGTATTATATTCGTGACGGGTTTCCTATGATACTTTTGATGTATTTCAGTGTCTGTTCCTTCCTCCTTTTCTCCTTCTTCAACCTTGGAGCGTCTTTCTTTACCAGCTATATCCAACATTCTGGTTATCTGCTGTGAGTACCAGCTCTGCACTTGGCATCTTAAGTAAATGGGGAAAGGGGTCTGGAAAGGGCACTGATTTCTGCTGCAGCATCATCCCCAGGACAATTGAATTCAGCCTAGGAAGCAGACTGGTGAAAAGGATGTCTTGATGAGGAGTCTTCAGAAAGAAGTTATTTCAGGTATTTCAGCCAAATAGCTCTGAAGTCTTAAAAGCTGAGGCTAACAGTGTCTTCACTTATGGGAAGATAGGGTCAGTCTCAATGATCTGTCTTCATTCTTTGTGATAAAAGATGGACATCTGCATGAAAACAGATCTTCTGTCTCTGGAGCAGATTATGATCATGACAGAGAAATCCTGTCTCCATTGAAGGGAGAGGCAGAAGTGGGACTGTTTGCTCCCAGAAAGGATAAGTCAGATACTTAAGGAAGGGTGGGCTTCTCCTCCAGCAGCTCCTGGGAAGGAGAGACATGAGCTCAGGCAGCAGCTTCACAGGGTGCAGTGACAGGTGGATCTGCTGGTGGTGTTAAGGATTTGCACAGCAGGGAAGAGACATCCCTGACTTCACCTCTGAGTTTGGTAGGCCTTTTGGTGGGCGTTCCTTCTGCAGGGAGGCTGTGTGGAGACTTTGGCTGAGGCTTGGCAGTGGAGCCATGGAATTGGTGTACAGTCACTGCTGCAGGACCAGTTGTACAGGCTCCAGGTTTTTGCTCCCTATCCAGTGAGCTCAAGTGATGTTTAAACAGCTTCATCTGACCCTAGCATTTTTTAATTATTTTTTTGAGCAGTCAAAAAGCACTCACCTGCACTGCTGCCTTTAGAGAAGTGGCAGTGCCTCCATCAATGGGGCTGTGGCAGAGCAGAGGGGACAGAAGTGCCAAACTGTGGGGTGTGTGGGTGGAGAGCCCTGCATCCTCCAGGGCAGCATCATCCCTGCAAAAGAGAAGAGTCTTTTTGGACTGAAAACATTGATGAATGTGTCTCTGAGCAGCCGGATGGAGTTGAAGGTGTCCCTGCTCGTTGGTGGGTTAAGCTAGATGACCTTTAAAGGTCCCTTCCAACCCAAATCATTCTGTGAATCTCTGATTCTGTGAGTGTAAGTTCTCCTGAGTCTCACAGGCTTTGTATGTAAATACACTATTTAACTGCATTCCCAGAAGCGAGTGGTATGTGGCTAGGAATTCCTTTGATGCCTTTAGATGCTAATGTAGTGATAAAACAATCCCTTCTTTTTTCCTTATTTTTCTCACAGCATGGAAGCTCTTCAGAAAATCATGTCATTAAGTATTTAAGAGCTTAGACATGATTAAAATAAAAATATTGTTAACAATAAATGAGTGAGAAGAGGTGCAATACTTTGTCAGTCTTTGAATAAAGATACAGAAATATCCAGATTACAGGAAGGTTAGTGGAGCTTGTGAGCACATTCAGGCATCAAAATAATGAGGATTATTTTATATAATAAGGTATAAATTATTTTATATAATAATATATAACCTCTATAATAATGTATAAGCTCCATCCTGGGGAGGTTATCCATCCATGCAGCTGAGCTGGACCCTGGCTGATGCCCTGTTTGTGTGAGGTGCAGGGTTGGTGGGAGGCAGCTCCAGGGTTGAGGAGCAAACAGCTGATTCCCTGCAGCTCCCTGTCCCTGCTGGGCTTTGTGCTTGTTTTAGGAACAAGGCAAGGGTTATACAGGAGCCAGACATGTTTTCAGAGGTCTTGTTTTTTATGTCTCTATTTTTTTCCTCTTGAGGTGGCTGCAATAATAATTGCTAAGGATGGAGGTGAAAGCACAGTGGTAGGAACACAGACTTGGTAGGACTGAATTGTTTTTGTTTAGTAGAATTAAAACTAAATTGGTGCATGGTCAGGAGTGCTCTGTGAGTACAAGACAGTGAGCAAAACATCTGTTCACAGACACATGGGATGGGACAGGTAGAGCTGGATTGCAGTCCCTGATAGGAATCCTTGCATCAGCAGAAAAAGGATTTACTCTTGGGTATCAGCAGAAAAATGAATCCTGGCCTGTAACTTAATAGTGTAACTGTGTAATGCAATAAATAGAACCTTTCCATGCTGATTTAATTAACCCAATGCAACGTCTATGTTTAGGTGAAGCCAAATCCTACACTGTTACAAAATCTTTTCTAATAATAGTATTTTTTTTTACCTCATAAAGGTCCCAGTCACTGAACTGCATGTTAAAGCTGCCTGCAACAGCAGGACAGGCACTTATTTGGATCTGACAGCTGGAATGAGTCAAGATCATTCCATGGGCTTTGGTTTAATGGCAAACACTTTCTGTTATTATTTACTGAATATTGAACATGTGCCCTTAATAAGAATGACCTTCCAGAAAAGTAACAGGAAGATAGAGCCTAATGTGCCAAAATGTTTCTGTGCTCGTATTTCCAGTGCTGTTTTGAAATCTTCACCTCAGTTGCCTTTGCAGAGCCTTATGCCAGACCCGGAGCACGTGGGGCTTCTCCTGGGCTCCACAGGGATGCTTGGACCTCAAGCCAAGTGTGACAGTGCACAGGGCAAGTCATTACCACTGGGCTTCTGTCCTATTCTTGCATGAGGAGGCAGCCACCAAGGATTCTGCTTTTAAAGGAGCCAGATATTAAGCTGGAAGTGCATCAGTCCTGCAAGGGGTGACTTAAACTCATTTAAAAATGTCTTTTTCCTTATTGGCCTTTACCCCCTCGCTGCTTCTTGGCAGTTTTGTGCTGATTTGCTTTTTCCACAATAAATGCTCCCAGCAAGAGCAGAGTGTGGTTTCCTTTGGCTTGAAGAGTTGAGGTCCAGAGGGATACAGAGAGGGACTCAGGAATGTCCCCTTTCGGCCAGCAAATCAATTTAATGTTTGTGGGGCTGGCACTGTGTTGGTCCAGTGCCACAAGGGTCAAACTTCAGCACTGGAGCCACTGGCTCAGTTTTTGTCCCATCGGTGCCTTCAGAGGACCAAGCCCATCATTCCAACTCCATCTTCTTGGAGCTTAAGCAGGGACAGCATGGATGGCATAAATGGGGACAATTGCAAATCCATTTTAATAGAGGGATTTCAGGAGGCTGCAGTGGTGGGGGGTTGATGAAAGCAAACGTCAACTGCGACCAAGATGCCTGGTGTTGGTTTGGTTTATCTTTGAAAAGTAGGGGGCTGGTGTCTTCTGTTCTTTGGATTGTTTGGGTTTTTTTAATAGCATCCAATTAATCTCCCTGTTAGCCACTTTTATAATTTTAGCACAACTCCTTTGCTCCTGGAGCGATGTAGTCTTGTGAGAATTTCAACATTTATTTGACTACAAAGCGTGTTGTTAGCTTGCATGGTGACAGCCTAGATCCTGAAGGCTTAAAGAATAGGTTTGTGATAAAGAACTGAAAATGTAATGAGCAGGAGGATTATTTTTGCAGCTGGCATGGTGATTTTTCTTTCCTTTCATTGTAAGCTGGTAACTAATGCTGTAGATTGAAAATCATAAACAAAAGGTAGCAAAAAGTGTCTGCAGGGTTCAATTGAGCTCTGCTCTGGGAAGCCAGGATTGTTTATGATGGCCAAGCCGTGGGGAGCTGTGGGTCATTTTGGCCAAGGCACAGAGTGAGTTTGCAGTGAATTTTCCCAATTTTCTGTGGACTGCAGCAGTGCCCAGCAAGGGAATGTGGTACTGGGTTGTGTGTTGATATGCAGTGGAGCATCTACTCCTTGTCATACCTGTGAGAGCCCCTGCAGGTCCTTGGTGCTAGACTTGGCATGGTGGGAGAGCCATTGGTGGCAGAGCTGCTGTGTGCCTGCAAAAGGGGCCAGAGAAAAGAAAGAGGCTCTTGCTTGAGCCTGCTGGCAGCATGGGAGGTGAGATGGTACCCACCTGGGTGGGGGCAGTGGGATGGAAGGTCCCTTCCTTCACCCAGGTGTGGGAACCTGACTTCCACTTTGATGCACAGGTCTTAACTTCCTGTGGTAATTGCAGTTGGTGATACTGACAGTAGATATAATTGAGAGACTATTTTTGCAGAGCAGCAAACAAAACAAGTACAGAAATCCATTCCCTCATGCTCTTGAAGGATTACAATTTATCTCTCCGAGATTAGCCTTGGGACCAGCATTTCTTAAAAACACCTTTTAAGCCAGAATGCACAGTCTCCTGGGAGAGCAGGAGGCATGAAGTGCTATCCTGAAGTGCTGTCCCTTGTATCACTGTGTCCACTCCAGTGGGCCTGCAGGTCTGATTTTCCCCTGATGTGCATCTCGTGCCATCAGTGTTTGGCAACTGATCTCACCCTGGTCTTTTTTGTGTGTCTATTACTGAGTATTCCTCACTCTGGGATCAGTGAGTGATCCAGGTGGATGTTCCTCCTACCCAAGGAGCCTGATTGCATCTCAGGAGTGTGGTTATTGTCTTCAGCTGCAAGTGGTTCAAGGCTGAAATGGTCCTTCTTTGTGGACTTTGTTTCTCTGTGACCTTTCAATTTTTCTGGGTGGGGCAATCCAGTATCTCTTAAGAATCACACTTCAGTTTGTTGTAAAGCATCTTTTTCCAAGAGGATATGTGGAATGCTGTGTTCCATATTAGAGGTGATTTTGATTGCATGAAATGGATTTTTTTTTTCTTTTTTGGTACTATCACCCAAGTTGGGAAACATTCATGTCTTGAATACTATAAAAAGGCAAGTTAATATTTATCTTATAGTTTGATCCTTTGGTCTTTTTATGTAACAGTCTACCATTTATTTAGGAGAGTATCTCCTCCCACTTCTCCTTAGGGAATGTTTTCAAGATTTTTTCCTCTCCATGTATCTGTGTCAGTTAATGTAGATGGAGAATAAGGTTATGAAATTTTGCTTTGAAAATGGTCCAAGGTGACATTAGGTGCTTAAAATGTGTGCCATTTGCTTAAGATTTTGCTTTTTGTCTTCAAAAATGGTGAAAAGAAGGGGGTTAATTGTAAGACATCCCAGCTTGTGATCCTCATGTGGAGTCATTTTGTGAAGTCAAAAGAGCATAGTCCTGACCTGCATTTTGTGTGAGAACTCGAGCTGTAAACATACAGCCTGTTGGTCACTTGGGTATTGGTTCAGGTTGGTGGGCAGACCCATCCCAAGTGTGGGTGAGGAATCCTGGATGGATGTGAGGGACACAAATTTGTGTGGTCTTACCTTAAATGGAATAGCTAGATTTACATTTTAAAGTGTACACTTTATTGTGAAACTGTTACAAGAGTTCTTGCATTTTTATGTTGCAGGTTTTGTGTTACCAAACAATGCATCTTTGTGCAGAATGTAGGTTGGAATTCCCAATCGAGCAGGCAATCCTTCTGTGATTGTCTTTTTTGAACCCTCCCCTTTTCATTGATGTTCCCAGAAAAGAATTGATTTTTAGGATGAAAAATGGTATGGTGAGGCAAGATAAATGGTTCTTGCCTCCATCTTGTTTTCCTCAGATACTCAGGCTTAGGATGTGAATGTGTCTTCACCTGGTCACAGACGTGGAGCATCTGCACAGTGCCCTCCCCTCATCAATCATGTCCCAGCCATAGCTGCTTTTTCTTTATCTGGGAGCAAAAGTCCCAGCTCTAGGGACTGCCTGGGATGTTGGCCAAGCTTGTGAAGCCCTCAAAAACAGCCAGGTTACTCCAAAAACCTGGCGTTGCTGAATGAAGAGAAAAAGACACAGCAGCCTTTACATTTTTTTTTCTTTGTGTTTCCTTGGGAAATAATTTGGTTTGTTTATTTATGTTTTATAAGGACATAAATATTATGGGCACGTGATATAAGAGATTGTTAACTGGTGTCCTTCCATAATTCCATAAAGCAAACAAGTTCGTGTTTCCTCACTGATACAAAACACAGTTCCAGTTGACCTGGAACTCCTTGATTTTGCCACCCTCACTGCAATGTCAAATTCAATCTGTAGCTCTTCTAAAATTTCACGCCTAAGAACAGGAGGCCAAGGAGAGGTTTTGGAGGTGGCTTGAGCTGATTCATCAGCTGGATGTTATTGCAGAGGGCAGTCTGGGCTTGATTCTTCTTTCTTCTTATCTGTCCTCTTCCTTCTGCCAGGTGCTGAGCCTGCTTTGGCTCACTAAATCAGGAGAAATGCAAGCTCTCAAGGTAGCTGAGATACCCATGGCAGCAAACTGCTGCCTTTCAGGAAATACACCTGCAACTATTTACTGGAGAATTTATAAAAAAACAGAAAGGTTGAATTATTTTCTTTTTTTTCCCCTTTTTATTCTCTGCTTGGTAATACTGACCTTGATAAGCAGTCTCTGTATCTGGAGATGTTCTTCTGCATGGAGGTGTAACAAAGCCATTTTGGGATGCTCACCTTGTGTTTAAGTGGTTATTTTGGTGTTTGCAAACTGAGCACATACTGCTGCAGGAGCAGCAGACATGAATGCCCCAATTGCATTCTTGTTCATAATAAAATCACTGCTGGAGCTTACTGCAGTGATCATGAGGTTTAACAGGTCCCTTACTGCATTTAAGTCACATGGCTGGGTTGTAATGAACATGTTAGAGTGTAAAACACCCAGCTCTTTCCTTCAAATAAAACACAGGCACAGAAAACATCCCTTGTTTTTTGAAATAAGCCATTGCCCTTGGGACTCTTTTACATCCAAAATTTAACAGGTGGGACTCTTTCTCTCTTCCTCGTGTATTTTTGAACTAATGAGGAACAAGTCTTTTAACTCTTTTTGTGTGTTTATTAATCATTTGGGGTCTCTCTGTTGCAGGGCACACTTTGCTCATTGCTGGCTCCCCACAGCTCGTGTTGACAGGTTCCTGCTGCCCTTGGAGAGCAGCTGTGGCTCAGGGTGCTGCTCTCGTGGTGGGGGTGATGCCTTCTTTGCTCAGAGCTGACACGTGCTCAGCCCGTGGTGTTCCTGGGTGCCAGTGATTCAATCCTTGTCATGTACGAGTAATGGAGTTAGTTCTTATCAAGGGATGGGGAAGATGAATGTTTTTCAAATGCTGGCTCATTACTTGACAAATCTGGATGCTCTTCAGGGCTTTGCTGCCAGCCTCTACTGCATGACTTTCAGTGAGTTGTTAAGGGCAAGACCTAAACTGTTGGTGTTGGATAACACTCATGGACAGTCTGCAAGGAAGACCCTCCAGTCTTAGGGGGAATCAGCAGTGGAGTGGTCTGGAGTGATGTTCTTTCCAGTAGACAGTGTGCTCAGTCTTAAAAATCTGGCACATTTTAAGGGCAGAGTCCAGAGAACTGGAGAGTTGTCTCTTCAGGCGTGTGCTGGGCACAAGGGTTTGGATTCTGTCTCTCTCAGAGTAGCAATGAGGCAGTGTCTTCTCCCTACATCAGAGGGTGGAATGTACTGAGGTTCCTCCATACCATGAAGGAAGATGCTTAAAATGAACATTAATCATCTGCCATTGATTCATCTGTTACGATCTGACTAGAAAAGCCCATATGTTTATGTAAAAACATAATTTGTGCAGGATGCCAGTCATATAGCCCATGAGTCCTGCTGCCATCCAGCTGGCCTTGAAGGCAGATGATGAGAGTGCTGTGGTATATGTGAGATGGGGGGAGATATAAAAGTAGAAAACAAAAAAATTATGTTTTCGCTTGCTGGGCTCGTCTCCCAGGAGAACTGAGCAAAGTACATATTGACACATCCACGCTGGAGCCTGGAGAAAAAGCTCTGCTGGTGCATCAGGCACAGCACAGCAAGGGGCTGGGTTGGTGGGACAAGCCTCATTTCTCTGGAAACAGAGTTTCATCTCTGTTTGCATGCTCCTATTTTACAGATAATTGGTTTATGGAGAAAACAGGTAGTTCAAGGATTTTGGGCAGGTGTTCTTGCTGTAGAGAAATAGGTTTTGCAGGCATTTTCCACATCATACGGATATCAGAGTGTCTGAGATTGGCTGTGTAATTAGTGGGATGGGAGTTATTTTGGGAGATTCAAATCTTTTTCCAAAATATTTTCACCAGCTCAGGGACTTGGTCAGACCTTCTTCAGCTTCAATTCATTTAACTGGGGGGAAGTTAGGAATATTTAATTTCCTAGCCCTCCCCATCACTGGTAAAACACTAGAAGCAAGGACAAAGCAATTCAGATTTCTTTTTCCACAAATTAGCAGACTTTAAGTGCCTGTCAGTGTGAGTCTGTCTGCAGACTTCCAGTTGCCTTATACTGATTTGCATGTTGGGTTTTGTAACAACAAAAACATGTTGCAGAGAATCCAGAATTTTATGGTTTATGGTGTTGTCCCCACGAGCCAGCTTAGCCTGGGTTGTGCTAAGGTAATGGTGCACCTTTCCTACAGAGAAGGCAATTTTGATTGTTTTCCCAAGGGAAGAACAAGTTTTGGTTCAAAGTAGATTTTGTACATGAGGTGACTTAAACATGATCAAAGTCCGTGGAATTTTATTTCAAATAAACATGTGTTCTCTTAATCAACCCTTTAAAGAGAATATCTGGGGAAAAAATGTCAGGTTTTTGTACATTTAATTATTCACTTGATTTTTCCCTTTTAAATATCGGATGATGTTTCCGCTGTTTGAGGGTAGATAGGACTTTATTGACACAATTAGCAAAACAAATGATTATCACACCTTTTCCTTAACCCTGTGCTGTTTGATCTATTTGCTTGCACTTTCATTACTCCTTTGCTTGGTTACATTACACACAATGTTATCGCTTTCCTGCGCTTCTGCAGCTAAAACAAAGTGAAAAAACCTCTTTTGGCTCTCAGCTGCTCTCTGCTGTTTTCTTTTTACAGATGAACTAGAAAGCAATGTCAGGCAAAGAGTTATTTGAGTTTGCTTTCAGCACTTGCTGGGCATTATATCTGGGCCTGGCACTTGCCTGTGTTTATGCGACAACTTTCATATTTTAAAATAACAAACAAAAATCCCAGCAACTCTATTCCCAGCACAATTAGTAAGATCAGATTAAAAGAATTGAAAAAACAAACAACCCAAACGCCCCAGATCACGATGGGTTTATATATGTCAAATACTAGAATCTTTATGACTAATTCCTTGGGTATTTTGAACCACTTTGCTGGGATGTGTTTATTTTCTCTGAAAGTAGAGGTGGGAAGTGTGGCTCTGCCTGGTCGGAGGTCACATTGGGTTGTTGTACTGAAGAGCTGAGTGTTTCTGCTATGTCACTGATGGGTTGTGCCAGACCTTGCTGTGGGTTGCTGAAAGTGTGATTCTCCTGATGGTGGATAGACATTTTCCACTGAAGTCAGGAAGGCAGATGGTGCTGCTGACCTGCTGCCTTACAGCCCTTTCCATCCTCCTCTTCCCTGGTAGTGAAAATACCTCACTAGGTTTAGAAGGTGTGGAAAAAGGGAGAGGGGAGGAAAACTCTGTCCTTTCACCAGACAAAAAGAAAAGAGTTTTGGAAAGATCTGTTGGTAAGATAAGAACTCATTTCAGTCGCTGCTTTGTCTTCCTCCTCCTTTCACATCACCAAGAGCCTGTGGGGCGTCTGGAGGTGATGCTCCATGCTGTGCCTGTGCTCACTGTTACATTAATTTAAATAAATCATGCAAATTAAAAACAACAAACAAACTAAAACGTTCCTTCTGTGCAAAGATAAATCAAAAGATAGGAGTTTATGTGGGAATAAACCTTGTCCAGTGTGGTAAGAACTGTTGTGTAATGGCCTGTCTCTTTCTTCTCTCTGAAGGTCCCACTGGTCTGGAATAATGTTTGAAGTCTGACAGGCTGGTCCTTTTTGTAGCTCCAGAGGATTTTTGGGAGCATGGGATGCATGGACATATGGACCCACAAAACCCTCTGGAGAATGCTGGCTGTGGATAAAAGCATCTGGAAGTTTCTACCATCTTTTTACTCTGTTTTTTCTGGGGTCACCCTGTGTCATTTGTGGCCCTGTCCTGAGGATTATAGCATACAGTCACTTACTGGAATACCTTTCCATATATCTTCTGGAAGATATTTTCTCTTCTCCCAGAGTTTTTCCAGTGCAGCAGCACTCCTGTCCAGCAGGTATGTAAATGGTTTTCTCATTGACTGCCCAGTTTGCTTTCTTGATCTTCAGTTTTTTGGGGGATTTTTGTTTTTGGTTTTTTTTTTTGTGGTTTTTTTTTGTGGTTGTTTTTTGTTATTTGTTTTTTGGTTTATTTTTATTTTGTTTTTTTTTTTCGGCCTTACTAGTTTCTGCTAAAGGTAAGACCTTCCAAAGCCCCTGGTGCCAGACTCAGAAGGTGGCTTTTCTTTGTTGGGACAGACACAATTTGAGATGTAGGTTCCCATGGAGCAGTGGTGTCAGCTTCTGACAGTTTTGATGACCAACCATAGCCTAATACATGAGGGAAAGGATGGATCTGATGCTCTTTATTCCTCCACCTGGATCCTCTGGGACTCTTGGGCAGCTGTGTTTGTAACCCACAGCTGCCATCAGCCGTGTATGGATCAGCTTATTGGGCTTCATAGTCTCAATTCAAAAAAGATGACACAAATGTTAAATCCATTTTTTTTCTTCTTAATTCAACAGCATTTCTGCTGAAGAACATAATTTTGAGGGTGACTTATCCCATAAAAGAGATGCCTTTGTCTCTAAAATTAAACTACTCCATATAGATGTGTATAACTCAATAGCAATAGCGATAAAAAAAACACCTGCATTTTTAAAGTAATTTATAATAGGTATTTTTGTGAAGATGACAAGTTTTTTCCCATTCTTTCTAGCAGAGAATTGAACCATTGTTTTGGTGTCTGTGGGTATCAATTTGCTGTGAAAATCATTCTTTTTGGCACTCGTGCAGGTTTGCTCAGATGCTCAGGTGTGCTGGTGTGTTGAACAGATCTCTCCTACAGGGTAGACAAAAATTAGCTCTTTGTCTCTAACTTTTATTCTTATGATACAAAGAGGAGGTGCTGAACAAAAAGGGCTGAAAATGCTTTGTTGTACATTTATTTTGCATTCCCATCAGCATTTGTGAGGCATTAAAAGTTACATCTTGCTTTGTAAGCACAATTTTTCAGCAAAGGAAGGAAATAAGAGGGGTATGGTGGATAGAGCATGTTCAGTGGGAAACATAATCAGTAGCCTTGCTTTTCAGTTTGACTGTGCCTCGTAGGCCACATGGAGATGGTAGACAAAGATTGAGGATAAAGATGTTCTTTGCTTTATCAATATCAAAGTCAAGTGCTTGCTGTGCTTCTAAGAAAGGGGAGCTGACAGTGGGATTTGGACTTGGAGGTGGACAGCAGCATCTGGCCAGGCTGGTGGGGAAGGTCCATGCAGTGCAGTCATGGGCCAAGGCAGAGCCTTCTCCAGCAGCACTGCCTGGAGGCTCAGCCCAGCAGTGCCAAACACTTTTGTGTGCTCACATGGACTTCATGCACTACTTCAGAGACATCCCCTGGAACTAGCTCTTCATTTGTAGATAATTTTCCTTCCTTAATCAGAATTACCAGATTTCCCGTCATTGAAATCCCTAGTGTTTTATTAACTAGCTCCTAACAACTTCTAAAGCACCTAAGAAAGACTGATCACTTGTAGTTGTTCTTTTTATCTACAATTAAAGGAAACAGCACTGATATTTCAAAATCCTTTTTTTTTTCTTTTTTTGTGGTCAGGTGTTTTATAAAGACATTGCAAACCAGATCTTCCCTTGTTGCTGTAAGATGTGAAAAGTCCTTTGTCAGCAGCACATTGCAGTGGAATTGAGCTTTATCTTTTATAAGTAACTGGGAGCAAATGGGGCATCAGTTGCCCTGCTCTGGTGCTGCCAGGCCCTTTGGTGCTTCTGGAGGTGCCTTCTGGACACTGAACAAAACCTGCCTGTCCCCTGGACAACCCCGAGCAGCCCCAGGGAGCTTGACCTCTGCATTGGAGGGTCTGCACTCACAGCAAGCATGGAGAAGAGCCATGCTAGATGTCCCCTGAATTTTGCATTCTGCATTGCCCCTTGCAGGGTGACTCCCAGGTCACTCCCAGTCTGACAGGCACATGGCACACCTGGGGTACCTGGGGGTGGCCCAAAAATTAGAGCTTGGCCGGGAGTGATGTTTCAGTTGTAAATGCACAGCTGTCCTTTACGGGGAGGAAAAATCATCTCAGGTATTCTTCAGGACAGGTCTCACCCTGCATAGATGTGGAGCAGCTTCAGAGGGTAAGTCGTTCAAGGGCTTTGCTGTTGGTCAGCATGAGCATCCAGGCAGGGGGGCTGTCAGCTGCATCCCTAGGTGCTAATTAAAAGATGAAGCCCATTAGCATTCAAGATACTTGCTGGTAAACTAGCAAAGGTTGGCTTTCAGTCAGCAGGTTGCAGATCCTTGGATCAAAATGTCCTTTAGGGGGTTGATCTGTACACAGATGCATGTTATTAATAATAATAAAAAAATGCAGGAAGCTTCTATTTGGCTGCCTCTGAGGGTTATGTATGTGGGTGTGTGTTTCAAAAGCACATAACTGATTATAAAAATCATTGATGGTCTAAGTCAGTATTAAGGATGGTTGGATGACAGTGAAAAGCAACCCTGGCACATTGCAGGGATGTTCTTGTCATGACTAACTCCTCTCATTCTCACCCCAGTGGAATTTTTCAGTGCCCAGCACAGACCAGCACTGAAATTGCAGGTTTGCAGAAGTTTTTAAATCTCTCCCCAGCTGGCAGCAAATTAAGGCATCACAAGTATTTATTGGTTTAAGGATAAAATATAACCTCAAAGCTATAAAATTTTTTGACAATGAGGCTTTTTTAAGGGAGTCTTACTTTCTTTATGGTTTTGTGAGTCAAATGTGACAAAGCCTGACAGAGGAAGAGGTTTTAATCTACAGGTGCTGTCTCTTGCTTGATGGTTTCCTGCTTCTAAAATTACTTCCAGGTTTTTTGGAATTGGGGCTGAAGCTAGTTTCAGTTTTCAGTTTGTGGGCAACCTCGCTTACCACTTCAGCAGGCTGGATTTGTGAGGGTTAGGGGCAGCAAATGCTAGTGAGTTTAAAGATTCTTATTTTGGTTGCCAAAAGTCCATTTGCTACTTTTAAAATATTTACAGCTGAATCTTCGGATTCACATCTTCCTTTGCTCAAGGAAAATGCTGAAGCTGGCAATGCTGAAATTTTGCTTTGATCTTTCTTCCCCTGTCCTGCATGGGGAGTTTGGAGGAGAGTGTGCCCAGGGTGAAGGATGTTGTGCTCTTCCTGCACAGGCTGACTTTTGCTCATCATCAGTGAAAGTCAACACGAGCAAAGTGAATTAATGGTGGGTCTCAGTCCTTAGTGTATGCTAAAAACATCAACCCCTTTTGCAGTGTGCATTTTCTCTCCTTAAAGGCTGTCGCTCCTTTGGGGCACTTATTAATGAATGCCATTTGTGCCCAAACTTTGTGCTCTTAATGCAGGTCATGTAACTAGGGACACATCAGACCATATTTCTGTTTATTTATATAAGTAAATAAATATTGATATACTTTTAAATACCTGGAATAATTCTCCTAGTATGTCTTTAATGATCCTCTATTGATTGCTTTAAGACCTGGCTTGGAATTTTGTATTAACCAAAGCATCCCAGTCATTATTTTCAGAATTAAAAAAATCTTTCTTCATGTGTGATCTTTATTTTTCCATGAGTGCCTGCATCTGCAGGTGCTGACTTACTATGCACAGCGAATACTGAAGTATCTGCTGACTTACTGTGCTCCTCAGGTTGCAAAGAAGCTGTGACCTATCACGAGACACATTTTTAATGCCAGCAAGAAAGCAAGAGGTATATGCTGGGCTTCTGAATCCTTTGTGCTGCTTTGGGGGGTTCTGTGCAGGACTGAAGGTGTCGACAGGCTGGTTTCTCATGCTCCCAGCTGCTGGGCAGTGTTATGTGTATTAGCGTTGAGGAACTCTCAGCGAAATTTGTCTCATGCCACGAAAATGTAAAGCCTCCAAAACTGGCTGGCATCCCAGGGCTGTGAGAGGCCCTTGGAGGGGCTCTTGGTAAAGGTGGCAGGATTTGCACTGTCCCAAAGCTGTGAACGGGACATGATCTGAAGAGTTTCTGATGAAGCTTTAATTATCTCCAAGCTTGTTTGGTTGCTTGCATAGGGCAGGAGACAAAAACTGAAGAGCAGGAATGGCTGCTATGGGGTCAGCCTGCCACCGTGGGAGGGCATCTGCCTAATCTTCATGTACTGCAGTGTGGAGCCCAGTTCAAAAATGCAAAATGCCATTTTGGGCAATATTTTATTCTCAGGGTGATTCCTGAGCTGGAATGAAACCCAGCCTCCTAGTTTTTCTCTGGCACTGTTTTGAGTATCCTGTGATTTTGTTGGCTCTGCTTTTGCAGGGTACCATCATTGTGCTGCCTCCTCTTTATTTTTGTGCTGTCAAAGCCAGCAGGTCAGATTAGAGAAATGGGGCCTGAGTGTGTGCAACAAAAAAAAAGTATCTAATTTATAATGATTACTGTAGACAAGTTGGGTGATGAGGCACAGCTGCATTCCAGCCTGCTGCCTCTGGAAGGTGGATCTCTTGCTATCCTGATTAGAAGTGTATCTTCAGCCCAGGCTCAGCAGCCCAGTTTGCCTGGCTAGAGGCATTCCCTGGGGAGCTGAGTGATGCTGGAGACCCCACACTGCCCTGGCTTGGCCATCTCCACAGCTTGGATGTGCCCTCCTGCCACTGGCAGCATTCTTGTGGCACACAGATCCGGAATTGCCATCATCCTCCCCACTGGAACCATCTCTTGGCTTTCCTTAAGCTTTTTGCAAGGGGCAACTCTTTGTGGTGGCCCCTATGGCGTTTTATCCAGGGCTTCATTTGCATCACCATCAGCTGGTTTTCCTTTGACCTTTGCCCTGCTTAAAAATTAAGTACCAAGGTACTAGGAAGAGAAGTAATTTCCCAGATAAGCACTTCTCTCTGCTCTTCTGTAGTTCATGGGGGAGCTGGCTTACCCTGCCTGTGGATGACTAAGGAGGAAATTCTTTTTTGGTTAGGATAATGCTGACAGTTCAATGGAATTTTTTTTATCTTGGGTTTATCACTTCCTCCCTATGAATTCTTAACTCTTCTGTGCAGGGCAGGAAAAAAATAGTGGTGACCACAAGCTATGGCATTTGCCTTCTGTGGAAAAGATGCTGAGCAGGTAAATGATGCTGTCAGGTTTGCCATGGTTTACATGGAGGATTTGCTTCATATCCACTTGTATAAACAGGCTGGGTAAGAGTCATGAATATTCTAGCAGCTATCATCTTTCAAATGTGTTTTTTTAATGTTGGAGTTAATTAATGCTCATATCTCTTGAATATAGGTGGATGTAAGGATGTAAGCCTGTTCATCTTTCCAGTGGGGAGGAGGTTTGGATTTATCACTCTTCTCTCAGAGATGGAAGGGTCAAAGTCGAGTTTATGCGTAAGGGGTTTCTGAGTCACCTTGTTAATCTCTCTTCGNTTTTTTTTTTTTTTAATAGGGGATCTGAGTGTATGTCTGTCAAGAAGGCAGATGGAGTTTGGCCAGAGAGACTCTGCCTTTTGGTTAAACCTGTGTGTGTTCTTGCAGTGTTTGCTTCCCGGTGGTGCTCGGTGATTGCACTGTTGATCCTTCTGCAAATGCTTGACACTGCTGCTGAAAAGCTTTGACACTGCAAAGCATTGTTTAGTTAGGAAAGTGTTATTATATCTTGAATATCTATTATTCATCTCTTGTGCTAAAAGTGACATTATGTCATAAAATTGCTTTTAGATTTCCCAGCTTTGAGGAAAAGCTGTTTTTTTGTCCCAGACTCTCTGACAGTACTGGAAAGTGCCTTTACCCTTTGTATCTCTGAAGACCCCTTTTATGAATTGTGAGTGACAGCAGGAAAGTATAAAAGAGTGCAGAGGAGCTGGTTTTGATGTTTATAAAGGGCTTTGATAAAAGATGCAGCACACAGACTTGATATTATTTCCTATTTTTAACTTCTTAGGAGCATAAAGTGCTCAGATCCAATATTTATGTAAAAAGGGAGACAGGGGGGCTGTATTTCTTCTTTGTTTTCCCCTTTATTTTTCTTTTTTAGGGCCAGGTGGATTAAAATAGAAAAGTCTCTCTCTTCTATGCCCTAGTAAAATTTTCTTCCATGAAGCATCAGTAAAGCCAGCTCCATGGTGTTGAATGTGTGGATGATGCTGGAGGAGACCAGCTGCAGTTTTGAAGGCAGCTTGTTTACAGATTTGTGCCTTCAGCCTCCCAGCCATGGCTGGCTCCAGTGGACCCAGAAGCCATGGTGATGTGTGTGTGGTGATGCCTGTGCTTCCAATAACGGGGAATGAGAGTCAAAGAAATAAAACATGGAAAAGCTGGGGCAGTTCCTCTCCTTTCTCCAAAAGTCAGATCACAGTGGAGGCATCTCTCTAATAAGTAGATTTGCTTGCTCCACAGAGATGCAAGGCTGTGTGCTGGCTGGGTAATTGGAGTTTTACTGATGAAAATGCCTGTCATTATTTCCAGTTTTCTTGTTGCAGTCTCCTCTTTAGTCTTGTCTGCCAGCATGGCTGGCTTGTGGTGGACCTCTGTATTCCTGCATATTCCCATGCATGTAACACTTGAGGAGGCTTCATGGCACTTTCCTGTGTGTGCATAGACACATCTGCATAGAAAATATGTGTGAGGGTGGGTGTGGGCTGTGAGTGCATGTGTGGCATTGGCACAGACATTTGTTTCCATGACTGATCCTTCATCCATGCCCAGGCCTTCATGCTGGATCTCCAGACTCCTAATGTGGGTGCAGACCTGACCCTGAGATCCACCTGATGACAAAAGTCATCCTCTTGCTTGAAACACCACATTTTCATTTTATTGGGGCTAAATGCCTTGAAACACCCTGTGCAAGGGAGGATGAGTCCTGCTGTCCCTTGGAGAGCCCCAGGATGGAACAACATTGCTGAGTCCCATCTTGCTGCAATGGAAGAATTCATCTTGATGGGATAGGCACAGCAACAGCTGCCAGTGAGAGTTTTGAGTTCTTCAGCAACATCCAGTCATCGAAGGGGCTGTTCAAAGCCGGTACTGGTTTGAGGTAGCTGGACTTTAGCAAAGACATCCCAACCTCTCACCCATCTGAGGGGTGTAAGCACTTTCTGCTCCCTTCTTCATGCAGGAACTTGTATGTGAAACCATTAAAGAAAAGAGAATTACCAGCCTTGGGTGGTCATTGGAAGTGTGTTTATCTGGGTGCTGTCTCCCAGCCTTTGCTGTCCCTCTAGAAGATTGCTAAGCTGGACACTGAGGTCTGCAAGGTGAGGTGTTCATTTGGGATGTATTGGCATAGAACTGTGCCTGCTTGGCAGCCTTGCCTCTTGTGTGCTCCTTTGTGGTGATGAGTCCCCAGTTGCATTCCAAGAGGACAGCTCTGGTTACACACAATTAAAGGGGATGAAGCACAGTGTTACTTTTTTCTTGCCTTACCCATGGAACTGTAACACCATTTGTAAGCAGCTGACTTGTTGGACTCTGCTAGCTTATAGCAAGAGTGTGCCAGCTCATATAGGTGTCTTTTCAGCTTCTGACAGGCTGTTCAGTTAGGCAGAAGGTTTGGGGATCTTTAATTCTTTTGTAAGGTACGGGAGGACTTTTTTGTTCCACTGGAGTGGACAGTATGTTAAATTGGAAAAGTTGTTGCTGAGTGCAGAAGACATGGGTAAGGGTAGAACTTTTTAAGCTGAAGTCACAGACATTGTCTGTGCCACACCTGTGGCACTGGTGTTGGGGTGTTCTTGCCGTGCCTTGGTGCCTGCTGTTCAGCAGGTTGAGTGCTTCAGTTGCATTTCAGCAGCAATCCATGTGCCTAGCTCTGGGGCACAGGGGGGCCCCCCAAAACCTGGGGCTCTGTGTGATTGAACAGAGCTTTGCCAAAGTGTCTGATGAAACATGGACCTTGGCCGGCAAGAGCTGTGGTTGCTCTTCTTTTGAAAGAAACTGGGAAAGGCTCCCTGAAACAACCAGTGGGGAAAGTGTCCAGATGAAAGATCTGGTAAGTCTCAGTGTCCCCTCTGCAGTGTTTTCAGGCTCTTCTGTAATCAGCTGTCATTTCAGGATCTGGGTGTATTGGACCTCAGAGGGTATGGATTGAAACTTAAACAAACAATGATTCTTCTATAAATATTTAGCTCACACTGTTTAGGAGCTGCTGGGAGTTAGAGACAAAAATAGTTTAAAGTTCACAACTGTCTGGAAAAGCTGTCGGAGAAAGGCCCTTGGTCACCATATTGCCTGGCATGTCGGTTTTGAATAGCTAATCCTCTTTTTTTTTTTTCCCTGAGGAAGAGGATGTGTTTAAGCATCCTTTGGAGAGGCATAAGGTTGCATTTCTCCCAGCTTACATGGCTGCACTGGGAACTCAAATCAGAGGTTTTCTTCAAGAGAAGTATGGAGTAAATGGACAGTGCATCGTGGCCAAACACATCTTTGCAGATTTGGACTGGTCATCTAAAGTTCATACATCTGCGTGGGAGAGGGGGATATGTCTCCAAGTGTGTGCTTTTATCTGACCACCTCGATACCAGGACAGAGCTTTGTGCCTGGGCCAGCTGCTGCTGAAGGAGGTGGGGTCCCTGATGGGGTTTGTGTAGACAGCACAGATCTTGGGCTGCCACATTGTTCCTGCTCTTGCAAAAACCTCGATAGTGAGGTAGACTTATCTCTGCCAGCCATTTTGTCTCTTAAATATGGAGATAATACACTTTTTTCACTTTGTAGAGCTCTTTAAAGAATAGGAAAGAATGAAATGTGCTGATAAGGAAGGCATTGGTAGCCGAGACAGGCAGAGGCATGCAGGCTTTGAATAAGCAGGGAACTTCACCATGCACAAGAGTCTGAGATTATTGATTAAAAATAAGAGAAAATAATTATTTTCTCTCTCCTTCTGCCTTGCTCTCTCTCTCTTGCTCTTCTAACACAAAATACTTGCAGTTGAACTAAATGAAGATTGTTGGTCCCTTCCAGCTATCTCATCCCGTCCTGTCCCATCCCGTCCTGTCCTGTCCCACCTCCTTAATATCACATTAAACACAAAACGTTTGCCATGCCCTGTGAAACATTTTACAACTGTTTGCACCACCCCTGTCCCTGATTACAGCATCCTGGGTCTTTCTGTGCCAGGATGATTGGTGTGCCCTGTCCTTGTGGTCAGCTGCATTGCCTGGAAGATTAATGGCAGAGGAGAAAATGTGAGGGAAGGTCAGGTAAGAAAAATGTAAATTTCTCATTTGTCAGGTCATTGAAACTACTTTTGAGGTTTGAGAGAAAATGTCAGTATTTGAGTTGGAGGTGGTGGCAAGCTTGATGGTTTTTCTCTTTCAATAGTTTCTTTTAGTGCCCTTCCTAATTTAAAAGAAGGTGTTTAAATTATTAATGTTTTAGCACTGCAGCAGAGGGATTCCAAAGCCTTTGGCAAATCTCTGCTAAAGCATCTATCTTAAATAAGAGCTTCATGTTTTTTTTCTGACTCCATCTTTGACAGAAGCTCCCCTTCTGTGAGAAGCACTGAATCTACAAAGGTGGACAAAGAACTTGATTTATGTAGAAGGTAATTTTCTCCAGTGGTGTTTGGTCAGAAAACATAAAGATGATAATGATTTTTATTTTTTTGGCATAGCCTTTTAGATTTTTGTGCTTCTGCATGTGGCTGAAGCCACAGTATGTTATGGATGGGTGCCAGCACACTGTCCATGATGCTCAGGCGCTGCCTGTAAGAGATGGGTACCCTTATCTGGTCTTTCTAGCTGCAACATCTTGGAGATGAGATACAACTGAGGCTTCAGACACTCTCACCAGAGCTGTAGTTAGAGCTCAGGCCTCTCATTAGATTAACTGCCCACGCCACAACAATTAACCACACATTTTCCTCCCTATTCCCTTTAGGTATTTGTCCTGATTTTGTACCAAATCTCCTTCTTGCTACTTGAACTGAAGAATAAAGTATTATAACTTTGGCTTGGGGCAACTGTCCAAGGGATATATTGGGATACACTTGGCCTTTGAAAACAAGGACTTCAGTCTCCAGCCCTGTCAGTCCTTCTGGCTCCTGGAAGTTTTTCTTCTAAGTGGTTATTTCAAACCTCAGAGAAGAAGTTTGTGTTTTTTTCAGAGCTATGATTAATACCATTTTTACGCTTCATTGCAAAATGCCACACAATGAATGAGACCAGCAGGATGGTGGTTTATGGGTGGGAGAAAAAAAAATCAAACAAACACTTTCAAATGCTGTTTTGAAAGAGTGATGTGTGTGTGCATGTTTTATAATCTACTGTGAACTGTGAGGTTACGTCCCTATTAAAAAGAAAAGGGATAAAAAAAGGCTTAAACCTCATGTGTGGAAAGAATGTCAGAAATAGTTGAGAAACTGAATAATTGCAGTGTTTTTTGTGGGTTAGTGAAAGCGAAGGATTGAGATGCAGTTGGCTTTCCAATTAAAAAGTCACAGAATGGTTGAAGCTGGAAGGGACCTGTGCAGGTGTAGGCAGCTACAGCCAGTTGCCCAGGACTGTATCCAGATGGCTTTTGCATCTCTCCACAGATGGGGACTCCACAATGTTCCTGAACAAACTTGGTCACCCTCACGGTAAAATGAGGCACAGAGCATGGTATTTCAGCTCATTGGCCATAGGTTCCTGCTCATTACTGTTGCAGTCTGGAAGGTTTCTAGGGTGTGTGTTGTTGGTACAAGAATGTTTTGGGCACATGAGGATCGTGGGCTGCCCCTGAACCCCTGGCTCAGGCTTGGCAGTGCTTGGCTGGGACTTGGGAGAGTTTGGCTTAGCATAAGATGCCTGGTCCCTTCAGAAATAAGAAATGGTCCCTGCAGCAGCGTGCGGGGAGTCTCAGTGCCTGATGGCTGGGTCTGAGAGCTTGTGTTCCCTCTGATTTGGTTTTAAGGCTGTGCTTGTAGCTGAGCCTCCAGCCAGCTCTGCTGTCTTCCTGCTTCCCTTTCCTTGACACTGGCGAGTCACTTTGCCACAGAAATCTGGGACTCATATATCAGCATAAAATGAGGCTAATTACACCTTTGAAATGTTCAGCATCAGTGGTGCTGCAGCATCAGGTGCTTCCCCAGAAAACTCCGTTGATGGCAAACCCCGGGGAAAAGAGACCCAGTTGGTTTTGTGGCTATGTGCCTAATGTGTCCCCATCTTGGGGACACAGAGGATGCTAGTGCATGTGGGAGGTCACCTAACCCCCTATAGAGACATTTGGGTTAGCACAGATTTGCCTCCTGATGGCTTTATGTGCATCCCTCACACATGGAAAACAAGCAAAGCCTAAGACTACACTCAGCCTTGACTCGGTCTCTAGTGTTTCCTCCTGTCTTCCATTCTGTTCCTGGAGAACAGTAGTCCTTGTTTGTTGCCCTGAATGCATTTTTTTTTCTCTAAGCCATGTGTTTTTCATCCTGTTTTTGTTGCTGATAAGTGGTGGGAATAGCAGCAGCAAGATCATAGCTCCCAGTGAACCCTCCCACTGTCCACAGATATGTCCCATATAGCCCTTGTGCCAGTGATGAGTGTTTTCTCATTAAAAATGGACCATAGACAATGCCACTTCCTATGGACTGTGATTTATCATTTAATAACAAGTGGTTACTCATTTCCTTAGGAAAACTTTCTGGAAGTTTTATTTCTCTTTTTCCCCTTGCTTCCTTCTTTTTTAATTTCCTTCAAAACCCTTCATCACCCATCAGAGCCACTGCATCTGTTAAATGAAGTGTTCCCTTTTCAAGTGGAAATCATATTTATGATTTAATGTCAGTGAAAATAACAATTCTTAACGTGTTGGGAATGAGCTTTTCTTTGTAAGTGCCTGCAGCCCTGAAGTCTTAGCCACAGAAAATAGTGACAGAGAGCTGGGTAGGTAAGACTTGAAAAACTGTGTTGCTGATCCTAAATGAGGAATGGATGATTTGCTTGACCTGACTTTAAAGAAAATTTCAAGTAACTTTAGAACTCATATTGTCTTGAGTTGCCGGCCCTTAGCTGTGATACCTCCTGGTGTGCCAAGTTCTCCTGAAGGGTGGAGAGCCTGCAGAACTGCTAGGCAGTCCCATACCAAGCCTGGTATTTTAGTGACTTTACCAAAGAAGTGTGAAAAGCTGTAGAGTAGTTCTTGAGGAAATCCCATCAGCTCAGTAAACAAACTTGGGAAATGTGCTGAAGATGAAATCGTTGTAAGTTGGTACCTAAGAAGCTAAAAGAAATAGTTCTCTGTTGGATCAGGAAGTCATTTTTAGGGTCAGTAGCAGATACAGAAGATGAAATGCAACCAGGGACACTGCAGGTACTTCAGGTCATAACATCTTCTGTTACAGTTGCCTTAGTGAGGGTAGTTTAAAGATAAGAAAAATAAATTCAATGAAGACAAGTGCTAAGCAGCACTCTTGGAAAATGGATGCACGTACCCAAAATGAGTGGTAACTCTCAAAATGAGCAGGTTAACTACAGAAAGGGATCTGTGAGCCGCAGTGAATCACAAACTGGTTGTGAATTGCAGTCAGATGCTGTTACAAGACAGATGGATCTTGAATAGCCCAGACAAAAATGGCAAAGGTAATAATTCCACCTCTTCTGTCTTTGTTTTCCTATAAAACCCTGTTTGAAACACAGCATCCAGTCTCAGCCCCTCTATTTTAAATATGAAAGTGGGCAGCTTGGGAAGATGAAGCTTTTGTTTGGGAAAATTTACTTATGAGGAATAGCTGGGAAGATTTGCATACATTAAACCTAGGGGAAAAAAAAAGCCAACAGCCCACAGGTGTCGGGCTGTTGGTTGATGGTATGCTGTCTTCAGCAGTAGTTTTGGGGCTAAATATCTCTGCATTTCTGGTATTGACTGTGCTGCACCTCGTTGTGTGGTCAGTTGAGTAGTTACAACTTGTGTCCATGCTGCAAGCTGGGACAAAGAATTTGTCTTATTTTAGAAAAAACTGAAGTGTCTCCAAATTTATTTCAAAGTATGGCCACACAGATAACAGATGGCATGCAGGAGGAAGGAGGGAAAGGAGACAAGCTGGAGATTGTGAGCACCTGGTAGAGTTGGGACTTGAAGGGAACACAGCAGATTTGGGACATCCAGGAAGGTGGTGTGAAGCGTGCAGCACACAATGTCTCTCCATGTCTGAAGACCAGACAAGAAATTGCATACAGGGAATTCCTTCTCAGGACACGGTCTTCCAGTGCATCGTCTCCATCATGCCTGGTAGCAGTGGGGTAGGCTGGCATTTCTCAAAGTGTGGGTTCCAGCTCCTGGTGGTGGTGGTGAAGGAGAATAAGTGATGCTGGAGCTGACCCAAAAAGCATTAGAGACCCTTTGTTAGCAGCACAGCAGCCCTTCCCGGGTGATGGGGCAAGTGGTGCTTGTCCCTGGGAACTTCAGCTGAGTCCTGCTTGCTCTTGGCAGGGCTGTGCTGGTGTTGCCTTGGAGAGCAGCACAAAGACAAGCCAAGAGAGGGTTCAGGGCTTGGTGGCTGTTTGATTTCCTTCCCAGCCCAGCATTTCTGCCGTCCTTGCATCCAGATTTTGGCATGCCTTCTTCCCCTCTCAGTCCTACTGAGGCTGAGTGTCTCAACACCTCCTGATGTTCTGAATCTAAATTTCTGTCATTACTGCATTGCACTTGGCTTTTTGGCTCTTGGGAGTAGTTTGGTTGACCACAAATCGGTCACTCTGTGCTGTGATGTAAGCTGATGATTTCCTCTGCTGTGGATGCTAAACCAAATACCCCTGGAACTGCTGCCTGACAGGGATGTTACTGGGCTGGTGTTTGCAGCTGATGGGAATGTGCTGGAGCTAGGCAAGCCTTAGTGATTCAAGCTGATACTTAGGTTTATGATGAAATGCTAAATGCTTAGTCTGTTCTGTCCAACCAGCTCTACCCCTAGGGAAAAAAGGGGGTTTACTGCAAGAAGAAAGGATATTCCGGTATTGGTTGGTTGATAATGAGAGCACGGAGCATCAAAGCTGAAACAGTATGTGCTGGGCTTTGAAATCACTGGAGGATACAGAAGTGCCTTGAAGAGGAAGATCATAGATAGGCAGACCTACAGGATACGCCTGGTTGATTTTTTGTAGGCTGCCTTGCTCCATCTCTGCACAGCTCAAAGCACAGCATCTGTGTCCATAGTCTTGGAGGGATATAGATGTGAGCCTTGATTGGAAGATCTGGGCTTCAGTTCCAGTCTTGTTAATGGTAAATTCCACTGGGAAAAAAAAAGAAAAAAAAGCTTACTTTGTTTGCTTGTGACATGTTTGACATATTGGCGCTGAATCTGACTTGTACTAATCTCAGTTGCTTAAAAAATAAAAGAAGCATGATAATTTGTCTTAAAAAGGATACAGAGAAAGTGAAGAAGAGAACAAGTAGTTTACTAATAATTACCTTTTCCAGGCTGATATGCTGAGGCTTACTCTGGGAAGAAGTTAAATTCCCAGACAATTCCATATGATATCACCAGATGAAGGAGTGACCACCACATGAAGCTCACTGGTGGCAGGGCTGGTGTGGCAGGACTGCTGATAGTGGAGCTGCAGAGCTCTTCAGTAGGGTCAGCAAAGTTGTAGTGGCATCTCAGGGATGTGTCTTTGGACACACAGAAAAGCATTTCTTGCAAAACACATTGGGTGGTTTGGGAGATGCTGAAGGCTCCGAACTGCATTCCTGAAAGCCCAGGCTGCTGTACAGGTGACTCAACAGCATCAATTCTAAATGAGGAAGTGCAGAGTCTAGCAACTGCTGGCCTTCAGAGGACATGGTAAAAGAGGTCAGACTGCAAAAACATTGTCAAAAGAGGATTTTCAAAGTGTTTTTAAGGAAGACAAACTTAATAACAACAAACCTCCTCTTTAGAAGTCCCTTTTCAAGGAACAGATCTGTTATGTTAATAACAGTGGTGAATATAATTATGTGTAAGGATGAAATCTTGGTTTTGTTGACTTCACAGGACTTGTACTTCAAGCAAAGAGATGTTCTTGGAAGTATAGTCATGGCAGGAGGAGTAGGATGCAGGTCCAAGTGGGACTTGTCTTGATAGCCACAGGAGATGTTTAATGTTGTTTTTCCCTTCATGCATTTGTTCCAGGGCTGCTGGATATTCTGAACAGCTAGATACCAAACTGCATTTGTGACCAGGTGGGTCATCCATCCTCTGGTCAGTTTTCCTGTAAGAGCATGTCTCAGGCAGGATCAGCACCTCTCCTGGATGGTACCTGAGAGCTGTGTGGCATCTTTGTGGGGTGGGTGCTGGTGTGTGCAGTTCTGCCACAGCTTTGCTTTCACCTGCTCATCTCCCCACACGCTTGCTGAGGGTGCTGAAAGCAGGGGACCTCAACAGCCACCGAATGGTCACGGAGCACACACAGCTTTCCACCCCAGCTCTTCCCCATCACTGTCCCCAGTTTTCTATTCACCTCCCTCCAGCTCTGGGGCTGGGGGCTGCTGTGACCACTGTAAAGCCTTGCCCCTGGCATCTTCTTCCTCCTTCTTCTATCCTGCCTTTCCCTCCCTCTCCAGCTGCTGAGTTGCTCTAAGCAACTTTGGCTCCTGTCCCAGGAACAATCTCTCAACACACACAAACCAGGAAGGCTAAAATAACACTTTAAAATTGTTAACTAAATAGCAATGGAGCTCTGCTTAAACGGGGAACACAGCTTAATTTGTTAAAGGCTTTTTGTCCTCCCTTGGACAGGGATTCAGCTCTGTGTGTGTGTGTGTGTGTGTGTGAAGAAGAATTTCTTCTAGCTTGTAAGCTGCATCTCGTGGCCCCAAGTGGGCAGAGAGGGTTATGTGAGTCTGAGTTACTAAACACTTACAGTAAAAGTGTAGTCATCCTGAACCTCAGCCAAAGAGCTGGAGGTTTTGTAAGGAATTTTTTTTTTTTTTACGTTTTCCCTTCTCTCCCTGCAGGATGCTGCTGCGTCACTTGCATTCTTCACCCTGGCCCAGCAGTAACTCTTTCCAGACTCCCAGCAGCAGTCCAGGCACTTACATCCTGCCCCATTCCCTCTCCAAGAGCTTTGTGCATAGGGCAAGTGCATCCCCTCTCCCTTAGCAGAGGAGCTGCTGCCAGCTCAGACTGAGGTACCCATCTTTCTTAAACATGAAAAACACTCATTTCTCTCTCTTGCACCTTTTCAAAACTAGAGCAAAAATAGAATAGTGGTTGCTGCCATATGAGAGAGTGAGAATGGGAGGCTCTGGATAAGCATTTGTAAAATATCCAGGGGAAATGGATGCTGACAAAGGCTCTGCTGAGTAGGAGTGGGTGTACCAAAGCGTATGTGTCAGGATGAGAAATGCCTTTCTTGGGAAGGACATGGAGAACTGGCTGCTTCCCAGCACACAGCTCCTCCCGGGACTCATCCTGTGGGAGCTCTCTGCTTTTTTTTTTTTAAACACATGGACTGTACCCAGTCCACTCTTCTGAGTAGAAACTAATCTGTGTTTTGAGAGAGAGTTTTTTCTTATTAAGTCTCTGAATGGGGAAAAAATAACTTCCACTCCCTGTAGTGAGAATTGCACAAGTCAGAATTTTACATTCCCTTCTCTAGACTCCAAAGTCCTTCCTGGAAGGATGAGCTGCAGGTCAGAGAGGGGCTGTGCCCTCCTGCCACACCTGCTGTGAGAGCTGCCAGGTCTGGCTGTCAGTCTGAATGCATGATGAGAGCAGAGTAAAACTGCAGTCATGGCCTGGGCAGAGATACCCAAAATTAACATCAAAATGAAAGGAGGGAGTTGCCCAAATACAACCTGCAAATCTTTAATTCTGTGTGACAGTGATACTCCAAGCCAGGTAATCTCCAGCATCAGTGTTGCTTCAGTGATGGAAGCAGCTTATTCTGTGGGAAGACGAAAGTTTGATGGAAGCTGTAATAATCTATCTTAGATGTTTTAATTTTCCCTTTTCATCCCAAATGTAAGGAGCAGAGTTTCCTTCACTTTGAACGGGTCTTTTTATGTTCTCATTTTATAATTGGATAGAACAAAATCATGTTTCTTCAGTATATAAAATGAATCTGGCAGCCTGGTTTTGTACTTCAGCCTCCCAAAGAAACAAGCAAGCATAAAGCAAGAAGATACACTGCCTACTAAAATGTCCCACTTATTAAAAAACCCACAATAAAATCCTCCTGTTTCAGCTGTGCAGTAAAACTTGCTGGTCAATTAATGGTGGATCTCCTGTTCCCATGGAGAAAGGCAGTTGCAGACTTGGGAGGTTGCTGTGGGAAAGGGGGAAAAATAAAATTAAAAAGATCCAGTCTTGGTCTTGCAAACAAAGGTTGCCTTGGATTGCAGTCACATGTTGCAGTTCAGCTGATCTCGCTCATGCCAAAAGGGGAAGGATTTCTAGTACTTGCCTGAGCCCCACTGAACTGGTTTAGGGAATTAATTAGAATAAAATTACTCAGCTTTTGTGTTTTTTCCTATCTAGTTTCCTCTTAGATTCAACTGCCGTGCTTTGGATCTCTAGGTTGGGAGAGGCCAGGGGCAGCTCGGACAGGATATGTGACCACTGTGTGAATTTAATTGTGGTTTAAAATTACACCATGGGCAAATGTCTTCTGCTTTTCCCAACTGGGGAAGAAGAAGTCTCTAGGTACCCATATCTGGAATACCACTTAGCTTTGTTAAGTCCTACCCCTGGTGCCTGACTTTCATCAATAACATCAAGACAGAAGCAGCTGAAAGAACATTTTGGGGGTCAGTTGCAATCGCCAGGTGCATCAGATGAACTGATAAGCTGGTGTTGGTAGAAACCTCACCGTGCATGTGTCTGCATTCAGTAAATACTTTTGGCCAGGTCAAGCTCCTTCCCTATGATGCACCACTCTGTGCCGTGGGAAATATTCAGAAGACCCTCATATGGCTGGACATGGTGTGAAATTACACAGAATCCACTGTATTGGCTTCACAGAGTTGGTAGTTAGGTGTGCGTTACATGGCCTTTTGGGGCAAAGCCAGCATAGCAGGTTTCTCTCTCCTCCTGGGTGGTTTACTCAGGCCTTAGGGCTCACTTCTGATCTTTATAAGGTGTACCAGGTCCCTGGGCTTCAGAGGGTACTTTGACTGAAGGGTATGATCTCATCAGAGCCAGGTATTGAAAAACTTCCCAGGATTTTGTCACCTTGCCCATGTGTGTGCTGTGTCTGGCTCTGTCTAGAGAGCTGCAGAGCTGCCAGGAATGCCACTGTCCAGCTGAACCCAGGCTCTTGCTTCCTTGGTACCATGCCACGTATCTTTATTTATTGAGGGGAAAAAAGTCTAGTACTTGTTAGATCCCCAGACCTGTTCATTTTTAATAGGTTGGTGGTTATTTCCCTTTTTTTTTTTTAAACTAAACCTGAAACATTATGGATTAGGGCTGCTGAATAAAAGTAAGGAGTGAAAAATCAATTGTGTTTATAAATTTTAATTTTATAGTGTAAAGGCATATCTCTGCTTCTTGGGTGGGGTGGTATGAAACGCTTGCCCCATCCCAAGATTCCTGTGCTCCCTGGTGGCATCGAGGTCCTTATTTGCAGCCATGGCAGAGATATAAAGCTTTGGTGTATGTTCCCTTCAGGGCAGTGTGGATTTCTCCTCAAAAACCTCAGTTCTGGCGACCGGTTTTATAAATGACTAAAAAATGAGGCTTATACCTTATCTCTTGAGAGATCGTTGATGGATCCATTTCTCAGAGAGATATTTTATTCAGTCCTTTAATGCCACGCCACTCCCTTCATTCAGATGCCTGGAGTCTTTTATCACGTCTGCTCTTACTCATTGCTTAGCCAGGTTGGGCATATTTAGTTCTTTTAATCTTTCCTGCACCTCAGCTGTCTTTAATCATCCTTCTTGATGTCAGAACGTTTGATGCCCACTTCTGTGGAAAACAAGCCTAGTTTGTTTTTTGTGTGTGTGCGTGTGAATTGCTTGGGAAATGTCTCCAGCCGCTTGCCCAGGCTCATGCCTGTATTCCTCAAAAGCTCCCTCGAATGTCTCAGTGTGGATGCTGGGGAAAATTTCTGGCTCACCGTGTACACCAGCAGACGTGGCACCCTCTGGGATTAATGAACATGTTTATTTGTTGGGTGTGGGCAGCAGCACATTTGCCCCCCACCCCCGATGTTCCATGAATTGTGTTTCCAGGGGTGGATTTCTCTGGCATCTGCAGAAGGGTGCAGGTGCTGATGGTGTTTATGGAGAACAGACCCAGAAAGGTTACTGTCACCTGTGTTTCCTTCCTGTACCTACCAGCAAAAGAAGAGAGGTTTAGTATTCTCCCAAGATCTCAAATGCAAAGCCTGGTGATTACTGCTTATTGGTGCCTGTGCTGCAGGTCAGGGTAATGCTTCTAGTTGCTGGCAGGGATGGTGACCTCTTCCTGGTGCGCGTTTTGATGCTGTCTTTCTTGAGTAGTTCATCTATTTTGCACCCAAAAATAGTCATTCACAGCTTCTTAAGTCAGTTTGAACGTGAGGATTGCTGCTAGCTGGTACTAGGCTGAGCACTGCATCCCCTCAGGGCAGGGTCTTTAAACTCACTGTCTGAAGCTGAAGTGTGAAGGTGTCCAGAATTCCCTCCACATACCTCCTGAATACCTGCTATTTCAGTGGGAGCTGTTTCCTAAAGCCTGGCTCAATCATTTTCTTAAACTAGGCAAGCTCAGGTGCTGACTGGAAGGGGTTAAGGCACCGATCTCCAGATTTGCTGGGTCTAGGCCATTGCTGTGCAGCCAGGGGTGGCTTCCCTGACATGGACTTTGAATTACAGAGCATTTGGCAGCAGTTAAAGAAGGCCAGAAGCCGGCTTGTCCCTCCCCCACCTCCCATTACGAGGGAATGCTTCTCATACTCTCCCAAATTTAGCAGTACAAATGTGGCTGGGTTTAAGTAGGCTGAGTGATGAGGAGATTTTGACGGTGATAAAGGTCCCCTTCCCTCCTCTGCCTCACACTCACAGTGCCAGCAGCCTGTGCAATAGAAAGCTGTTTGATATATGTCTGTGTGGTTTATAGCTGTGCCAACAAGGGCTCTGTGGCCTGAGAAAGAGAGGATGGACACCTAGATGGTGGGAGAAAAATAACCTATGAGGACCAACACCCAGCAGAGCACTGAGAACTTGAACAACAGCCTGATGTCCACCTGGCTGTCCTGTGTGACCCTTGGGCTGTAAGGAGAGGGGTTGGCAGTGTCTGGAGGTTGCAGTGAGGAAAAGCCCATGTCTTTCCTCTCCATGATGACACTGGGATGCTCTGGGTCATGGAGCAAGAGTCTGCTGCCTCCATTCCTTTTCCTCACAGCTCTGAGCCACCCAGGCTCCCTGGCAGTCCTGTCTGTGTTTCCTCCCATTACTCCTTAGGAGTGTTTGAGGGATTGCTCTAGAGTTGGCATTGAACATCTCAGGAGGACCTGGATGTGCATTTCTGTGTCACGTTGCTGGGTTGTTGTGAGAGTGCAGCATGGGACAGACAGGCTGTAGGGCTCCATCATTGGTGCCTGAACTTTGAGGGCTGCAGAGGAATGTGCTGCTGCTTCACCCACTTGCATGGGCCCCTGTCCCTTCACCAATTTATATATTTATATATATGTATGTATATATGTATATATTTAAATAGGTAATATATATTAAATAAATATATAAATATTTAAATGTATACATAAGCTGCAGTTTATATAAGCTGTAATTTCTATTTAACTGATTTCCAGTGCAGCCTTATGTTGAAAAATTAAGGGAATTGAAGGTTTTTGGTTGGAGGGAGGGGACAAGATTGAACTTGCTGAAATTTCTTTTGTTGTAATGTCATATAGGTCTCGGTTGACTGCAGAAAGGAGAAGGGAGGAGCATGTCAAAGGGAGGTCAGATCCTGCCTGAGTTTCCTGGGAAATGAGGTGAGTGGTGATGTCTTTCAGTGCTCATAAGCCTGGAGATAGAAGCCCTCCTGGTCTTCTCTGCACCCTTTGTGTGAGACCTCTTCTGTTGATCCTCCAGATTTCATTTTGGTACAGGTTTCACTCTGTTTTGCCTCTTCAGGGCTGAGGGGATGATTTTAGACTGCTCTAGTGCTTGGGAATCTCAGAAGGGCTGGAGACTATCTGGAACATGCTGATGTTTGTACATCACACAGACCTTGTTTCTGACTGTATTTGGGCTTTACAACAGGGAACTTTACTTCTCTCAGTTTGGAGATTAGTTTAGCAATTACCTGCTACTGATCCAGTCCCCCCCAGCCTCCTTTGACAGTCGCTAGAGGGAAATGGATATTTTTAGGAAGTGCCTGACCCTGACCTGCTGTAGGTATCTGAATGGATTGAATCATTCCCTACAATACCTGTTTCTCTGCACTGTCAGCACAGCTGGGGTAGCTTGTTTGGTTGCAGGGTCTGCAAGGCATGTGTAATGTCTGTACCTTGTGTAGGAGGACTGGAGGTCAGGATGCTTGCTTGTGGCGTCAGGTGTCCAAAGCCACTGCATGAAGGCTTGGCCTCTCCTAAGCTGCCCTTAAATTTTCTTCAGGGTTTGGACACAGCTTAAATCTGTGAGCCACTTGTCTGAGCCTGCTCTTGGCATTTATACACCCTGACTGGCAGCATACGCACATTCCTGAAGGATAGGGTATGATTGCTGAGGAGGTTTCAGTCCAACTGGGTCATCTCACACCGGCTGTTGCAGCCCCAGTGAGAATCAGTGAGAGGATTCCAGCCTCAGGAGTTTATTCCAGCCCCAGGAGCTGCTGCACTAAGACCCAGTGAGACTGCTGGGGCTGTGCTGTAACCTCCTGGGAACCAGCCCTGGAGCTGCTCTGCTCTTTGGCTTTTTGAGTGATGTGGCTTGTGGCTTTTCAGCCACAGGAAGGTTTGGAACAATGCTTGCCATCTCCCCATGGGAACCTGATACCTGTAGAGGGAGCATCCACATCCTGGTACCTTGGCTAAGGTGCAGAATCTCTCAGGTGTGGTTCTGCGAAGAACTGGGGCCTGCATGTCATCTCTCTGTTGGTTAAGAATCTCCATCCAGAGCTTTTGTGCACATCACTGCATCTCTCAGCCAGGGGAAGTCCTGCCACAGGAATCTGCCTGACTGCTAGGTCACCTCCTCTGCTTCCCCTCCTAGTTCCTTGAGAGATGGAAATGTTTTCTGCTTGTGTTTGCAGGGTGTGCAGCCTGTGCTGGCTCATCCCTTCTGCAGTGAGGATAAGTATTGACACTGGTTGAAATTTAGATGTGCAAGGTGTTGTACCTACACAGAGGTAACTCTGGTAGATTTTTGGCATGCCTATGCTTCCACTGATGCCTTCAATATGTTTGTTCTCTGAGGGTAGTCTGTTCAGAAATAGGGATTGATAATAATGGTCCATCATCAAGATTGTTACCTTTAAGTCAAAGAATAAATATAATTTGCTGTAGTACATCACTCTTGTTTAGTTGTAAGTGAGCAAAGGAAATTTGTGTGTGTGTGTTATTCTTCCATTTTATTTAATGTTTTCTCTGCAATTTACTGTTAGCTTTTCTGTATTACTAATAATTGTAGTGTTTTCATTGCCACCCTGGAGAGAGGAATCTCTACTTTTTATAGCAAGGGAAACTGTCACAGTGAAATGATGTGGTCACTGCCCTTTGCCTGAGCCTGACACTTACACCTCCTGCCTTCTGTCTGTCTGCCTTGGGGAGCAGAAGAAGTTGCAGGGACTCACGATTCCCTTATACTTGATGCTTGCTTCTGCCACTGGTCTCCTTGCTCTGAATCTGTGCCTCGATTCTCCATCCAGAGAGCAGGAATAAACTGATTCTTTGGAGTTGCTGTGAGAATTAACTTTAAGGATGAGCTGTGTAAAATAACAGGGGATGCAAGGGCTGTGTCGAAGAAGAGGGGATGCTTTTTGCAGTATCAGTGATTCCCAGGGAACAGCCTCATTTTTACTTGGCTGCTGGATGTCTCTCTGTATTTTTTACAATTAAGATCACCCTATCTGGCTTTTTTTCCCTATCACTCCGTTTTTCTGAATCATTTTTGTGCTGAGCTGAATTCGTGGATATCAGCAAGGATATTCAGGGCTCATGGATGCAAAGCCATGAAGCTGGTGTCCTGGTGTGAGGCTCTCTGCTTTCTTTGAGTTTGGGATTTCCTTGAGCTAGGATGCTTTGGGATTCTGGGACGTGGTAAGCAGGAGAATGTTGTCATCTCCATTTTAACCAATATGAAACGAGCAGCCTGCCTGAAGTGAGGAGGGTTTTGCAAGCCTCAGTGACACCAGTTAAGTACTCGGAAGGGGTGTGAATTGGGGGTGGGTGGAGAAGGAGGTTTGTTATGTGCTTCCCGGCAGCTAAAAGCAGGTGTTCAGTCAACTGAGAGTTGCCCTAAAGGCAGAGAATAAGGATGCAAATGATCTGTGAAACATAAAAGGAACCGTCTGAATGCCCCTTTTCTTGGTTTACCTCCACCCTGGGTAATTTGCATGACACAAGTTGATCAACCCTGAGAAAAAGCAGTTCGGTCCAACAGGAGAAGATAACTTTGTCCTTTCGATAACGACCTTGCAAAGGGGCGCAAAAAAGCAAAGCCCAGAGGCCCGGAGATACGGAGAGGAGAAGGATGGGCTGTGGCTCTGCTCTCTCGGTGGGGAGGTGGGTGCCCTGGTTGGCACTTGGCAGGTCCTTGTCCTCCAGGATTCACAGCAGATAAATCAATGCCATCCCAGTGCGGGCGTGTGAATTGCGGCTTAAACCCTCCTTGATGGAGGCAGTGAGTGAGCAGAGCCCACTGAGCTTCTGCCCCAGCAGGTACCGCCTGAGACCGCTCTGTTTAAACCCGCCCGGAACGGCTTCTAGGCCGTGCTTTGCCCCTGTCTGATGCAGTAGCAATACATGAATCCAGCCGGTTGCTGCAGCTCAAGGGAGGACAATGCTTTAGCTCGAAATGGGTATGGATTTGGGACCCTCCATGGCCAGCCTGGCGATGCTGAGTGCAGGGTGGAGCAGTGCTGAGCTGACGCTCTGCCCATCCTGCCCTGGTTCTGCTTCAGTCGAGTTCTGCACCCAGCCTACATTTGCACCCTCCCAGAGCTTTTAACGAGGTTAATTTTTAGCTGTGATTTAGACCTGCACATGTGTCCGTTGGGTGTTGTCAGCTCAGCTGTAGCCGCAGATGGCTGGTGTCCCCGCACCTCTCACCTGTGCTCTCCTGTCCTGCAGGTGACCTGCTTCATTTCATTGATAGCTTCACTAATTTTCCCGATGTTAATGAGTATTTCCCCAGCTGCCATCCCCCTCCTTCCTCAAAGCCAAGACGTTGACTTTTTCACTGTGAGGGTTAATTGCTTATTTATTTTGTGGACTGCACCTCCCTCTTTCTGATTTCACTTGATAAGTGCAGGATGTGGTGATAAAAATCTGTTTGAGCTGTCTCCTGTTTCAGACATTTTTGCTTCTTTAAAGTAGTTTCATGGGACAATGAGTGTGTACACGGGTGCTTGGGCAGGAAGGTGTGGAGGGAGCAGCAGGCTGGGCAGCCCTGTGCTCTCTGCGTGCTCCATCCTTGCACCCAGGCGTTTGAACAAAGGTTTTGAGGTTATATCCTCGCAGAGCCATTGTTGTAAATCTGGGGGGGGGGGAAATTGTGTCATTGTTCAGTCTGGTCTCCCCTCAGCTCCTTGCAGACTTCTCTTCAAGATCCAGCTGCTTTTCATCAGCAGCTCCTGGGGTTGTCTGGGCCAGCCGGCAGCTTGCCACGTTCAATGGTGACATGTCTGTGTCTGGAGAGAGCACAGCATCCCTGTGGATCTGTACAGGCTCCTTTGCAAACTGCGTGGTGTGTATGGCTCTGTGGTCCCTTCAGCCTTACCCATTTTGTCATTTTGTGTGATTCTCTGTGTTCATGAAGGGCATCCAGTTGCAGACTGCATCTATTTAGTTGAACCAGGTGTTTTCTGGACTTTTTTTTAAAGTTTTGCATCAATGATTTGTTTGGTTCTGCTGTTTCCTCCTAAAGTTAACGGTGTCTAGGGGTGGTTTATGCACATGCAAGAATAAGCTGCTCTCAGAGGTGATTTGTATTTGTCTGCATTTTTATCTTGAATGTCTGATCTGCAGCATGGCCTGCACAGATGGCTCCTTTGGGGAGATGTTGTCCTTGTGTGGATGCTTTTCCTTAATAAATTTGACCCCTTTGAAGAAAACTGTGTTCATTTTCTGAACTATGAAGTTGTTTATTGAAAACCAATTTGGAGTAAAGGAGGCTGAGGTCAAGAAGGGTTAGTTATGAAAACTGGGGTGTATTCTGCTGACATCCCAGTGCCCCAGGGTAATGCTTCTGAGCTGTAACCCTGAGTCATAATTCTGCCCGCCCCAGTGCAACTTCCAACCAAAGCAGTGTCATATTGGAGAAGTTGGCGTGGAAGCTGGAGCCTAGAGGCTTGAGGGGTCCACACTGATGGAGTACATGATGCCAATATACTCTGTGGGAAGGGGGAATTAAAAATTGGGCAGGAAAACACAGGGTCCAAACTGCCAAATGGCTGCATGTTTGGTTTGCTTTTTTTTTTCTTTCTCTTTTGTTTGTTTTTGTTTGCCTGAATTTGTCAACTGAATTCCTCCAAAAAAGAGGACCTGAGAGGTTTTTAACAGCAGTAAAGGGAGCTCATCTGTGGAGGAAAGGGTTGCCCTTACTGCACTGAGCAGACAGACTGGGAGCTGCTGATTTGGGATGAGATGGGTGGTGGTTTTCCATCTTGTCTTTCCTTGTAGTCATGACAGGGAGAGCTGATGTTCGTTCTAATTGAGAATGTGCAGTGACATGCCAGGAATATGTCCTTGCTGGATTGCATTCTCCTGTGGGAAGGCAGCAGCTATACATTGTGATGAGGATTAACTCATTAGACTTTACTGTATAGATAAGTGCTCTTCCTGGGAAGATTTCCTAACTGGGCATGGTCCCAAAGAGCATGAATTGGATGGTTCTGACTCTCTTATGTTATTCCCAATGCCTTGGTGTTTTGGATGAATGTCTGAGGCTGCAGCCCTTTCCACATTGCTCTGCTGTGATGGTGCCACTGGTGTGGGCAGGGCTGCAGGGCAGTTGAGCAGAACCAGGTGGGAAGTGGCAGAAAGGGCATTCCTTGTGTTTGATTGCTGGCAAATCCCAAACCACACAGGTTATCCATGAAGAGAAGTCTCAGAGATGGAGGAAAACAGATTGTCTTGTTGAATTGAATTTTCATATTTCTTTAACAGTTGTGCTATAAAAAGAAACCCTCCAAACAGCTTGATGCTTCTTGAGATTGATTTTTGTGTGTTTTTTGAAAGCACAAATAAAGGCTATTAAAGCAGTTTCATTTTCCAACAGGGGGAAGAGCTCAAGCCTGAGTGTGAAACACCCTGCTGTTGCAGCATACTTCCCAAGTGACCTTGGGCAGGTCAGACAACTGGACTAGAAATGTCCAAAAGTGTGACTAGGTATCCAAAATGCTGACCCACTTGGACTTGTTGTACCAGCATTACTGTGCCAGTTTGAGCTGCTGTTTGGTGGCTCCTGAAGGGCTGTGGTTTGGAGTTGGGTGAGGTTGGGTGTGAAATTAAAAAAAAATGGTTTTCCAGTGTAAACACCACTTACATTCTGTGGGAAGAGTGGGAACAAATAATGCTTTGGACAAGGATCCTCTATGGATCATGGAAGTTTTCTGAACATTTCACTTATGTTAGATGCCATATTTCCAGACAGCTAAAATTAGGGACAGAGCAGTCCCATCTTGTAACTTCTTGATGTTTCTGTTTCTTGTGTGTAAAATGAGTTTAGTATAAAGTCCTTGTTTCCCTGAAACAGAGAATAAATATAATAAATATAAAACTTGGAGCTGTTTCCTTGCTACAGCAGCAAATTAATGCTTGTGTTTGGGATAACAGGTTGATCTTGGCCATGGGTAGCATCTTTGAAACTGCCAGCATGCTGAGAGTTAATGAATGTGCTTATTTTTCTCTTGATGAGCTGGTGTGTTAAGACTTTAAAATCGATTTTACTGCTGCACACCACCGCAAACCTTTTTATTTAAGATGTTCATTTCATGAAGTTCAAATAGCACCCATGTTGGGCTGAATTCCAAATCTCCAGGAGAGTTTAGGACAATTTTGCTTGAGGTTTCTGTTGTGGTTGCTTGCAGGAGAAAAAAAAACAGGGTAAAGTAACCAAGGTCAGCACCTCACTTCAAGCTGCCAGTAGAACTCCTTCATAGAGAGAGGGATTGAGTTACCCTCCACCTGCAATTCATCCCTCATGCCTATAACCAAATAATCCAGTAAATTGGCGTCGAAAAGGATGGGAAAGTTAGGAAAACTTTTTGCTGTAAATTGAGCTGGGCAAATGATGCTCAGAGCTGTGTTGGTGTATCGGGCACAGATTTCTCCTCAGAAAGTGCTTGGGGTGTATTTTACCCAAGGTATTGCATTGAAGTCCGGATGTCCCTAAATTGTGGAGCAGAATCTTCAAATGCACTGTGCCTGCCCCCATCTCGGTGGCAGGTCTTAATTTTTGAGTGCTGTGATTCTGATTAGATTTTGCACTTACTATTGATCAATATATGTAGTGCCTTTATTTGAATTGAATTAGTTCTTGTTTAACATTATAGTGTGCTTTATTACAGATTAGTACCACCTTATATTTATTAGTTTTTCCACTCCAGAGGTTCTGTTAAGTCTTCCCAGAGTTGATTCCTAACCTTAGGATGCTTGTCTGGCCCCTACAATGCCCTTGGACACATTATCCACTTGTGGTAAAAACTGTCTGGTCCATTTTCATTTATTTTCTGTCTCCTTTTCCCTCCTTAACTTGATTGTTATGAAGTCACTGAGCTAACAACAGTATTATTTGGCTCCAATTTGTATGCATTTGACATTACTGATATTTCAGCTTTCTCTGGGTTAAGTCTCGGGGATGGTATCCTGGTATTCTCTACCAACTTTGCTTTTTTGTCTCATTAATGTTGGACTAACCTTCAAGGAATAGATTTGGAAAAATTATTTCTGAGGTTATGCTAATTTTTGCCATGTAAAGGCTGTGTGACTTTCAGAAAGTTACATTTCAGCAGCAGGCTGGACTAGACAGAACACTGGTGCACTCTGTGATGCCAAGGAAATAATTTGCTGCAGCATCCTACCACATACAGTCCTTGTTTTTCTTGGGATATCTCCTGTGGATCTTCTGGCTGATTTTTCTCGTTCTTCAATCTGATGTGATTGTCATATGTTGTGGTATGTAGGGCTCCAAGCCAAAAATATCCAATATTTTTGAAATGTGTTCATTACTGTTCAAAATAGGCCTTTTTTCCACTCTCTTACAAGATTTTGCCACTTCTCTAATATGCTAATTTTACCTCTTCTTTGGCATCCATACTCCTTGGTGTTACTTTGGTGTATACTGTATATATATGTTACGTATCGCTCTGTGTTGTGCATTACTGTATGTGATTTATATAAAGCTTGTTTTGTCTGTGCTGTCTCAAGGAAATAACTCTCACTTTGTGGTGGGATCTTGGTTTGGGTGTGTCCAGCCAGTCCATTGCCAGGTCTCTGTTGTGCTTCCCTTCATCCCCGAACAAGGCCATTGCTCCACCCAGGCAAGGGAAGACACAAACTCTGGAGCACCATTTCAGGTGCCTGCTGGTGAGGGATGTGGGGGCTTTGGAGCTGCCGGGTGAAGTCTCCAGATCCCTGAGTTACAAACACTTGTGAGCTTTGTGTGTGCAAATGATCAGGGATCTGCAAATGTGGTCAAAGTGTATGTGGAGAAAATGGGTTTAAAAATGGGGATAAAACTGCCCTGAAGCAGAGGGGGAGACATGTTGAACCATGACTAGAGTGTAACAGATGCAGATGGAAGCTGGAGACAGCAGCCAGGGCAAAGGTGGAGTGTGTGGGTGTGGGTGTGGG
>VZTB01016844.1:1284159-1323927 GCA_013397245.1 Thryothorus ludovicianus | reverse complement strand
GTGTGGGTGTGGGTGGGTGGGTGGGTGGAGAAGATCAGTGTGAGATACTGCACTGGATGGCAAACTTGAAAGGAAAATTCTGATTCAGATATGAAGATCATTAATTGGGCAGATTGATTCCCCTGTAGCTTCTGGAACACCTACCTTACTTTGCTATTTTGCTTTCCTAGTGTGCCTGCTTGGGTCACATGCATGGGCCCAAAAACTGGGTAGGAGGACTGTGACAGTGCCATATGTCTGAGGACAGGAAAGGAGACAGAGTTTACTGTGGGATACAGTCGTGGAGGACGAGTCAAACTTTGTGGTCTACTCTGACTTGAGGGAGCCAGTGGAACAAAATCACCACTTAATGTTCCCATCTTTTGGTCTTTCTTAGAAGAGGGTGATCTCTATTGCTTGAGCATCCATGGTCTTTGTTATACAATGGCATCTCTTTAAGGCCTCCACATTTCATGATGGCATCTACCAAGAGGATGGAGACCTGGCTCATTGTGGCTTTGTCAGTTCTACACATCTGCCCAGCTAAATTGTGATGGGCTTTGTTGTAGGCAAGTGAAGGTTTCCAAGAAGCTCTGGAGTTCCTGGACTGATGACCTGAAAACAAGCATAAAAGATGTGAGGTGAAAGTGCGGAGGATGGGTTGTTCTTTTGAGACAGTTGTGTGTTTATTAGGAGAAGGATGTAAGGCTGAAATTATTGCAGGTAAGTGCACTGTGTACCTTGGCTGCCAGTTTAAATGTTGTCAGCTGAGGCAGGTGTTATGCCAGAGTAGGATGTTGCCATCTCCAACAAGAGTCTTGATGGGTCTGGAATGACAGGGAATGCTGTAAACTGGATTTCTGCTCAGTATTACACGGAATTTCTGGGCTGAAGAGGCAGCTCTTGGTCTGAGGAGCTCTGTGGCTTGTCAACAAGAGGGCTGTGCCTGATCAGTGCTGGTGGGCTCACTGGTGGTGGAATCAGAAATACCAATCCTTTCCTGCAAAGGACATCTACAGTGTGATAGACACCAAAAAGTTGTTAAACTGTTGTGCCTGTTTTGTCACTAAATGTCACCATCAGTCAGCGAGAGCACTGAAGATGGAAAACTTTCATAGTGTGAAGTTACTGAAGGAGGGGAGACACTCAACATGATTAGCTTCATTCACCTGAGCCATAGGAAGTTGAGGATGGGTTGATGAGTGTATGGACATGAGCAAGCCTCCTAAATTAGTTTTGTTTATGTCAGCCAAAGGGGGATTTTTCAAGATTGGTCCTTATGTTCTCCAAGAGAAGCAAGCTGAATGTTGTGTCTGACTCTGCAGGAAAGCTGACACAGTGGCAGTAGCACTCAAAATTATGTATTATTCCCTTCACAGCCCAAACTAGAACAAGAAAAATATCTTGTGTCAACCTGGCCTTTGAAATACAAATGAGTGAGCTCAAGCTCACTTGTAAATGTCACGGTGTGCTCTGTGCTCTCCCTCCCTAATGTGGTTGCTTTGCTTTCCCAGGTAACGCATTTGCAGGCTTTTGCTTCAAGTGATGCTTTGACAACAGGGAGAGGAGAAGAGAGTCACTTGTGCTTTGTGTTGAGTATTTCAGGGCTGTTTTCCCACTAAGAAGCTGCACTGACCCTGAGCCAACTTGAAACCATCAGCACAGGCACTGTGCTCCCATGAAAGCCCAGCTGCAGCCTCATGTTCTTCTGTTGTCAGACCTGGGGGAATGGTGTATGAAAGGGCACTGTGCAACTCTTTGGCTTGACAGCCTTGGCTTTTTTTATGTGCTGTAAGTCTTTCTTAGGGTGTTTTTGTGTCCCTCTGTCAGGGAGTCTGTGCTTACTTGCTGAAACTCATTCATCTTGTTTTAAGGTTGTTCTGGACTGGACCACCAGCAAACAGCTGTGCCAGCTGGCCAAGCCTTCTGCAAGTCTGAGGAAGCAGAGGGGCAGGCACTGATCTCTTCTCTCTGGTGACAATTATAGGACTTGAGAGACTGGCATGAAGCTGAGTTGGGGCAGTAGGGGGGAGTGGGATAGATTGGTTATTAGGAAAAAGTTCTTCACCCAGAGAGTGTTTGGGCACTGGAATAGGCTCCCCCAGGATGTGGTCACAGCACCAAGCCTTCTGGAGTTCAGGAAGTGTTTGGACAATGCTCTCAGGCACATGGTGGCATTCCTGAAGTTGTCCTGTGCAGGGTCAGGAGTTTGACTCGATGATCCTTGTGGGTTCCCTTGAGCTCAGGACAGTTCATGATTCTGTCTTTCTGTGGCAAAGAACTAACTTGTGCAGTCGCCTTTCAGATCATCTCTGCTGCCTTTTGCAGAATGCACTTCTGGGGTTTGCACTAGCTCATGCAGCTTCTTTGTGAACTTCCTCCTCTCAAAACTGAATCACAAGGTATGTAGAGAGCCAAGGCTGCAACAGGATTTATTGCTTCTGTAGAGAAGCCTGTTGTGGAAATGAATTGTGCTATTTTGGGTTATACCATGATGGACTGGCTGGGTTTGATGACATTTCTGTCCTGTCTGGGATTAACCTGATAGGGACAGTAAGACAAAAAATAACATTAGAAGCAAATAAACCCCTCAGAATTGCATTTTGGATGCCAGAGGATGCTCATCCTTAAAACCTAATTGTTTCGAACCCATTTGCTGATTAGTTCAAGCCAACTTCCAGACCTCTGTCTGAGTAACAGGCATTTCTGTGGAGTTAATCAGAAAGAACTGCAGTTTCTTTTACCATGAGCAAAAATAAATGTCAGACTGAGGACAATGTGTAACAGCAATGACTGGATTTGTTGACTTAGCCAGAAATACGCAGCCAGTAAAAAATAAAATCATGTGGAAATACCTCACAGGCCTCTGAATCAGTGCTGACAATCCCTCCGGAGCTTTACTTGCAGTTGAATAAAGTTGTTGAGAGGAGTAGCGGGAGTGCAGCAGTGCAGGATGTCCTCTATGGGTTCAGGTGGAGCAGGGAAATGCTTCTCCTCTTAATCCCTCACTCTGCCCATGTGCAGGGGCTCAGCATCCCGGGTTGGACTTAACCTCTGCCTTCGTGCTTCTGTTTTGGGAGAGAAAGGAAGAAGCCTGTGGTAAAAAGTAGAGTCCTGGGCCAAACTTTTGCTAGATCAGAGCTGTTTTCTGAGCATGATAGAGCTAAGAGAGGGCTCATCCATCCCGGCTTGGATGCTGCAGTGTTGCATTTCAAATGTCCACAGCCAGTGCTGCATGGTGGGTAAATGAAGTGACACGGCTGTCACAGAGGTACTTGGGTGCCCTGGTGAGGAATATCTCAGGATCTCCCATCCAACCTTCATTATTGTGGGGAGTTGACCCTGTCTGGATGCCAAAAGCTACTCTGTCACTCTCCTCTGCAATGGAAGAGGGGAGGGAAAATAGTAGCAAAAGGCTAATGATTTGGGATAAAGGTGGAGAGAGATCATCAGCTGATTACTGTCATGGGCCAAACAGACTCGACTTGGGGAAATGAATTGAACTTATTACCAGTGAAAATATACCAGTCAAAATCAGAGCAGGATAATGAGAAGTAAAATGAATGTTATAAAGACCTTCCACCCACCCATTCCTCCTTGGCAGGCTCTACCTCCTTCCCCTTGGGCAGCACAGGGAGTTTACAGTCAGTTCATCACAGGCTGTGTCTGCTGCTGATCAGGGAGAGGAGTCCTTTCCCTCCTCCAGCATGGGGTCCCTCCCATGGAGTCAGTCGTCCACAAACTCCTCTGGTGTGAGCCCTTCCCATGGGCTGCAGCCCTTCACGAGCTGCTGCAATGTGGGTCACACTTCTGAGGGGTGCAGTCCTTCAGGGACAGGCTGCTCCAGCCTGGGTGCCCCACAGGGTGACAAATCCCACCAGGAAAACTGCTCCAGTGTGGGCTTCTCTCTCCATGAGTCCTCAGGTCCCTGTCAGGAGCCAGCTCCAGCACAGGTTGCCCAGTTTCAGTCATCTACCAGCACTGGTGTCTTCTCCACAAGCTGCAGGTGGATTTCTGCTCCCCTGTGGTCCTGCATGGGCTGCAGGGCACAGCTGCCTCACCATGGGCTGCACCACAGGCTGCAGGTGCCTGAAGCACCTCTTCCTGCTCCTTCACTGAGCTCCGTAGAGGGCTCATCACTAATCCAGCTGTGTGAGTTTGCCATGATATTGGGGTACTATATGGTGTGGAGGAGGCAGCTGGTTAATACCTTAGTTAGCAGTGAATCCACCCTTCCCCCACCTCTGTTTATACCATTTTAGTTAAAAACATTAACAACCTGGTGTTGTGTAACAGGGTGCTGGGGCTGTTGCTCATTCCCCACAAGTGTACACACAGGAGCTGGTGCTCCAGCCCTCTGCCTGGGTTCCTCCCCATGCATGACTGTGATTTAAAAAAATGTACTGGGAGATTTCCCAGACTGAAAAGGGCTTAATCTTCCCCAGATGAGCTCAGCTTTTTTTACAAAACTCCACTTACACTGGTTAATGTCTTTCCAAGAGTCTGAAATCAGGATAGTGACCCACTGCTGGAGCATCTGCCAGAGCTCCCTGGACAACGTGCTGAGTCTGCTGCATTCTGGGCAGGAGCTTGCCAGGAGGTTTGCCCATAAATTTCTGGTATTTAGTGTGGTTAAAGCAGGGGTTTATAAAAAGTTTTAGTGATGGCAGGGCTGTGCCAGTGTACTTGGATGCATTCATGGAATAGGGTGGTTGTTTGAAGGAAGTTGCTGCAGTGGTACCCTTGGCCCCATACATAATGCTGGTACAATCAGGGAAGATTTACCTTCTCTCCATTTCTGCTTGTTTCCTGCCCATCTCTTTTGATAATTTTGAGTCTTTCTGCTTTGTGCTTCTTTAACTTTTTGTTTGTTTACAAACCTCCAAGGTGTGCTGTTAACCTCACTGAATTTCAGTGCTTTTGCCTTTGCTGTGTTGAGCAGTGCATGCTGGTTGGATCACTGCTGTTATTTTGGGTTTTCACAAGTCTTCCCATAGGCTGCTTTTGATTTCAAAAATACTTGTTGAAAAAAGGGAGATTTCCATAAAACAGCCTATCACACCTCTGATGCATTCAATCATGACTCCTGTTGAGCATCTGTACTGTCCTACCTTGGCAATTAAAAGCTGATTAAAGGGGTAGGAATACCAATTTCACCTATTTTTATGGCACATATTTGATATTTTTGCAGTGGGATGTCCAGCAGACTACTTGGTGATGGGTGCAGGGAGTTTGGGGCATGAGCCCCAGAGTATTGCTGCCTGTCAGGGCACTGCAGTGCTGGCCATCCACGTGGCAGCCCCTTGGCTGTGATCTGCAGCAGAGGCTGGGAGTTCGGTGAAGCTCTTCAGGGGAAACGTATACTTCATGTGGCTGAACCCTCTCCTTTGGGAACTCAGAATAGGTCTAAATTTCCCACTTTCTGTGCCTTTCCTCTGTGCAAGATCTCCCCTCTCTTCTTCCTAGGCTGCTTTCCATTTCCCAACACTTCAGCTGACAAATCTGGATAGGAGCATCATGGGCTTCTGTGCAATACATCAACCTTGTTCTGCCATGCTGACTTCTCCCAGTGATATCCCGAGGGATAGGGATACCAGTGATGATAGATACCTCTCTCACTCAGCAATACCCCTCTCAGTGCAATCCTTCTTTATGGGGTGTGTTCCCCACCCTGCATGGAGACAGCCAGAAGGGTCCTCTGAAACATGAGCATCACCTTTTACAGGTGGAACCTCTTTTGAATGTTAATCAGGAGGCAATCAGATGGTCATTGATTTTTTTCCCCTCTAAACTATCTTGAACATTACCCAAGTCCTCTGCAGATAATCATGGCATAGGGCAAAATTTTATTTCAGTAGAAGGAAAGAGCCTGGTAGACCATCAGCTCTTTTCATGTCAGTGTAGGGCTGTCTTGTCACCCATGCACATGTAGAAATATTCTTTGTTCTCCTGTTCATTGGTGCATTCAAGCTAAATGTGATTGTGCCTGGTGGCTGCTTGGATGTGCTATAGGCACTTCCAGGTGCCATTTGTACATGAGGACGCTGATGATGCAGGGAATGATTGTTTTCCCACCTGTATGGAGGTGCCTTTTAATCATCATTCAAGATATTAAAGCCTTTCTTTGTACATTCATGTTTATCTTTGTATTGGTTAAATTTGAAATTCACTTTCTTCCTTCTGAACAGTTTCCTTTTGGTTGAATAAACTGTTCCTCACAAACCATACCAGTGAGGTCCCTGATGTTATGAGAGGTTTGGGTGATTGGTTTTTAACAGCTCGTTCCACCCAAGAGTGGATTTCCTTTCATTATTCACCCTCTAACTGGTTTTCCAAGCCTTTCTCACCTTGTGAATTTTTAAATATGCTGTTGGGGTTTTTTCTTTCTTTTTAATGAAGATGTATGATCCTTTCAAATAAATTGAAGCCTTCTGACAATAGAGTTGCATTTTTTGTGCTGTTTTCCACAGACCCATGCAATATGGAACATTGTTCCCCAAGGACTAGATGGCTTGAAATCCATCATTCAACCAGGGTAGAGTAGCACACTTGTTCACTTAAATCTGTTCTTTCTTATAGTTACCAGTTACAGTTATTAGGCATTTTCTGTGCCATTGGTGATTTATAACCCTTCCATTCTCATATAACTGTTGTGGACAGCAAAATCAAAGGTCTTGTTGGTGTTTGCCCAGGGCACCCAGTGTGGTCGTATGAGCTTGGGCAGTGCTGTACTCATGTGCCTCTATGGCTTTTGTTTTAAGCTGGGTTGAGTCCCAGTCAGCTTTAGGCACAAGCAGAGCAAGCCCAGGTCTGTCTGCACATGTCTGGTGGACACATCCCACTTGGGTCATGTGAAATCTCTACTCATCAGAGCCTTGGAGGGACCTTCTTGCCTTTGGCTGTGCCTGTGAACTGTGCAGCTCTGGATATACAAAATAATCACAGGGAGCCTGAAAATGCCTGTGATGTGAAATTGTAACATTAATAAAAACAAAAGAATTGTTTGTGTTCAACCAAGCAGAGTTGTGCCTGTCTCTCAGAGTGTTTTCAGCCTTGCAGTCCTTGGAGAAACCTTGATCAAAAGTGCTGTTGCTGTCCTGCAGTGCAGGTGATTGCAAGGTGCCAGGCACAAGCTCTTGCCCAAGAAACTATTTCATGTGCACATGTCTGATGTGAGCATGGGAAGCGCTTCCCAGTGGGGAAGGCAGGGCCTGTGTTGTGCAGTGCAGATGCTGTGGTGTCCCTCTGTATGGGGAAATCAGTCCTGAATCTGCAGAGGTGCAGCTCAGCCCCAGCAAGAAGCACTGAAGGAGGCAGGGGAGCTCTCCCTGTGAGTCTGAAGTCTGAAGGTCTGTGGTTTACACCTGGCTTCTGTCTGGTTAACTAAGTGCAGTGTTAGTTCAGGTCAAGTTCATCTACTGGATGAGTGTAAAGGGAGAGCAAACCCATCCCTGCTGTGTGTGCATCTCTGTTCTGTGCTGCAGTGCACAGGTCCCATGTGGTGTTGGATTCTCATCAGTCAGCAGGTCCTGCTGGCACTGGTGGCCAGGCAGGGCAGGCTCAGCCCTGTTCATGGCATGGCCGGCCTGGAGCCTGGTGGAAGAACTTGCCTTGCAAGTCTCTCCTGGGCAGTGGAAGGAAAATCATCTCCATGTGGGCTTGCTTTTTTTCCCACTGTGTCTTTCAATTTGGTAGAAGCTCTGTGTCAGAGTTGCCCAGGGTTTGAGATGTGATATTCACAGGCTGTCTTCCTGGCCGGTTGGGCATCTCCTTGACTGGATAGCAGAGATGCCTGTGCACAGGTGGAGGTTGGAGCTACTGGCAGAATTTTGAACCAGAACACTCCGAGGTCTGCTCAAAGCTGGTCCTGCTCCTGGGGCCAAACGGTAACAAAGGATGCTTGATGCTGGTGACCTTTAGATGACAAAAATGGAGGGATGGCAAAGATTCAGGGATCCAGACCAGCTCATCTGGTCTCACAGGGACCCTGAGGAGGACAGGCTGGAAGAGCTGGGGTTGTTCAGTGCAGAGGAGACTTCTGGGAGACCTTACTGTGGCCTTTCAGTACTTAAAGGAACCTTATAGGAAAGAAGAGGATAGACTTTTTAGCAGGGCCTGTAATGATGAAGGGCAATGACTTTAAACTAAACAGGGTAAATTCAGACTAAATAAAAGGAAATCAGTTTTTTACAATGTGTGGTGAAATGGTGGAACAGGTTGCTCAGAGCAGAGTAGATGGAGTAGATGCCCGGCCCCTGGAAACATTTAAGGTCTAGTTGGCTGGGGCTCTGACAACATGATCAAGTTGATGTCCCTGCTCATTGCAGGAGGGTTGGACTGGGTGACCTTTAAAGGTCCCTTCCAATCCAGGCTATTCCACAGTTTCCAGTCTGGTAGAGAGAACATCACCGCCGTGCACTCATAGTTGAGTAGTCAGCATGGAGCTTGTGCTTGCAAACAAGGGTAATTCTGTACTCTTTGATGTACAAGAAATCATTGTGGAATACCTTCCATGCTACCAAGAGTGGTTTATCAAGAGGTGCTGGTAGTAACTGGTAGAAGCACCTTGAGCTGTGCTTTGTTTGGGAACAAACGGGTTATTGTTGTAAGAAGATGCAATAACAGGACACCTGGGTCTTGGTGCACTGTGAAGTGCCGTCAGGTGACTTGTGCCTTCCTGACAACATTATGCAAGTGGACTTCTTGGTCGTGTTATCTGCTGTAAGCCTGGGGATCATACCTAGTGCAGGCAGGTATCTCTTGCTTGATGCGTGTTTAAAAGTGTTACTTTCCCCACTGTGACAGTAGGACCACTAACCATGCCCCAGAGCCTATTGTCCTTTGTACAAATGTTGAATCACAGGCTGTCCACCCCCCAGGGAGCTCATGGTCTGGATCAACGACAGAATGTTGTGATTGATACATGCATATGGGAGAGTAAAATAAAAATGCCAGGACACTGTTGATCATCTTGACAGACATGCGTTAGAACACCAGCAGCCTCACAGTTACTGAGTTTTCTTGTAAATGTCACACAAAGGAGAGTTTTGATGAAGTCACTGAGGTGGTTTGGCAGACTTTTGAAATGAATTTCTACCAGACAAGGAGCAGGAAGGGAAAAAATGTCATTCAATTTCAAAGGCATTTTCCATTGACTAGCCCAGGAGACCAAGTTCCTGAGTAATAGTCAGCATTATGAGAGTTAACAGCAAACAGTGAGTACTGTAGGGCGTGGATAAGCATTGAGAACTCTTGTGTGATGAGACAGGGAAAGGGGCAATCCTTGAGAAGATGAAGTGGGGTAGAAGCCATGACCCGTGTGATAGTACTCTTGCTGGTCAGGAGAAACTAGGTGTCAGGGAAGGGTGGGTGTCGGCTGTGATGTAGGAAAGCAAGAGCTTCAATGACAATGGCAGATTTGGATGCTGGATGAAAGAGCATTCAAAAGATGTCCTGAGACTGAATTTCAAACATGAGACCAGTCTGGAGTAGAGAAGAGAGTCTGCATGGAGGAGGGCACAGACCATCACAATGATACCAATCTCTGGTGGAGGTGGAAGGGAGGTAGAGAAGGATGGGAGCATGGATTGAACCATAGCACTCATGGGGAGGGAAATGTGAAGTTGAACTGAAGGATGATGAAGAGGTAGGAAGGGAGAGATGAGAGATTGTGCTGACACAGGCAGGTTGGAGAAGCCAAGGCCAAGCAGAGGGACATATGGATTTTGACCTTTGGCTAATGAGACAGTACTTTCTCCAGTAGAATCATGAATAAATTATATTATTGCTTCCAGGCCCAGAGAGGACCCTCTGCAGATAAACTGGTGCAGACAGGGAAAAGCTTTGCATGTAACATCGTCTTGGAGTGCATCAAACACAGGAGAACTAGATGGGCAAAAGAGGTGATTATCCCACTCTGACCAGCATTGATGTGGCCTCACATGGAGCTCTGTGCAGTTCTAGACCCCACCAGTTAAGAAAATTGTGAAGATCCTTGAATGCATCCCAAGGAGGAGAACAAAGTTGGTGGAATTGCCTAAAGTCATGTCCTATGAGGAGCATCACAGGGCTCTGGACTTCCCTGGTTTGGAGGAGGTTGAAAAGTGACTTCATTGTTCTCTAACAGCATCCTGAGGAGGAGAAGGGGAAAGGGCAGTGCTGAGTTCCTTCCCCTGGGGTCCAGTAGCAGGCTGTGTAGGAATGGTCCAGAGCTGCATCATGGCAGTCTCAGACTGGACATTTGAATTACTTCTTTGCCGGTAGGGTGGTCAGACATTGGAACAGGCTTTCTAAAGAAGTGGTCAATGCTCTGAGCCTGCCAGGGTGTAAGAGGCATTTGGACAGTGCCTTTGATTATATTCCTTAACTACTGATCACTCCTGAAGCAGTCAGACATTTGGACTACATGGTTGTTGCAGGTCCCTTCCAGCTGAAATGGTCTATTCTGTTCCATTCTGTTCCATTCAATTCCATTCTAATCATATCCTGTTGGGTCCTTTGCTATGCTGTCCTGTTCTGTCATCAGAAGTGGCTCTGTGTGCTTTGGTCAGGGACCCCTGCTGCAATCCTGCCTGGCCCGAGCACTTTCTGTCCCATCTCCCCACTTGTGATGGGGATGCTGTTCCCATTAAACAGGCATGTGCTGATGTCTCTGCCTAGCTACACAAGCCAGCTCTGGAAAACCTCAGCTCCTAGATTACCAGCATAGCAGAGCTCTCTGTCTGCAAAGGTGTAAGATTACAAAACACACACTCACAAGGCTTAACCAAAACCACCTCATTTTTAGCAGTTTGTGAGGGTTTATTCATTACACTTCAGCAGAGGAATGCAGGAATGTGAGCAGCATTAAACCTATTCATTTGGCAGGGAGGCATCTCCTCTCCCCTGCTCCAGCCTGCTTGGCTTTAATGATAATTGCACCTCTTGAGTTGTTGAGTTGGCTCTCTGCCACACAGCCCCTCCCCACACAGATGTGTGTGGCACAGTGCTGGGAAGGAAGGCTGGAGCCAGGAAAGCTGAGATTAATGCTTTGGAGCAGGGCAGTCCTTCCCGCTGGGATGCGCTCCACCACTGCTTTGCATCCTGCCCTGCATCCCATCCTGCATCCTGCCCTGCATCCTGCCCTGCATCCCCTGCTGTGGGCAGCTGCCTTGTTCAAAAAAAGGCTTTGCTTTCTCCCTGACAAGCCCTCAGCCCTGCAAATGAGCTGGGCTGAGGTTTGAATGGTCCTACCTCTCCAAAGAGCCTGTTCTGCATGTCCTGGGCCGCCCTGCCTTTGTGGGGCTGCCCCAGTGCCAGCCTGGGCAGAGAGACTCATGGATGTCTTGACTCTGGGCAGGGAAGAGGGCAGCAGTCATTCCCTCACTCTTACATGTCCTGCTGGGGAATTCATGTTGTTGTTGTTATGATAATTATTATTATTTCTTTAGTACCTCTGATTAACTGTGCCCAAACACATCTAGCAGTATCCTGGCATCTAAAATTTAATTATTGATTTTAAAAGTCTTATCACTTTAAAAATGGGAAATAATAATACAAAAAGAAGAAAAAAAGAAGGCATCAGTAATTTTTGTTGGCTTGTTAAGAATTTGAAAGATGCAATAAAATCGGATTTTGCGTTTATTTGTGCTGCCTGTTCCCAGAGGAGGAATGTGGTGCTCTGCATAACCTGGCTGCTTGCAGCAGCTGCTGCCATCACCACTTTCAGCTCTGCTGCTGGAGTTTCACATAAAGGGCCTGGGAAGCTGAGGGAACTGGTAGTGCTGATCCCTAATGAGAAGACAAGTACTGTGTGTGAGCTGTGGATGCACAGGCTGGGCAGCTGGAGAATTTGTCAGCAGAAGTGATCACCATGGGTACAATAGCACTGTCGACCTAATAGAAGCCGGTACAGTTGAATTTGAGGCACAGACACATGGGGAATTTTTAATGAAAGTAGCTTCGAGGTCTTTGTTTAAGGACACTGTTTTGAAGGATCTGTAATGAGAATGGAAGCAGCCTAATTCAGTGTATCAGCTGGACACCCCAAGGTTTCACCTGCTGCCCAGTGCTGAAGAGGAGACAGCCTGTTCCTAGAAGCTGAGATGAAACTAATTGTGTTTCAGCAGCTAGGATGCATTTGGACAGAGTGTATTAATTGCACTTGTACTTGAAATATTAATTAAACCCTCTTTCTTGGCAGGACCAGGCAATGGAGAATTAACTAGTAGATGTTTTCTTAGCCCCCGCCCCACCCAGTTCCCATGTTTGGGATCCTCAGGTACAGTGCTTTGGTACCCAACTGCTGGATTTTGGTCAAGTCACTAAACTGCTTCATGCCCATGGTCCACAGTTATACAGCAAGAGCTAGGGCAGAGGTGGTCTTCCATGCACTGTATCAGCCTCAGTTTTGAGTATCATCAGTAGATAGTTTCTGTCCAGTTTCCTCTTGGTTAAGTTGGACCTCTCTGAAGGTGTGACTTTTGGACACATTATCCTCAATTGCTACAATGATAATCCCTTAATTGTTCATTTGTACAGTAATTTTGGAGTTTACAAGAAGCACAAATGAGTTAATCTGAGGAAGATGAGAGGATGGGATGTACAAGATGACTCCACTTGAGCAAGTGAAGTAATTAAAGAAGAGCAAATAAGCCTGTGTCAAAGTGAGAGACTTTTCTGTCTCTTCTCTCCTTCTATCACATTCACTGCCCTGGGCTGATAAGAAGCAGATGCTTGACAACACACTGGAGAATATATATAGCAAATAGAAATACTTTGCATCATCTTCTGTCTTGGTGATCTTCCAGTCAGGGTGGACCTGCTGACCATGGGGTGTCCTCCATGGCCACGTGTACAAGTGATTCAAAAAGTCAAGCACCATTACAGCCATAGCCTCTGGTATTGTGTCTGCTGCTACTGGAGGAATCCAACTTGGCAACCTGTGGGCTATCTAAGGTCCTGTTTGCTTTGATAAAGACTCTGTATGGCAAGGTCCATACATTGGTAGCTCCTGGTTCTCTGAAATGCCTTCTCCCAGTCAACTTAATGTGTAGTTGTATAATTCAGACCTTTCACATAGAGGGTTTGGGACAGTGAGAAAAGAACAAAAATCCTTGGTGATTTTTTTAGTGTTCTTTTGCTGGTAAACACCTGCAGGTATCAATCTTATTCATTAAAGGAGAAACTGAGCCACTTGTGCTACCTGCCCTGACAGCCCTTGCTCTCACAGAAAGTCTGCACTCCTGAGCTTTAAACATAGAAAATTTCTAAGGAGGAAAGCAATGAACACGAAACAAAAGAAAAAACTGATTTATTTCCAACTACCCCCTTAGCAGGAACAGTGTCCAGTGCTTTCCATCACCTGTAAAGGTGGGGCACACCCTATCCTGGGAAATGGCTGTGCCATGTAACTGCCCTGCCTTCCTGCCGGTAACTCATACCCTGCAGCAAGACAGCACGGAGGGATGGATAGACTTGTGCTCAACTAGTCCTGCTTTCTCCTTGCCCAACGGGTTGTTGGGCAATTTAAGGATTGCTCAACCCAGTGGAAGTTTCTCCATCGGGATGAGGGGTGCTAACAGCACTTAAGTAGTTGTTAAGTGCTTTCAGATCTTCGGTAACAAATTAAAAGATAAGGAGAGGAGGTGGGGGAAGGGATACAAGAGTCAGGAATTTAATTGGGAAATCTTTTTCATCACCTTTGTATTTATTCTGATTCCACTGCTACTGTTGGCTCGGTCAAGACTGCAGTGAATCCAAGACCCTGAACCTTGCTGTTGCTGCTGGGTTATGCTTGGCATCATTACTGTGCTAACAGCAGCAAGGCTCATAAAAATGTTTGTGTCTCCTGGAACATAACCTCTTTGGGATGAGAAGAGATCGTGGCACTGCACTCTCCCGAGATTTAGCTACAGATAATGGAGTTTTTCCTACCGACATCTTGGGATGATGGATGGTTGTTCGACACAGTCCTTTCGTGGCGTCCTTGCAGTGCCAGCTCTTCTCCGTGGGCTTTCTTGTCCGAAACGAAGGCGGCGGGTGGTTGGCTGCCACCGTGGGGCTCAGGCTGTGCCAGCCATGTGCTGCCCAGTCGAGCAGGGCACAGCTGGTGACTTGCTCTGCGGTTGTTGCAGCCCTCTCCCAGGCTCTCCGGCTGAGCTCAGCTCTGCGTGTACGCACATGCCGGGGAGCATCGCGAGAGCCGGTGGTCCTTCCTCCTCCTCCCTGGTGCCGGAGCTGGCTGGCGAGCCGGCATCAAAGCAAAATTTCCCTCTGCTGTCTCTTTTCTCGGAGGCTGCCTGTCTCTGTCGCTGGCTTTCAGTGGCGTTGGAGCCTGCCTGAGAATGGGCACCACTCCCACATAGCTCCTGGGTCGACTCTCATTAGGAAGGGTGTATTCCTTGGAGAGGGTGAGCTGTGCCTCTCGTTTTGTTTCTCCACGTAGCAGCCAGGCTGCAAAGCCAGGACACTGAGCTGTGTTTCTTCCCCAGGGCTTGTTCTCACTGGCGCTGGCTGTGGCTGGCAGCCCTGTTGGCCGTGGCGTGGTGTTTAACACAGTGGCAGTGCCTGGATGACCGAGCCCTTCCTGTGTGTGCTGGGCTGTTCTTCTGGACCCTGGGCAGGTGCCCCATCAGTGCCATGGCCTGGTTTGGGGATTTCATCCCTTGCATGAGTTTCCCCATGTACTCTGTGGTGGCGAAAATGTCCCAGTCCCCAGTTCTGTTGCTGCTGTTCCCCAGGGTTCTTCCAGAGCTGGTGGTCCTGGTGTAGCTCAGAAACCCAAACTGGATACTTTGCTAGTTAAGGAGGGATAGCATGTGTGCCAGATAAAAGGAGTGAGTTGTTGTGCCCTCTCCATACCAAGTGAAGAGATCTGGGCTTCAGAATCTCTCCAGAGGTGGTTCCCGTGTTAGCACTACCCAGCATTACTGGGGTTACTGGGTAAAACACCTTGATCTTCTTGTCCCCACATCTTCCCACTGACTGTGTTGTCATCATTTGTACTTTGGCTTCATCAGGGTGCAGTGACTGATGCAGCTTGGGTGCTCACTCATTTCCGAGGAGGAGGAGGGCGGGAAGGAACAGGTTGCCCAGAGAGGTGGTAGATGTGCCATCCCTGGAAACATTAATTGTCAGGGGGCACTGGGCTCTGAGCAACCTGATCAAATTGATGTTTCTGCTCACTTGAGGGCTTTGCAGTTGGTAGTCTTTAAAAGTCTCTCACAACTCTAATGATTCAATGAGGGCAGTCCCCAGCCTGGCTAACCCAGAGGGGCAAGTGGGGTGCAAGGCATCCCTCTGACCTTGTTGTAGAGCTGCAGGAGTGAAGGACAGAGGCTGACCCAGCAACAAAGGGATAGTTGGATGCATTGAGGGGACATCTGAGCACTCACATTGCTCAGTTAAAATTCCTTCCTAAACGCCTGTCTCAGGACCTTTTCAAAGACTATTGCTAATTAATACAAACCCTAGCTGTGCTTGCTCTTCAACAGCAGGATATGTCAGTCTGAAAGCAGGCTGGAGAGGCAAAACAAGCTTTGGGTTTTTTTAATCTTCCCACAAGACATGCCTTTCTGAGCACCGAAGGACATATTTGCATTTTTTGGGACATAGTGTGAATACTTTCAGCAAATACTAAAATAAATACACATATCCATCCCATGTGAGCATATACAAGGCAGTAGAAGATAACCGCACTTGAAGGGCTCAGCATCTTGTCCCTCCTGCATAGCTTGTTGCTCAGGGAGTCTGGTGAAGTTGTCATGTCCTTTGACAGTGTTTCAGCTCATACCTGTATTGTCCCTGGTGCACACCAAGCTTCAGCCTTGGGCTTCTCTCTTCAGCACCTAGTCAGAAGCAGCTTGCCTTGGGTTTGCAGTCGATGTTTCTAGCTGGTTCCTCTGGTGCTGCAGGATTGCACTGTAAGCCAGTCAGCTGAGAAATGGGATCACTTCACCAAATTCAGTCCAGTTTTTTTGATAGCACACATAAATACAGCTGGTCACTAAAAAACTAAAAGCCCAAGGCGACATTTGTGGTTCATTCCTTCGGCAGCTGAGCAGTGTTACTGTAATATCTGGCTGTCCTTCTGCACTGCTACACTCAAAACCAATCTCAGGCTGCCAGTAACAAAGGATGTTGCTGAACACACTCACAACAGGGAACTCGTCCAGCTGACATTTTTTCTCTCCCCTGGGTTGTTATTCTGCAGATTTGGCTCCCCAGTCCAGTTTGCAGTCTCACATGGCAAACTGGCATGCACTGGCATGGCTGAGAGGGAGGAACTAATGGGAACAATATCATGGCTTGGTCCCCGTGCCAGAAGGCTTGTGGGGGAGAGTCACCAGCCTAATCACATCGAAACCTTGGGAGCTGCAACTGAACAAGGAACCTCCTTGGGCTTTGTGCCTGCCCTACTTCCCAGGGTAGTTTGGTTGATGATGATAAATGGGAAAGTCTCAGCACCCAGTTCCCTGCACACACAGGTTGTTTCTTTGTGCTCTTGCTTTTAGAATTAACAGCACAAAATAGTAGAGGTTGGGAGAGTGTTTGATAATTCTTTTCACATTCTCATCTTTTTCTGTATTTGCTTCCCATCCTGATACTTTTTGTTAGCATCAGTTCAGAGCAGGGCCATCCCTGGTAGACGTGAGGTTGGGAGGAGCTGGGCTGAGTGCCAGGCTTGGGGCTGGTTGCCACGCTTACATTTTTCATCCTGCTTGCCCCGATGAGCCAAGATCCCCCTCCCAGGAGCCATGGTTCTGTGTGGCTTATGTGGAGCTGGGTTTTGAACCTTCTGCTGATTACTCTCAGCAGTGGGTTTCTTTCCAGCATCCTTGATGCAGTGTGGAGATGGAACCATTGATGTCTGTGCTTGTTGCAGGGGCCTTGAACAACATGAGTTTTAAAGGGCCCTTTCAACCCAAACCATTCTATGATTCTGTGATCCCAAGTTCTGTAGTCCAGCAGGTAAATATTTCTAACAAGCCTGAGGGAACCCCTTTTGGAGAAGGGGAGAACAGGCACATCCTTCCTCTCCTCATCTTCTTCCAGCATGTAGCATTCCTGAGATGCACTATTTCCCTGGCCCAGTGTGTGGTAACACCAAACTCTCTTTCCTTTGATCCAGGGCTTTTAACAGAGCAGCATGATGCTCCTGTGCTAGCCAAGCAGCTTTGGTTCTGCCATGCAATGTGGTGTACATGTGTCCAGGTTGACAGGGGCTATGAACACCCATTTCCTTGCAGAAGCTGAGAGTAAATGAAACCACAGCTCACAATTGCAGTTTTGTTTATTTATCTATTTATTTATTTTTCCTAATGATCCATTTGTTTTTAGCACTTACTGCTGGATGCATGGGGATGCTGCATCTGTACCTGCAGTGTCCCTTGTTAGCTCACAGTTCTCATCTCCTGCAAGAGAGGATGCTAACAACAGCTGGGTCCCCAAAAGGTGTTTTCCTGAAAATCCTGGAGACAAATCACACTAATGGGAGGTGACTGGCTGCAAACTTGTGGCCAGAGGAAGATGGATGGTTTTGAGCAGGGGTATTGTGACCTGAAACTTAAGCCTGTGGCTGGGTCACTGCCCTTCTTTCAAGTTGTTTTCACTGGGCTGGAAGCTTTCTTGTTATGCATTGAGTTGCATCCAGGGAGGATCTGAAAGGTCGCTTAACCCTTTGTCTCACAGTGAAAGCAGAAAGAAATGATAATACAATAAATCCAAAGCAATCCAACCATCCTCCAAAAAAAAAGACACTGAAAGCTGAAAAAGCCCACAAAGGAGGATGCTGGGTTTATATTGCTTGTTCAGCAAACAGCCTGCATCTGGATTGAGGTTGCAGTGGAGGTTTGTACAGAAATTCAATGCCTTTTGGGATGTAACAGGTAATAGTGTTTTTTTCACTCTTCTCTCTCCTCCCTTCATCTTTGCTCTAATGCGTTTGACTGAATTACAGTGCAAATCCATGGCTGTATAAATACCAAGTGGGGAAGAAAAAAATGCAGCAGAAACCACAGGCATTGTTTAGGTGGTTCTTTGATGTATTTCACCCATGAATATAAACTGTTAGCCTTGTGGGATGGTTTTGGGCTAGAAGGGGCTTGAGACTGGTTTGTTGGGTGCCTTATAAAAACACTTCACAGACATTTCACTTCCCATCCTTTCTCTCTTGATGTGTGTGCCTTGTAGAAAAGGTGCTTGTACTCTCAGCTCCCAAGATAAAACCCCTTTTACTGCACAAATACTGCTTGGGATCAACAAATACTGCTTGGGATCGTTCATATGTTGAATGCCTTGAAGGATATAAGTCCAGGTTCTGGCAGTTCTGGATCCATGTTCTAGCCTAGCATCTTAGCTTTAACCAGTCTTGTCAGGAAACACTTGTTCCTCAGGGCAGATTATAGAGCTTAGGCTTGGAGTCAGGAGCGGGACCACGCTGGCAGTGGTGGGTCTGCAGTGATGAAGTAAAGGACAGGGGGATTTGGCAGCTGGGCTTGTTTGTTTGTTTGGGATTGCAGGGGGAGGACTAGTCTGTGATGCTTGGCAATAAATTTGGCCTGATACTTAAGTACCAGTTCCCAGGAAATTACCATCAGAGTAATTAGTGTGTGCTGACTTATTTGTACAGTGATAACAGCAGGAAAGTATTGAAGCAGGAAAAACAAACACATTATTCATTTGAACCTTCAATCGAAAGCCTTTACCTGACAGTTCACTCTTTGCAATACACAGGTCTATTTTTAGGCTTCCAAGTCAGGCGAATTCTTTTTTCATTTTTGTTTTGCATTTTGTTCTTTACTTTACTGACATAAATTGGAAATGAATCTGTGCTTAGAGATAAACAAACCCAATTTTAAAATAAACCTTTTGAATACCAAAGACTTTGTGGAAGTGCTGAAGCTTCAGTACAAAGCTCTTGAAACTCGTGCCCTTGCAAATGGGGTGAGGGTGCTGCAGATGGCAGCTGGGGTAGGCAAGAGGAGCTTTCTGTGCAGATGCAGCTCTGGGTTGTGGAATGTGATCCCTGTTTCTGTTGGATATATTTGGTGTGAGCATCTTTTAACCCAGGTTTCTCTGCTTGGTGGCGAGTACTGCTTAGCCAGCTAGGTTAGAATGGTCCTTTGAGAGGTGAGAACTGAGCAGCAGGTTTAGTAACTTGGGTAATAATTATTGTTAACGAGACTGTGGGAGAGTGGCACAGGGTCACAGGAGTTTGTGGCTGTGAGGCATCTGAGGAGGATATTTGGGGAAGGGCAGCCTTATATGTGTGAGTATATAGAACAGCTGGTAAGGGAGCAGGAGATGTTTAGGGGTGGGGGGAAATGGGTGTGGAGAAATGTGTGGATTCACCTTGGAATGGAGACAATGGGAGTGAAAGTGTTTGCTCTGCCTTTTCTTTCCTCCTCTCTTCTGCTTACCAGCCACCCGCAGAAGCAATTCCCTGCCAGGCACTTGTGCTAAATCCTTTGAAAGCTTCTCTTCTCCTTCGGCGATTATAAATACAGAAAAAAGGGTGGAGGCAGAAGACAGGCTGTCGGCAGGGGAAGAGAGCAGAGAAGCCCCAGGGTTTCTCCTGGAGATGGATTTTGTGAACAGCTGAAGAAATCAGGCAAAGCACCTCCCGAAGCCAGCAGCTATATCACAGGCAGCCCTGGCTGAAAATGCAATGCAGATAAATCAGAGTTAAAGTGCCTTTTTTAAATACCAAAGGCTTTTAAGTATTTGAGCCAGCCATCAAAAAGGTGACTGAACCATCTCCATATCTTGAGCTCTTTGCATGGAGCCTGCATGCCTCCCTGCAAGGTGGAGCTTAGGCAAACACCAGCAGAACTGCTCAAATCAAAGGCAGGAGTGAAACTTGTGACCTCCCTTATGCAAGATTCAGACTGGGTGACCCAATGGTCCTAAAGTATTTGGGATTGCTACACTCCAAGAGTTCATCCCCCTCCCTGGTTCCCCCTGCATTTTCCAGCTACCAAGTGCAGGTTTAGGGTTGGTGGAGGCTGGATTTTGACTGCAGCCTCCAGGTTTCCTCGGGAGCAATATCAGCTCCTTGATTTTTGTGCCAGTAGTTACCCTTCTAATTCTGTGGCTGTCCATAGTGAGCCCTCCACATTTTAAGCCCTAAAAGAAGAAGAGGCAGGAGTGAGGGAAGGTATTGCAAATGCATAACCATGAACCAGTACCACGATGATGAAAATTTTCAACAAGTCAGGCAGGAGCTGATGTTTACAGGGAGGGCTTTCCATCTCTTCTAGAGAGAATGCAGTAAGGGACTATGTCCTGGGATATGCTTTTGAGGCTTAGAGGAACCCAGCAGATGTGAAGATCCTGGAATTAAAAAGCACAAAGGGAACCTGCAAACATAATTATGATAAACATCAATAGGTGGTTTCAGAGTGTCAGAACTAGGAGCTTCATTCCTTTGGCTTGAAGTGCTTGTAGTCAGGAAAGTTTTGTGTGCCTTTCATAGAGCCACAGACTGGCCCAGACTGGAAGGGATTGTCTGGTCCTGTCTTTTGTGGGAAAGGGAGCCAAGGTGATTGTAGCAACCTTGTCCAGTTGTATCTTGAAGACCTCCAGTGATAGAGACTCCACCATCTCCCTGGGGAGGTTATTCCAAAGAATGATTGTTCTCACTGTAAAATGCTTATTTCTTACATTATGCTTTGTTTCTGCCCTGTGAGTGTAATTTTTTTACTTACTTTTGTCTGCATATGATTTTTCCTGGGTTTTTTAGCTGGGAAAAAACCACCAAGAGCATTTTATTTTGCTGCTTGTGGTAAGGATCTGGCACTTTTGCTGCTCTTCAAAATCCACGTCTGGGTAGTGATAGGAGCAGAGGATGGGGCAGGGATGTCTGGGGCTGGGCAAGCCTGACCACTGGTAATGGGGCATCTTGTTCTTTGCAACATCTGTAATTGGGCCTTTTGTCCTATGTACCTCATTGATTTCTAGACTTTAAGGTCATGATGCTTGTTTAGTCTGACCTGCTGTATAACAAAGATTCCTTGAATTAATTTCCATTCTGCAGTCAGCAGTTGTGAATGGAACCAAGCATACATTTTGGGAGGAACAAGAGAAGCAAGGTGGAAACATCCCATCTTATTTTTAAAATTGCCAGTGCTGGATCCTTGGCCATGTCAATTGGAGGACATTTGTCTCTGTTAATTACCTTTAGTGTTGAAAAATCGTTTTTTCTGGTTTGTATTCTGTTGAGCTTCAACTTTCAACCTTTGGTCTCATTTGCCTTTGTCTGGCAGGCTGAGAGCACTCTTCTGACAGGTACCTACAGGCTGTGAGGTGCCTTTTAACTTTCTCTTTGATTGACTTCCTTGAGCTCCTTGCTACAAGGCTGGGTTTGTTCTTGTGGTTGTCCTCTGAACTCTCTCCAGTTTTTCCAGCGGTATTCTTGGAGTGTGGGCACAAGTATGAAACCTCACACTCCCATCAGCTGTGCCAGCCCAAGGCCTGAAGATAAGAGGGCCTCTGCTGTACGTGACATCCCTCGTCTGTGGAGCCAAGCACCATGGACCTGCCTTGCGAGCTCACGTTGGGCTAATTATGCCTCTTACCTCAGCCAGTCCTGTAGGTCTTGTATGTTTAAAGTTTCCATGCACCCATTTCTTTAATATGCCAAGTGTCTCTTTAGTATTTTCCTTTTTTTTTTCTGGGTTTTTTTTTTTTTAATTTTATTTTGTTTGTATTCTGAAAGGAGTTTTAGTCCAACCTTTCTCCCTGTACCAGCCACACATAAAAAAATCTTTACATAGCTGAGAGCTGCTAGGAATGTGTTTTACAGAGCTGGGGGAAGGAAAGTAGTCCACAAGAGAGAAATACACTGAGATGTATCTTCAGTGCATGGTGGGACAGGACAGATGCATACCACTGGCTCCAAAGCCCTGCAGGCTTTTTTGACCTCTTCAGATCTTGATGGATTGTTTTCTCCCATGAAGACAGTTAACCTGCAATCCCTGTGCCAGTCCAACCTGTCATTGCTGGCTATGGAGTGTAGCACCAAGCTCCTTACCTGAGGGTCGTGGACTGGCTGCTCCCTCTGGGGGTTTGGATCAGTGCTGGTGAATTTGTATATACTAGACACAGAGAGTTAAATGCATTTCCAACTGGGATCTTTTTATTATTGGTTCTATGTTGTTTCTTATGTATAATGGTTCAGAGGAAACAGAGGTGTTGATCTGATGGGAAACCTAGAAAGCTTTTGGGTAACAACATCCAGATGTTTCCTTAGCACATCTGCTTAAGCCACTGTTGAAGTCAATGCCTTCAGCAGTGCTGTGGGTGTGTTTTACTGCCTGCTTGCTGTGTGTGATGCTAATTTATGAGTAATGCAGAAATGGAGGAGGGGGAAGTTTAGCAGCAGAAGCAAGGACAACCAGCTGCCAAGGAAGCGTGGGAAAGGAAGGCAATCCAGACTGTAACCCAAATTATTCTTGCTTTTACCATTTGTGTAGGGTGTTTGGAAGTAGTCTTGCATGTAATTGTAAGTACTGTGCCCCAGGTTTGCCTGGTTACAGGTCACTGTGTACCTCTGCTGTTACAACTCAGCCATGTGGGCAAGACATTTGTCTGTCTGAACATTGACTTCAGCTGAGAGCAGGGCAAGCTCTCCTTGTGCAGCGACTGATGTGTGAAAAGATACTCCTTCCTGTCCCCTCATTAGTGGGAAGCTGTTTCTCTGCCTGGTTGTATCTGTTTAGCACTTCAACACTGCCTTGCTAATCCCTGTGCCAGGATTGTCAGCATGCAGTGTTCCTCCAGGGAGGGTCAGCTTTGGGGCAGCTCAGCTGCCTCATGCCAGGGCTTTGGGCAGCCAGGATGCAATTGGGAGCTGAGCTTTTAATGTCACTGTGTCAGCATTGTGCTCTGCCCAAGGGAATATTGCCAGCAGCCTGAGGATAACGTTCCCCCTGAGCTGTGCAGTGTCTTTGTAGGCTGCACACTTGAAGCCCTTGGACACACTTCTGATATGGTCTCAGATCTAGTGAGCACTGCAGCTCCATGCACCACTCTGCTCTTCCTCTGTCTTCCTCAATGACTTCTGCTGGTGGCTGATTTTTAGTGTCACAGAGAGCGTGTCTTCAGAGCAGACCAGTTTGTGGTGCTCACTGCAAATTACTGGCTTGGATGGCTGGTCTTGAAAGGTGATGGAAGGCACAAGTTCTTTGAAGAAGAAAAGAATTTCTTCTCCCTGTATGAAGGCTAGTGTGTCACCTCCCTCCAGGGATGGTGGGGTGACACTGGAGGATATGCAGGTTAAAATGGGGCAAGAAGGTGGAAACTTGTGGTTGGGGTGTGGCAAAGCCCTCCTGTGAGATGTTGGTGTGGCAGGTGTTTGTGAAATGAATGGCCCAAAGGTGTAGATCTCATCCTATTCCTGCCTCTTCCTCTCTAATGAGTGACACAGCACCACAAGCTGGCCAAGGATGGGCCATCAAGTGCTCTGAGTTATGTGTCAGAGAGCAGCCCAGCTGGGTGATCCACGGGATGGAGGTGGGCCTTGCACAGCCCCAGAGGAGCCTGCAGCACCTTGGTTTGTGTGTGGTCCTTCAGAGGGTAAAGACCCTGAAACAGCACTGCAGGTCCTGAAGCAGGAGAGGCAGTGTGGCTTGTAAACATTTGTCACGTGAACACAGAAAGCAGCAAGAGATGGTCAGAGACACACATTTCTGGAGCTGTCGATGGCATTACCACCCTCATGGCTTGGGGCACATCTTGTTTCCAGTTGCCATCTTCTTAGCTGTACCTCCCATGCTCCCAGGGCGTGCCAGGGCCATTTGCTTCCACCACACCAGCTATGATTTTGTTTCTTCTGGCAATGAACCGTGCTGCTTGGCTTCCCTAGCAAAGGTGTGTGTGTGAGCATCAGTGGCTTTGTACCTCTTGTGCCACATCCTGTACCCAAGGAAGAGGCTTCTTCAGCAGCATAGACCAGCTTTCTTGCTTCTCATAGAATGATATCATAGAAAGGCCTGGACTACAAGACACTGTAGAGATCATCTATTCAAACCCCTTTGCCATGGGCAGGGGCCCCACTTCACTGTTGGTGAAGGAACATTAAATCTGGGTAGGACCAAGCTTCCATTGATATGAGAGCTCTTCTTTTATGAGGCTAAATTATAAGTTATTCCCAGCTGCCTCCTAAACCTGAGTTTGTTTCTATGTCACTGGCTCACCCTGTTAATGCTTCTTGGTTGCTGGGTTGGAGTTTGCAGGTCCTCCCTAATAGGATAGAGCTGCTGGCCTCTTCTTCTGCAGCTCTTCCCACACAAAGAAACCTTGTGGACATCTCCATTGTGTTTATTTTCCATCTCTTTCAATTGTCCCCTGGACACAAATGAAGGCTGCTGCTTTCTTTCTCAGAACCATTACATTGGGCTGCTTGTCTGGCCAGTTCCCAGTGGAGGAGGTGCTGGACAACATGAAAGTCTTTTTTATAGATAAAGTACCTAAATGCTGTGTTTCTGTTTCTCTCTGCACATAAAAAAATGACTGTTTTTGATAAAACGTAGAATTTAATCTAGATGAGATTTCTGGAGTTGTTCTGCCTCCTCAGTGGAGCAGTATGTTATACCCAGCAGAGCAGTGTCTGCATTAGTATAAATCAACACACAGTGTAGACGTTTTGCTGGTCTGTGAGAGTCTGTAGTTGAACACTTATATTGTCTTAGGGTAGAAGTTACATGTAAAGCTAACTATATTGTATTGTGTATTAAAATCCACTTAAGTTGATTAAAGTAGCTCAGTGTTTCCTTTGTCAGCACTTGAGCTGACTGTAACTTTGTCACTAATCTGGTGCTGTGTTGCAATTGAATGCAACCTCGAGAGACAGTCAGCTTCAGTAAATCCTCCTTTTTGGGAAAAGTATAGTAAAAATTTGGAGAGGGTTGGCTACTGACTTTCTAAACTTTCTGACTCCGTCTGCATTTTAGTTTGTATTTGAAAGGAGTCTTTGTTTCTAATGGAAGTTATAAATACAAAATGTAAAAGTTTGTGACTCCAAAGGGAAATTTTCCAACTGTTGAAACAAAGTGCTTCAAGTCAAAATGAGTTTCAATTCAGCAACTTTCAAAATGTCAAGATTTTTATATTTCTTTACACTTACTCAGAATGGTAGGGAAAAAAAATCAAAATCTTTAAATCCCACGAGGATTTTTCAGCTTTCTTTGACATCTTGTAATCATCTGTTTGAGTAGTACCTTCAAGATTCAAGGTTGAGTCTTGAGGCAACAACAAGATGTTCTTTTGTCAGTACTGCAAGGTCGAGATGCCCTTTGAAGGGTGCACCAGACATCAGTCTCTTGATAGAAATCATGTATAAAACCTGAAGATTTGTCAATATGTCCTGATCCAGGTATTAAAACTGTGTTTTCTTTATAGGTGTGTCCACTGCTTGGTTGATGAAACTGGATGACCTGCAATTTGGCTTGGATTACAGTATTTCAGAAGACTTTCTGAACTTGGCAGGCAACCTTCCCCCTAGAGTTTGGGGACAGAGGAGCTTAAGTTTATATTTCCAATGTCACACAAGAAGAAAGAGCGAAGGTGGCTGCCTTGCACAAGTAATGAAAATCAATGCCGTGTTGCTCTTGGAAGAAGTGCTCCAAAAGAGAAAAACCTGGCATATAGATCTTGGTTTAGAGACAGATTTTGTCTGGGAAGAGTGTGCCAAGGGGAAGATACAGGAAAAAGGAGAAGAGGTGATGCTACAAGCCAGCTGCCTGACCTTCAGAGAGGGACTGAAGCTTTGTAACAAGGTAAAAAAAAAACCATGCAGAGCATTTTCTTCCCTTTGCACCTCACTGAAATATCCATCAGAAAAGCAGTGAGATGAATAATGAGTCCATGCATTGAGTAGTTTCTCCTACTGCCCCCAGTCTCTGTCCTGTTCCCCTGGCCACTTCCTGTGTCCTGCATCACCCATGCCTTGAGCAGCTTCATGTAAAAATCATCAGCAAATCTCTACTGCCTTAATTATCCACATATCTAAGACTTAGTATTTCAAGTATCTCTGCTCTATCTCACACCCACACACCCACACCCACCCACCCACAAACACACACACACACGGAATGTGTTGTTTCTTGAGGACACTTGTGCCTTTATGCCTGAGGAACTTGCTGCTCTGTTGTTGGCAGTGAGAATGACAAGTCCCTCACACTGTTTGCCCTGCACTCTTTGCAGCTCCAGAGCAGGACAGTGATGTGTTTTCCAAACTGATGAGATACAGAGAAAGCTAAAGTGTATGGGCTTATCACATTGCTTTGTCCAAAGCCACAAGAGAAAAAAAGGCAAAAAATTTCAATTTACTACCTTCGGAGAACTGGAAAATATTGGTTGTGGAAAAGAAGGTTGAAACTTGATTTAGTTTTTAGCTTCTTTTCTATTTTTCCTTGTAAACGTGCATGTCTCCTCCCATGTTGGACCCTGGGCTCTGGAGTGCTGGAAGCATTCCTTGGAGGAGAGGCCTAGCCAGGATGACAGAGGGGTGCCAGGCTTGGTCTGTTCTGGTGATACAACTCCACAGGCACAGGGACACACAGCTTCCCTCTGCTGCACTTGGTGCACTCCATGCACTCTGAAGGCTGTGTGCTGGTGAGGGTAGAAAGAGTTCATCAGCCTCTTCCTCTGAATACATACGGTATGTGTGATTTTGCCATGAAGGCCATGCCAGTGTGTGCATGGGGACCTATATTGTCATGGCAGTATTCCCTAATAAATTTGGCAATGATGAAAAGTGCTGAACTGAACTCCACTGAGATGAAAATCTCCCCCTTTTCTTCAGATCAGAGATTTCCTGGCTGTCTCTCACCCTCATGTCTCAGCACTGAGCTGGAAGGACCATCCCTTTGTGTTAGAGGTTTTTAACCTCTGTGACTCATTCAGTTGTTGGTTTAACTGCTGATTTTTCCAGTGAGAGTGCCAGTGACATGGGTAGATATGGTGATGGGAAGACACTACTGTCTAGGAAGGGAAGCAGCAATGGTTTCACATCTGTGAAGAGACTGTCTATGACTGTGTAGCTGCTACCTTTCTAAAGCAGATTTGAATCAGAGAGAGGAAGGACTCTTTCAAGGTCTGAGTCTGGCCCAGTTCCTTGGAAGAACCAAATTTAAGTATTTAAGTTCGTTAAGCCTAAGTTTCTGTTTCAGAGTGGATATTTAGATGTTAATCTTGCATTTGAAATTCTCCCTTTTAAAGATGAGGTGAGAAAGTGTGTGATGCACATTGAACAGCAGCCACTTTTAAAGACGAGAGGGAGTAGAAGAGGCTGTACAGAGCAAGACCATCTAGTTTGATATCTCCCTTGGTGATAGCTAAGAGAGAAAAGAGTATAGAAAGAATGCTGTAGGAATGAGCTTTTCTCAGCAGATCCTTGCAGAATCCAATGGTTAAATATGCTAAACATTTCTTGGGAGAGTCCTTTATGTCCATTTGTCCCCATGGATCAGATATTCCTGTTGTGCTCAGGTTACAGAGCCCATTACTCTGAGCAACCCGAGCCATGCAGTCTCTGGCCCAGTATTGTGTTTATATGGATTAGCCAAGGTCACCTAAATCAGAGGTGGTAAGTTGGATTTGGCCAGGGGACATCACAGCACCTGGTGGGCTGATGGTCTTGCTCTAATGTCCAGGAGATTGGAGTTCACCCTCAGTCCTGTGTAATTCTGTCATTTAACCCCTCCACTTCTTCCTCTGGGAAGCATCTACTGCCACTTCATAGAGAGCACCAGTCATATCTGTGGTGATATATTCCTGTGTAAAAAGTAGGATTTAATAAGAATAGACCTTAGAAATGCAGCTCAGTCTTCAATTAGTCGTGTAGGACTGTTGTCTTCTTGGTGGCTTGATGCTTAAAGGATAGAGATACAACCCCTTGTATCTCACAGGAGCCTCTTCCAGGTCTCCAAAGAAGAACAGAGTGTAATTTGGCACTTATTATTTCATTGCATCAGCTTTTCTGGGTCTGGGAGTGCTCTTAGCACAAGCAAATAAATTACCCGTCTCATTTTGCTGCATGCACTGCAGCCAGCCATATGTTTGAGGCTGATAGAGATTCTTATCTCATGGGCTAAAATTACTGAATGGAGGATGACATTTCTTATCAAGGGCTTTGCTGAATCAGTGAGTGGCCCTGGCACCCAGCTCTGAGACACCAGTCCTCTTTGTCCAGCCTCTCAGCCCAGCAATAAATGGATTTGTGTCTGTAGGTCAGAGGTGCTTGTGTCAAGGTTTTGTTGCAGGTCGAAGCTCTGAGGATTTTCCATGTGCCTGGGAGGGTGTGAGATTGAGGAGGGGAAGCAGTGCTGTTCATGTGACTAAAACAGGGCATTGCAGAGCTGTGCAAATATATCTTCACTTAGAAGTCCTCTTATGCACAGCTGATAACTTCAGATTTCACATCCAGGGACTCTTTTCTCCCACTGGACAAAGGCTTTGCATCCAGTTCCATGATGTGAAAAGCCATCCCCTCCTACTGTCCACAACAGCTTTTCTCCAGACTTAGGCCTTGCATCTCTCCTTCTGCCCACTTCTTTAAGGACAGGTTGTTTTCCTTCCTCTCCATTTCTGTCTTTGGAGGTTACCTACTAGCCACTGATGAGTCAAGGGGTTGTCTGGGTGCTTATCAGGTAGGAGAGAGACAGAGAAGCTTCTCCCACCAAGCCCAAGCTCCTTCTTTCTGCCTTGTCTTTGCCTCTTAGAGCAGAACTGGCAGCATGGGATGTTCAGCTTCTGCAATGCATCTGAGCAAAGCTCTTGGGGGAGAGTGGTGAACTCCCCTAACTGAGCACTGTCCACAAAAGGAAGTTTGTTCCTTAGGAGTCCTCCTGGGCAGGAAGCAAGAGTAGCTACCCACCCAGCCACCCGAACATGGTCAAACTTCCCATAAGAGGTTCCTAGGAAAGGCATCTCTGAAACAGCATGTTTTTTCCTTGCAGGAGGGTGTCTTCCACAGGACAATACTCTTGTAGTGTTGTACTAAGGGCAGGGTCATCTTAGATCAAAATAAATCTGGTAAAACATCATCTTTGATGGAGAGAGACTTAATGTGCAACAATAATTTCTTCTGCTAAGTGGTCTCAGAAGAGTTTTTCAGTTTATCTGTGATTGTGGCAAGATACTTCACGTCCCCTTTAATTACAAGTATCTTCAAGCTGGCCTGTGGCACCATGTAATGCACAGCAGGAGATCAAGTCCCAGGTGTCCAGCAGAAGCCATTCTTTAGGTCAGTATAAGAGTGGTAACTGTGCCCAGTATGGTGAGGACATTGTGGCTGAAGGTCCCACTCTTTACACCCTTCCTGGCTCAATCCTGGCATGCTCTTGGAAGTGTGGTACACGTCTTTGAGCAATGCTGCCCAGGGAAGACCACTTTATTTCAGAGCCAAACCACCAGCACTGCTTTCTGCTTTGCCCCATGAGATGCCCAGAGATAACAGCTCTCTGTGGTGTGGCAGTGGGCCAAGGCTGCACTCTGAGTGACTCCTTGGGGAGGCTCCTCTGCCATCAAGAAATGCTGAGGGTGATGGATGCAGCATCCCCAGCGTGTCCCATCTCCAAAGTAGGGTGGCAGGGGTCAGAGAGCAGGACAGTGCCACCCTTCTTATGGATGGCATCATTGGGGATGTGCAGACATCTTCCCCCTCTTGAAACAGCATCCACAGCCTGATTTTCAGATTTTTCTATGTCCTTTCTCCTCTGTTCTGATGATGCAGTCCAGCATTCATCACAGCTTGCAGCATGGGGGTCCCAGGCACCTGCCAGTGCTATCACATGTGGACTGGGTCTTCCTTCCTTCAGACCTTTTCTCTTCACCATTTTCCCCCTGAATCATGCTGAGTCACCCTGAACTCAGTGGAGCAACCACAGGCCTGCCCATCACCCTCTGGCCCTGGCCCAGCAGTTGAGCAACCACTGCCCTGAGGTCATGCTGGGATGGAGGTCTTCAGGGCACTGGATGACCAGCTGGCCCTTGGGCTTTGCTCCCCAGCAGTGTCTGCATGCCATTGAACCACAGTCATGCTTTTTCCCACTACCTGCCTCCTGCTGAGGAGGCTGTTTGCCTGTTTGCCTTGGATGCAGTGCTCTCCTGTCCTGTGGGAATAGGTGATTGCCTCAGTGGGGGATTGGGGAGGTTATGAGCAAGTGCTGTGTTTAGGGCTAGTGACCATCTGAGGGAACCAGCTGGTAACTCCCTGTTGTCAGCCTTGCCTGTCCAGCTGGGTGCCTGCTTTTAATACAATTGCAGGATCATGTTTGATTTGTTTAAAAGAAAGAGCAGAGGGGTTTCTCTCCCACTTCTTAGTGCATGCACTGTCTGACCATTGTCTCAGGCATTGTGTCTGGCTGTGACTTCTGAATGGTTGGAGATAACCTCAGTGAGCTGGACTCTGGCAGTGTGCACCTTGCATACCCACGGAGTTCACCCCCGATGCCCATGAGGTGCACCCTGTATGTGCACAGCATGCACCCTACACACTCACACTAAGCATGCTGCATACCCAGGACATGCAGCCCATGCACCCATGGCATCCTGGCATGTACCCCACACACCCAGCACACCCAATTCCATGCACACTGCAAGCTTGTTGGGATTACGTGCTGGGTGGCAATGCTTGAGGTGATGAGAACCCACATCTTTGCTTTCAGTTCCCAGACTGAGTTTGCAGCTGGAAAAAAACCCAAAACCTGTCATTTTATTTGTCAGCTGAGGTAATTTTTTTTTTTTTTCTAGAAGCTGCTAAAGCACAGTCAACCTGGAACCCGCAGCGCTCTTACTAGAAACCATTATCTGGGTTAGACTGACACACATAATGGGGAGGTTGAAGAGGCTGTAACACATGGCTGGAATGTTGTTAGTGCCCAGTATTGGTCCTACTCTGGTGCAGCCATGGGTGATGTAGTGGCCTGTGAGCAGCCACAGCCGTCTTGTTGGGGCTGCAGTTGATGGTGACTCTCAGATGTCCCCCTGGCTCTGTAGCTCTGGGAGTATGGGAATGGGGACTTAACAGACTGAACATCTAAATATTCCCAAATACTCATATCCATATATCTGTTCATCATGGATGCTGCCAGCTAGGTATGAGTTGTGGGGCATAGAAGAGCCTCCAAAACTTCTGCTCCATGCTCAGGGCTCCCAGTACCAGCATAGGCTTGTGCAAACAGAGCAGGACAAGCCAGCAGAAATGCATTACACATGGGGAAAAGCAGACTGGCTTGGTCCCTACCATTTTGAGCAAGCCAGAATACATCTTTTAGAAGGGGAGTCTTCAGTAAAAGTGCCTGGGAAACTCTCCTTTCTGACTTTGATGTCTCATAAAAAGAGCCTGTTTTCAGAGGTGCTGTGGGCAAGCCCTGTGTCCTGAACCTTGTGCTTGCCCAAGCAAACCCTCAGTGCCAGCTTTTCCCCATCCCATTTCTGTCTTTATGTCTTGTACTCCCATCTGATTTGTTACAGTAACAAGCCACTCATTTAGGTAATTTCCATCTAGCTCTAATTAAGATTCTGCCTGCCTTTTTATTCCAATGGAAAAAAAGGAGTTCCTCTTGATTGCTTTTGAGTATGGGAGCAGCAGCCGGGTGCCCTTGACTTCGGCAGCATTTAAGAGCACGTGTAAGTGCTTTCCTGATCTGAACCAAAACTGCAGTAAATCTTGACGACTCTCAGCAGGAGTCTTTCATCTACATGAAGCTCTGTAAGTGAAGGAAGTGTTGGCAACTCTTGGAGCCAACAGAAAGAATGTGTAAATCCTGGCAAGGAGGTGAATTACAGTGGAGTTCAAAGCATGACACGCTCCTTTATGTACTCTATCTCAGTTGTCAGGAGGGAGTTAGCTCTTAAAATGTGCTGCTGGGGATGGGGACTGAGTTATTTTGTGCTTGCTTTTGTGCTTTTGTGTTTTGGACTTTGCCAAGCATTCAGGAGAATAGGTGCTGCCCCATCCCACAAATTGGTTGAGCATGGGAGGAAGGATGAAGCTGCTCTGGAGTCCTTTATTTACTTCATTGCTGCAGGAGTGGAGTAACTTTACAAAGCAGTCGATCCATAGCTCAGGAAATATTTTCCTGCTGACCACATCCCTAGCTAGCAACTGCCCTCCCACTCTGGGAGTGAAGGCAGAAAGAGCAAAGTCCTAGCTGGAAGTCTTCCCTTTTCAAAATCAGTCTTATTTTTTTTTTTTTCTTTTTTAACAGGTACTCGATTGCTGAGTTATTATTTGAGGTATCTATATATATATATATATATCTTTAACTGGACTCTGCCGTATATTTCATGTCTGGCAAACTTTCACGAAGGAAGTTTCTTAGTGATGCTGCACAACTCCAGAGGGCTGCAGAGGATGCAGGCAGGTGGTAATGCCGGAAGGAAAGGATTAGAGGTCAAAATAAATGCAATTTATGCAAAGGCTTCACGAAGAAATTCAGCCTGATGAGGGCATGGAGCAGCAAAACACCTTCTTAGGAAGAGGCAGAGCATCACTGCTTTGCTCGTGTGACATGGGGAAGGATCCAGCTCTCCTCCCCAGGGGATAGGCTGGTGCATCTTTTCCATCTCTAATGTCTCTGCTTCCTCATATCTGACGTAAATAATTTATAAGGCTCGAAACGTGATCATGGGGCTGTCTGTGCAGGAGGAAGATTAAAGCCTGGGGCCAGCAGTGTGCAGGAGACCTGGTACCTAATGCAGTTCCTGTTCTCCATGGGCAGTATGCCAGGTGAACAAGTGCTGGATTAGTGCCTGAATCCTGCTTGTCATCCCACACAGTCCTTTTGTTCTTTCCAACCCTTTTTCCAAGTCTCCTTCCCTCCCTTCCACCCTCCACCCTTATTTTCTTTTTTTTTTCATTCCTCCTTACTTTTTTTTCCTCCCTCTTCTCTGCTGTTTCCCATTATTCTATCTATGAAAAGTCAGGATCTCTTTTTCCAGGTAGTAGTTTTTTGCTGTAGTTGAGCTGTGGGTATTCTGGACACATAAGAAATAAACAAAGGGGTTATCACTTCTGTACTAGTCTGGCTTCAGCCTGGGGGTGAAAAATCACCTGTGGACAGAGAGTGGAAGTCTGTGAAAAGTTGTGCTGATAGTGGCCTGAGAGATGACTTGAAGTACATAAGTTCAAGACCCTTGAACTCAGACTAAGTAGCCAGTGAATTTCAAACCCATGAGGCAGGGTCTGGTGTGAATAGCTGCAGAGCAACTGCAGAACAGTTTCACCAGCAGGTCCCATGACAGTTGCAAAGGTGTTTCAGACTTTCTGGAAAGCAACACAATGTAGACAAATCTTGTTGGTTTTGTTGCTCCCTCACTTGGCAGATTTGCTCCTCACTTAGAGCTCCAGAGATTGAGGGAAGACAAATCAGAGTCCTTTAGCCATTCTAAAGCAGCCGCCAGAGGTGTTGATCAAATAGATAAATAAATAGAACCCAAACTCCAGAGATGGGCTCACTTCCAGGAGAGCTGCCTTTATCTACTCTGGTGTCCCAATGGAGCACTTCTCCTGTGAGGTAAAGCAAAGACAGTTTGTGTTGTTCAGCATGGAGGAGAGAAGGTTATCAGAAGACCTTAGAGCACCTGCCAGTACCTAAAGGGGGCTATAAGAAAGCTGGAAGGGGACTTTTTACAAGGGAATGGAATGATAGGAGAAGGGAGAATGGTTTCAGACTGAAAGATGGCAGGTTTAGGTTGGACTTAAGGAGGCAACTTCTCACTGTGAGGGTGGTGAGGCAGGTTGTCCAGAGAAATTGTTAATGCCCCATGGCTGAAAGTATTCAAGGCTGGGCAGGATGAGGTTTTGAGCAACCTGGTCTAGTGGAAGGTGTCTCTGCCCATGGCAGGGGGGTTGGAACTAAATGATATTTGAAGCTCCCTTTTTACCTAAACCACATAGTGATTCTTGAAATCCTGCAAGTTGTGGTCTCCTATTTCAGTTGATCCATTTGCATAAATTGGGAGGGAAGAAACTTGACATTTTCAGTCTATTCAGCAGCAGAGACGTGCTCGTGCCAAGACACCACTGGCAACTGCTGCAACTCAGAGGTGACAGGTTCAGTAGAAGGTGGAGGAGTGGCTGAGCCCAGAGCCCGAGTATAGCATCCTCTCACCTACACAGGTGAGCTGGATCAAATAATCAAAAATTGCCCTGTACAAACATTAGTGAACCTAAAGAAATATTCTCGCAGAATATCACTCCTCTCTGATTCTCCAGGGAAACAGGTCAGCCTACCAAATGCAGCAGGAGTCAGTAGTGATTACATTTATAAGGGGCATTTGCTGACTTAATCTCTCCGTGGCTTTGTCTTGGCATCTCTTGCTCTGTTAGTGGAGAGTTCATTTAAATGAGTAGTTGCTTGTCCCTGTGCCTGGGTGGCTGGTCTTGTCAGTCTTCTTCGTGTCACTCATGGAAGTAAAATGTAAATATACATATTTTTAAACTCAGGGCTTTCATTACATCAGTTCAGCAGCATAGTTTCCTTTTTGTACATCTCAAATTTATCCTTCAAATAACACAAGTAATTTTTTAACATCATTTCAAAATGCTGCAATAATGTTATTGAAAATGCAAGTATTGTAGCTATTTATAGGAACAGGATGCTCTCAGTTTCCTGGGACTGTACAGTATTTTCATTTTTTGGCTTCTCTTTGAGAATTGTGTAAACCACTCTTTATTTTCAGCAAAGCATCTGTTTTAGCTTCGCGATTACTTTTGTCTTTTAGACTGAAAGGGGCCTCAGAGCGTTTTAACCTCCTGCTTCCCTTGCCTTGTAATCCCCTCAGGGCTTGCCAGGCTCCTTCCCAACATGAATGGGGGGCCAGAGGGGGAGCAGGGAAACGGGGGATTCACTTCCGATGAAGTCAGCCGGACTCCACTCCATCCTGGAGCTGGGAAGGACCCCCCATCCTTCATCCCCCATCCTTCATCCCCCATCCCTCATCCCCCAATCCCTCATCCTCCATCCCTCACCCCCCATCCGCGCTCAGGACGCTGCCGGTGCCGCATTAGGCAGCGCAGCCCGGAGCTCGGAAGCCGGTGGTGACTTCACTCCCCCGCCACCGACCTCCTCATGGGAAGCTTTTCCCAGCAGGAAGATGCATGAGGTTGTTAAATACTTCCCAATGTCTGGCTGAAGTTTTCCCTTTCCTAGTTTAATTCCAATTTGCTTATGGTTTGGGTGATTATTTAAGAAAAGAAAAGAAATCACTTTTTTTGACAGCTTATATTTTTTTTCAGTTTGAAACATCTTACTCTTAGTAGATAAAATTTCTTAAGTCTGTCGGAGGTGCAGTAGATACTGGTTTTAGAGAGCATCTCCACAAATTGCTTTATCCCTATGTAAAGGGATATTTTAGAAAGAAATAAGTCATAGGTTAGGAAAAAAAAAGAAGTGTGCTTGAAAAAGAAGGATGCACTAGGCATGTCTGTTCTTTTTTTCCCATGGTCATTACCTGGTGCTGCTTTCTTTTCATGTTTCCATTGGTAGTTTATGGAGTTCCACCCCTGAGCACCCATCAGCAGCACAGACGCTCAGTGCTGGGCAGTCCTTGTGTGTCTGCCCAGGTCCTGGGCTGCAGCAGGACTGCAGCTGAGTTTGTGTGAGGAGCAAAATGTGCAAGAGTGGCTCACCCCTCCTTCTGCTGTGGAGTTCTATGGGAGAGAAAACATCTCACCCAAACTCAAAGAGGGTTATGGCATGGTAAAGCTGGAGCTTGAAGCCCTGCTGAAGTTCCAGCACCTCGGCCTTGGCCCAGGTCTTCTCCTGGGGCTTCTGGAGCTCAGTGGGATACTTGGACAGTGTTGGGCCATGCTTGGCTCTTGAAGCATCTTTGAGTTGCATTGAGATTCTGCTCTTGAGGGTGGTAAAGGAATTTATGTCCACTAGAAAACACGACAGGTGGCAGAAGCCTGAGAAATTTGATACTGTGAGAGCAAGAAGGAAGGAGACCTCTTCTCTTCCTTCCCCTCTCCATCCTTTCTCTTCCTGCTTGGAACTCTGCCTCTGGGACTCAATCTCCACTTAAGGGCATGCCACCACCCCTCCTGGTCAGGAAGCCAGTTGTGCATCTCAGAGATGCTGATTTTTAGAAGCCCTGTTAGATGTTTTTGTTTGCTCATCTTGGAGATTAGGCATGGGAACAGTTGCAGCCTGAGATGCCAGTAGCTGTCACTTCCATCTGACATATATTTCAATTCTTGTTATCATCGTGCAGCTGTTTTCACAATACTCATGAAAGGCCCACTTATCTCACTTCTTCCATAGTAGAAAAGGCTAAAGAAAACATTCCTGTTTGTTTGTATTGAAACTGGTATGGTTTGTGGCTTTTATGTTTTCTTGCAGTGTTTTTTTGTTGGTTTGTTGGTTTATTTTTTGGGTTTTTTTATCATCTTGAACTCTTGAGCAGAAGGTAACAAAACACTCAAGGGCAGTCTTATCTCTGCTACATCAGTTTGAAGGTAGAACTGTCACTGACCGTGGGATTGCATTGTCTCATTTTAGAGGCATGTCCTCTGTTTTAAATAAATAGATTAATCCCTCTGCAAATGCACATTAACTTTCCACTCCCTTTTCTTACTCACTAAGGTATGTTGCATTATAGTTATTAGGAGTCATGCAGATCTCCTATAACACAGCAGTTGCATCATTATTAAAGACCTTTTGCTTTTATTCTTCATAGAAACGGCTGTACCAGAGGGTTAATTTGGCATCCTGGAGCGGTGCATTGATCCACACAAATACAGCTTTGCATGTATAGAGCAGGAGTTGCACACATCTTGCTCCCCTGCATGTAGCCAGCAGCACTGTGATGTTTCAGAGAAAGCCTGGGAGCTGGGGAGATGGAGCCTGCGTGGTGCCTGCGAGGCTGGCCAGCTTTGGCACTGGAGCTTCTCTGGGACTTGAGGGACTTGGGACACAAACTGGCTCCTTGTGATGGCTAGTGTGGTCTCCTGCTGTTCAGGAGATGTCCCCCAGCACAGCAGTGGTATTTGTCCAGCCTGGAAGGGTAGTCAGGGTCTTGTTTGCTTTTGTTATTAGATTGTCTGAGAGGCTGGGGTAGGAAGAGCTTGATTTCTCATGTGTGCGCTCTCAGGTGCTTAGGCTGAGACTGTGCTTGTCTGATGGGGAGGCACAGGGGTTTATGATGTTACTACAAGTCTTTGTGTCTCTGGTCGTTAACTAGATGCAAATCATAAGATTTTTAAATTGTCTAAAGTGTGCATGCATGCAGAGTAGTGAGTAGATGCTTCCCCCATCGCAGTGGTCTGCCTGTCTGCAGATCAGTGGCAGGCACCGAGGGCTTCGCTTGCTACTCTGCTCCAGCAGCTCCAGGTCAACTGGAAACCATTTCCAAAGGCTGCATTCCTTTGATCAGTGACTAGTGAACTCAGGTATTTAAGGTAAAAGTTACAGCTTTCTGGGAACTGTCACCTGAATTGCTGCATAAATGGCGTGAAATTATTGTCATGGAGCCAGTTCAGCTGACACAGGAATGTTTTCCACTTGTGTGGAGATACAAGGGAGGACCTGTCAGTACTCCTGGATGCTGAGGAATTCAGCCTCTCAACCTTTCTGAGAAGAGGTTTTCCTGCCTGCTTTGTAAACTGTGAAAACAAAACACTCAGATGAAGAGAATTACCTGAGATCATGTAGGCTGCTGCTGCGCTCAAGATCAGAATCATCATTTTCCGTGTCCCAGTTTTCACTCCATCTATTAATACACCACGCTATTTTTAGCCCTCTAAGTAGCCTCGTTGTTTGTAATTAGCTTCAGTAATAACTGCTCTTCCATACGCTGCAGGACCCACCAGCGGAGCAGCACGCTTTTCCTAGCCAAGCTAAATACAAGGGCGGCTAATAAAAGGCATCCGCATTTCCAGTTGGTTGCTGCTGAGCAGACACGTGTCCTTGTAGCTCTTGTGATCAGTCAGCTGCCTAAATACAGCTCCTGTACTTGGTTAAGGACAAGGTGTTGCTACTCATGGTTTCCGGGGCGTTCCCTTGCTGACCTTTCAAGAAAGTGAAGAAGCAAAGCCTCTCCCTCTCTCCGGCGTGTGCTGAGTCAAGGCTGCTGCTTTCGAAGAGACGTAGCATCTCGCAGTACCTGGAGCTGGAAATTTAATTAATGGCTGCAGACATCTTAGGTTGTGACTGCATTTACACCCCAAGAGAATTACTAGTTACTGTAGGGATTGGGAGGGGCGCTTGCAGCAGCTGCATGGAGCTGAGTGACCAAACCAGATACAAATCCAGTAGATGACTGCCGAGGAGATGATGCTGAGCTGCAGTTCTCTTGAATTCCAGCAATGACTGCAATTTTGCTCCATTAAAAACACAGTTGCTTCACCAGTACCATCACAAAGGTACCACCTAAGCAAACAGACACATTAGTGGTTAGGAGGAACAGACTGTTTCCGAGCATTTTCTTTCAAGAATCCAATCTTCAAACTTCCAAGCCCAAAACAGGGAACCCAGAAAGGTTCTCTAGTATGCAAAAACTGAGGAGCTGGATGACTGCAGTGCTGCATCACCTCACTGCATGCTTACTGTGTGACTTTTGCACCAGCTTTGTGTACAACAGCAGTCTCAGGGGCAGCCAAATGAGCTCCCCTTTCAGAAAAGCCCCACATCAGAGGGTTATTGACTCAAGAGCTGTGACCTCTTGTGAGAGCACTGCTCAGTTGCCTCCAGATCTGCAAGATCTGTCTGAACGTCACCGTGTTTTGCATGCAAGGTTTTTTTTCGGTCTCCCTTTGATATAAATATATCGAGATAGTTATCTTTAACTGTGCACACAGGCATGTGAGCCTAGCTGAACACTGGCAGAAGCCATGTGTGCTTAAACCAGCGGTCTTTATTCTATTCAGGCAAAGCCCTTGTTGATTTTTCCTTGCTTCTGTAAATTCCAGAGCCTTGGTCCAAAGCTGGCAGTGCACATTTGTTTGCCTTTGTATCGTAGTACAGATGGGCAATCCTTGTAATACAGCTACGTTTATTTACTGATAGAAATGTGCAGAACTGTGATAGGTTGCCACATAGGTCGTTATTGATTTTGTTCTTTCTATTTCTGCAAAACTGACTAGNCCCCCCCCCCCCCCACCAAAAATTGAGAATTGAGCTGGTAAGTTGGTCTTTTCATTTGCAGGAATCTCCTAATTTGGGTCTAATATTGTATCACATGCTGCAAAGCACTGACAGGGCTAGATTACATCTATGGCCAATTCAGTTCCTATTCAGCACTTTATTTGCATATTGGCAAGAAGATATGACAGTTTTTCTCCCTCTTTCCTGTATACTAATTGTGTATGAAATGCATATTTAGACATTTTAAAGGCTATTTTGATCATACAGCGTAACTGAAACAAAAAGTACCAAACCAAACCCCTAACCCAAAAATAAAAAACTCTAGTAGGAAAGTCTCAGCGGGAACCTAGAAAAACAGGAGGGTTTCTCAGAGGCAAATTGCTGCTTACTGAGTCCAGTTCTCGTGTTCTTCACATAAATTCAAATGGGAAGAGGTGGGCAGGAAGACCTGGGATGGAGAAGCCTGGAGCAGCAGGTTGCTTATTCAGTACAGATGTATCAGGGAGGAGATGGATGACCTGCTGAGATAATGTATCAGGAGCAAATGGTTCTCACCTATTGTAATGGTGGTAATTAGGCTGAACATAAAAAAGGAAGTTTTTAATTTTTGAGGAAGCTTTTTAATAAGAGTGTTGGAATTAAGGTGTTTGGTTTGTTTCTGGGCAGGATTATATATTTGTCTTTGGTGGATGCTTATGGAGCTTATGTTCCAGGG
>VZTB01016844.1:1223002-1284100 GCA_013397245.1 Thryothorus ludovicianus | reverse complement strand
AAAAAAAAAAGGGAAAGAAAAATGTGCATATGAAAATAAATTTGAGGTTTCAGGAGAGATTAAGTTAGCCTGGTTTTATTTCTAAATGGCTGTCCCCATACTGAGCCTGTGTTCCAGTGAAGGAATCAGTTTTATTCCAAGGCTGATAAAATTATGTGCTGAGAATGACTGTGTGAGGGTGTGGTTTTGTGGTCCTTTTCCCCCAGTGTGAGTGTCCCATGCCACAGGGGTCAATCCTGCTGTCTTTGCTCTCTCAAACTGATTTCTGTCCCATCCCTGTTGTTGGTGCCTGAGTGCATGGGATCTTGCAGCACTGCATCACTGACTTGAAGAAAACTTAACCCAGAGGAAAAACACAGTCTAGCTTGTTCTTGATTGTGTCAGTTCCTGCACTTGTCTGACACGAGCCTTTGTCCCCAGGGCAGGTAGGGAAAGCAGAGGTCACCCTGAGCAGTTCTGGCCCAGCACAGGGTCTCCAGTAAGAGAGGAACTTGGAACTCTTTCAGGAAATCCAGAGGAGGCCATGGAGATGATCTGAGGGCTGGAGCATCTCACCTGTGAGGAAAGGCTGAGAGAGCTGGAGTTGTTCAGCCTGGAGAAGAGAAAGGCTCTGAGGAGACCTTAGAACAGCTAAAGGGGCTATGAGAGATCTGAAGAGGGACTTTTGACAAGGACATGGAGTGATAGGACGAAGGGGAATGGCTTCATACTGAAAGAGGTTAGGTTTAGTTTGGACATGAGGAAGAAATTTTTTTATGATGAGCTTGGTGAGATGCTGTAACAATTTGCCCACAGAAACTGTAGATGCCCATCCCTGGAAGTGTTTAAGATCAGGTTGGATGAGGCTTTAAGCAATCTAGTCTACTGTGCCTGGAAACTGTCCCTGCCCAAGGCAGTTGATTTGGACAAGATGATCTGTAAGGTCAACTTCCAACCCAAACCATTCTGTCATTCTATAAAATGCTCGCCATGTCAAGAGCTCTCATTTTCCAGTCCCTTCCAGGTAAGAGTAGATGAAGGTGGCCATCTCAGGCTTCACTCTTGGATATGGAGATCTTGGGATTTAGTGGATCTGTGTTGGTCCCCACAGCCATGCCCTTGTGCCTCTCCCAGCTTGCAGGCAAGCTGACAGAAGCATTGTGCCTGCCCTTGGATCTCCTTGCCCACAAAACCTCAGAGCTGGGTTGCAGGAACAGCAAATGGGCTCCTCTGTTCAGGCAGGAGCCTGCTTGGAAGCCTGTGTGAAACACTTTAGTGATTCTGAGGTATCAGCACAGGGTGATTCATACATGGGGTTTTCATACGTGGGGTTTTCTCTCACTTTCTTGTGTGTGAAGTTGGGGAGGTTTTTGGAGTTTTCTCCCCTCACAGCCCCAGCTTCCCTCTGAAATCTCTGTGAGGCACCTATACCCCCTTGGGAAACCCTTGGGGTATTTCCTCCACCTCCCCAGCAGCAATTTCTCTGTGAGAAAATTTTCTAAGGCTTGGTCTCAGCCCCTGTGGCTCACCAGAGTCTACATGGCACAGGCAGGCAGTGAACACAGAAGTCACATATGGCTGGGTGCAAATGAGTCTGTGTGGACATTCAGGATTGCTTTCATCAAACAGACTTGAAAGAAGATGTCTTTATCTATTTCTGACATTATTTTCACCACTAAATTATTTGCAATTTAGTTGTTGTGCTTCAGTCAGAACAGGGGGAGGTGGGGAAGTATCCCCCATGTTCAGGATTGTTTTGCAGCCAGTGCGTGGCTGATTTGGGGTTTCCCTGCTGTTGCGGATGTTAAAGACACTGACTCCAAACAACTCTTCCTGAGCACTGTGTCCTCACTTGGACAATCACTCACTGCCAAGCAAGGAAGTGATCAGCACAAGCCCCTAGACTGATTTGTCTGTACTTTGGAGTTCCAGTCCCAAAAGCTGTGTTATGTACAGCTCCTGCCATAGGTGTTGGCTAAAGCATCCACCAGCAGGAAGGGTGACATTATGGTTGATCTTGGTACTTCACTCGTACTCCATATGAATCCTAATATTTGTCTTGGAGCTTCTGGTGTGCGTGTTTCATCCAATGACCCCCAAACCACCTTTCCCACTGCCACTTTGAGTGCTGTCTTGCTTACCAGATACCACCCCCTACATTTTATTTCTTTGATAACATGTTCTGATAGGTTTTTTTCTTCCTTCTTGTTTTCTTCACAGATTTATCTGGAAAGTATGACCCACAGGAGCAGCTTACTCACCATTAGATAAGTATTGCAGATGACTCACACTGGGATATTGATAGCTGTGCTACTGAGGTGGATGTCCTGTTTTAGACCAGCTGTAGTGTGATGCCAAGAGCCAGGAACCTTAATTTCATTATTGATGCTTTTCCATGAACGTGCTTTGGGTCTCTGGCAGCTTTTCTCCTTGGTTTGTCCATCTAAAGGGTTCTCAGGGGAGGTTTTGCTTCCCTCAGTGGAGTACGGGGTATGGGGCAGCTCATGTCACCTTGAAATGAAAGTTAGTGTTGAAAGGCTGCAGCTTTGTAGCTGTTCTCCAGGACCTGCAGTATTTGTCTTTTTAATAGATGCCATTGGTGACTTTCCTCGATTCTTTGGGTTTTTTTGTTTTGTTTGTGTTTTTTTCAGAGCCATTATACCCCTTCTTCATCAGAACAAACCAGAAGGTGCAGAAACAGGTAAGGCAACTGCTGTTGCAACACTTTTGTGTCATTTTGAGTCATTAAGGGCAAAATACTGGCTACAGTAAAGTGAAAAAAAAAACCCTGAAATGTTGATTCAATGGCAAGTGAGAGTTGTACCCAATGTACTCAACTCCATGAGAGGCCCTGGAATTACTACATTCAGGGACAAATATGCAGGGTACCTGAGAGTGTTATTGTGGGACACACAAAGACACACACGGACACTTTCTCTTGAGAAGGCTGAAAACTATTTGTTAAAACATCCGATTCCACATTTATAGTATTTCCACAAAGACCAGGGATTGGAGAAGAACTTGACACCTCTCCCATCCCATTGGTCAAGACAACTGTCCATCAGTTGTTTTCCACACCAAGAGAAAGTATGTAAACAACCTCGTCTTACCAAAACAGACTTCTGATAATGACACCCATGTGTGTCAGAGAGGAACTAGAGAACTGTGAAAACAGCAAGTTAGAAAGTGTCTTAGAAAACTTGGAAAATCAGGGCGACATGAGAGAGTGTGTCTGAACCTCTCTCTGCTTCCAAAACCACTTGCCTCAAGGCTGTGTGAGATTTAAGAAGTGATGAGCAAGAGAAAGGAACCTGCTCTTGGGGAAGATGCAGAAGGGTCTGAGCTGTGAATGTGGGGGGTATGTCCAGGATGGCAGGAGCTGCTGGGGAGGTGTTAACCCACATGGGATGGCAGGGGACTGAGGTGGCTTTGATGGCTGCAAAGGGCCATAGAGCAAGGAGTGAAATTTGGAGTTAATAGGAAAAATTTTTCAAGGGAACATTGCAGTGAGGGCCAATGCTACCAGTGATGGCAGCATGTGTCTCTCCCTGATGTGTGGGCGGTGTCACTGGGGTGTCTGGGACCCCACCTGTACCACACTCTTGGGCATCACCTGTGGTTCACACCATTCCTAAACTGCCCGGGATGTTTGGTTTCCATGAAGGTGCTGGGCCATGGCTGAGAAGCTGTGGCTTGAGCAGTGTGTCCCTTTCACCAGCAGTAGCCTGGGGCAGTGGAGATGTGTCATGTGCTGAACCTGATTTCTCTGCAAACATGAACCAGAGCTCAGGGAGAAAAATCTGGCTTGAGGATCTGTGCTGTGTCCCAACAACATGATTTAAGTCTCAGCATTTGCTGTGAGGGTGGTGAGAGACTAGAGCAGGTTACCCAGAGAAAGTGTAGATGCCTCATCCTTGGAAGTGTTCAAGGTTGTGCTGGACAGAGCTCTAAACAACCTGATCTAGTGAGAGATATCCCTGCCCATAGCAGGGGGGTTGGACTAGAGGATCCTTGAAGGTCCCTTACAACCCAAACCATTCTGTGGTTCTGTGATTTTGATACTTTGCTGCATTCATTGGGGCTTCTGTTCTTCAGGCAGTTATGGCACTTGGAAGTACAGAACTGGGTCCTGCTCATGTGTAAAATAAAAAAACATATCTTGCATTTGGCTCGAGCAGAAACCCTTGCATGATGGCTTGAAGCATAGCCTCAGTTAGATCCCTGCCTCATAGAATAGGAAATGCTTTTAAGGCCTCCTCCATTTAGGCTCTGTATCAGAGATAGTCACATGCTATGAAACTACCTCAGGACTAAAATTTATTTTGAGTGATAATCTGGTATTGCTCTTGGTAGAAAGAATGGAAATTTGGCTTTTGGGGATTGTGTGGCATCAGTAAGTGAATGCAAGGGTCAGGGAATCAGGAGTTTTACCACTGTGTTCTTCCACTTTGGGCATATCCTCCTGCATTAACATGCCTAAAAAAGCCCCAAAACTCTGACAAATGCTCTTAACCATCACTCAGTGGAAATATTTTTGGGGTAGAGAAATGAGAACACTTGCCCCTGCCGCATTCACCTTGCATCACTGGGGTCAGAATGACAGCTCAGAGGCAGGAGCTGTGCTTCCCCGTGGGTGGTCTCAGCTATTCAAATCAAGCACCCAGGCATGTCACCTCAGCGTAGCAATGGTTGAGAGAGGCACAGGGGCTTTCCAGCCCTGCAGGACATTATTAGTAAGAAGGTTTGCTCGTGGTCTGTCTTTTGGTGCAAGCTGTGAACTACCACCAGGCTCTAAAAACTGCTGTTGAGCCTTGATAATAGTATTGCAAAAAGTTTCCGAGAAGCATAATAACTTCCCTAAATATATTTATATTTTATGTCTAAAGATGCTTGGGTATTCATGCTGGAAGTTTATTGACTCCAGTAGAGGGGCTTTGGACTCTTGCCATCTTTTGGGAAACTCAGGCAGGTAGTGGATAAGGATAAGGAAGTAGTTGTTGGGATTTTGCTTCTTCTCAGTCAGTTTGGGATGGTGGATTTGGGGGCATGTTTGAGGGTTTGGTGAGTAGGTAGAACAATTTATAGTAATGTGAGTGGCCTATATGGTAACTTCAAGATTGTTCCAGCTGAGCAACTAGATCAGGGTTTACAGATCCCAGGGCACTTGAAGTCCAAATAGGTTTTGAAATCACACAGGTCATTTTAAAAGTGATAATTAAGTTTCTGAGTTCCTCAGTAGTGCCTACAAATGTTCCTGCAAATGGCTCATGAAGCACTTGCAGTCTATAAGTTCTGCCAGAGGAAAATGTGCTATTAGGTGGAAATTAGCTGCCCATGTGGCATTTTCTGTCTTGGAGTCTCAGGGAGTTTTACTGAGATTTGTTAATATAGCTGTGCTGAAGGTACTACTCATCTGCACGCTCTGATAACCATCCTCATGTGAAATGAATCCCTATGGAGCTGTTTGAGATGTTGCTGCTCCTAGTTCCCAACCCACCTGGTTGCCAAAAACTGCTACCCACAGAGGCAAGGCTAAGGATGAGCTAATGTGCATCTGCACTTTATCCCTTGCTCTGTACAAGCACAAACCCATCTTTGCTTGCTGGGAGAACTGGAACACCAGGTGGGAAGCTGAAATGTGGCATATCTATTCTGCCTCCCCTTACTGGGACAGTGGAGGATTAAAGGCTGGAAGTGCACTGAGGTGGAGGCAGTGACATGCTGGGTGCTGAAGTGAGGCTTTGAGAGCAGTTTTGCCCTCTGGAAGTGTTGACTTTTTTACATTTGACTGTTTGGCAAGGTGGGAGTCATCTCATGGCACCTCCCCCGTGTAGGTCAGCAGCGCAGCTTTTGGTTTATGCTGCAGCCAGGGGAGATCTAGTCAACATTGTCCATAGGGTTTAAGGTGTGATGGACCCTGATGAATGAGGCAAATTGCACCTTCATCTTCCTTGGTTGTGTGGCAGATTCTTCATCACCTACAAAAACACCCCATGCTGACTTGTTTGGATGCAGATGCCAAGGCTGCAAACACCTTTCTTTGATGGGATGTGGCGTGCCCCAGCCAGCTCACTCCAACTAGCTAGAATGATTCAGATGGCTCTAGGGTGGGTGAGATGAATCCTACACCTGCTGTAGCAAAGCTCATGCCCCAGGCTGTGATGGGCTGTCTGGGGAGAGAGAGATATTAAAGCAAGTTTAGTGGGCCTTTCCTGCAGTGAGTCTGACTTTCCATCCATTTCTGAGGAAACGTTGGTCAGATCAAGGCCAATTCGGAGAAGGGAAAACTCCTGTAGGTCACTTGCAATTTGGCAGTGGCCGAGTCACCCACAGTCTGTGCATCCACTGCAGCTGTGACCTGTAGGTGTGAAGAGGAGGCAAAGTAGGACTTGAGGGCATGGCACAAGAGCAATGTGGGATCTTTTCAGGAATAGGATGGTTTGGGTCAGTATGGGCACAGTAAATACTGTCCTTTTCCTCAAAGATTTAATTAGTTTTGTGGCAAAGGTTGCTTTCTGTCTTGTCTCAAAGATTTCATAATTTTAACACTTGCCTTCTGGAGGTCCACAGGCCATGTGAGCATGGGGAGCACGGGCTGATCAGTGCTTGGTGAGGATTCTTATGCTGTGCACAGTGCACAGAGATGGTTGTACCATTGATCTCTGGCTGTGTCTCTTTCCAGGTCCCAGCACTTTCTCCCTTTTAGATGATCTCTGGTGCAGGTGTATGGGGCTGGCTCTGCCACCTGCACTGGTTATGGTGGCATAACCCCCTGCAAGCAGGTTCTCCCTGACTGCTGCAGAGCTTGAGCAGGGAGCTGACCCTGCTATTGCAGCAGATCTATAGATGTACTATGAACAAGGAGGAGGGGAAGCACCTGGAGGCATATCTGCATTGGACCATGTCACACAGCTGTCCTAAGTGGGCAGCAAGCCCAGTCAGAGGGTCTGCACAGTGCCAGTGTCTCCTGTCCATAGGGCCTCACCAGCCTGGCCTCCTGTCCCAGGCAGTGTCAGCCTCTGCAAAAGACTGGTGCTTGTTTTGTTGTGTCTTAAAGCCTTGATTGCTGCCAGATCACTGCACTACCCGAGCCTCCCCTTGCTTCACTTTTCTCTTTGCATTGGAGTTGCAGCCTGAAAACACTCAAGCTAAACCCTGTGCCCCAACCGCTGCTCATCTGAAAGTGCGGAGCCAGCTCACAGCAGCTGCTAAAATAGCAGAACTGAACTGGGGAATGAAAAGTGAGATGGTGATTAAGACCCAATTTCCTGTTGTGGCCCCGCAGTGTTCCTGCCGGCAGTGGAGACATTGGCAGCAGTGGTGTGAAATGTCTCAGCCTTCTGCTGGCTGAGCACTCACACTGCCCTGTGCTGCTCGCTTGTCTCAGTGCTTTGTAGATGTTGGTTTGGCTGAGCTCAGGGGGATCATGAGTATCCTTTTTAGGAAGGGGGGAAGGATAGGGAGTCCATACAAGCTTGTCCTGGCTGAGTTGGGGTTGGAAGGAACTGTGCTGAGACCCAGGCCAGCTGTGAAGCAGGCTGATGTTAGTTGCTTTATGTTACCTGGAAGACATGAAAGATTGCACAGTATTTGGGACCACTGATAACACTGGTCCTCTGGATTTTTTTCTCCTATCTCTGCCAGTAATTTTCCTTGGACCCATCTTTTAGGACTGGGAGAGAGGATGATGCAAGAAAGAGAAATTGCTGCCAAAGGAATGGTAAAGCTCTTTAGCTGATGCTGTTTGTTCCAAGGGCACATGGGTTGTTTACCAGTCCTACTGTTCGGTCTCTTGTGTACCTAAATGTTGTAAAAGAGCAAATGCATTAGAATTAGTTCATCTTTTTGTACTTCTTGCATCAGAAGTTCATTCAAGAGAAAACATGAAAAATTGAGTGCAAAGATGATGCTGAGCTGATGGCTCTTCTTCTAAGGATGCTGTTTCACTTGCATTTACTAACATGCTCTGTGTGTATGAGAGTCAAAGGCAGCTTCTGGTTTCTTTCTGATCCTGGAAGTGCAAGTCACTGCTCTCCTGTCTGTGCTCCAACAGTTCCTAGGTCTGTGTTGTACAACGTGATGTGTTTCAGCAGTCCAAACCACATCATTGTAAACTGTGTCGTTACTGATTGGAGCAGTAATGTGCAGCAGAGATGGGACTTTCTTACATTACTCCATCCTTTGAGGAAAGCCAGTTGCAAAACGCGCTGCAAAGAGCCCAGAACCTCACAGACCATGGTGTTTGCTCTGCACTTAGTGGTTCCCCCATTTTTTTCTGCGTTTTTCTGTGTTCTGAAAGTCAGAGCAGCTCCCATCACCCACCCCTCTTAAACTCACCAGAATCTCTCACTAACTTTTGCTCTGCAAAGAGAGTTACTGCTTAATTGGGCAGCATCACTGCTTGAAACTGTTAGCGTTTGCTCTTCCTGGCTTCTCTTGGGGTCACCTGCATCTTCTCCAAGGCTGCCCCTTCCTCTGCATTCATACAGCACCCAGTGCCACTGCCATGGCTGGGAAGGCTTCTGTTATATGAGGTCACATAACTGCCCTGCTCAAATCTGATCAGTTTGAAGGAAATGTAAATAGAAATGTAAATGTGTTTTTCACAGAGCAAGTAGTCAGCACATGGGAGAGACTCTCACAGACAGTGGTGTTGTTGGGGAAGATGTGCTGTTTCACAGCAGCCAAGGTGAATTGGTATCCTCTACTGCCATTACTTTCCTCCAACCCAGGAATACTCGGTGTGCAGCCTGGGCCGTGCATGGCCAACATGCAAAAGACAAGGGAGGGGTCAGAGGGGACTGTTGATCCTGAGTCTGGCAGAGCATCACACATCACCTTTCCTGTGTGAGGAGGGGCAGCTTTCTTGCAGAGAAACGACTTCCTGAGCTCGTGAAGGGACTGGTGTGACATCATCTGCCATGGGGGAGAGGGATATTTTATACTCTTCTGGTGCCTTTTTACCAAAGGAGTTCAAAGTGCTTTTAAGACTATTTTCAAAATCCCAAGGAAGGGATGAACAGTAGGTTTTGCCTGAAATGTCCTTTCCTGCCATGGAAACAGCACCCAGATGCAGCAGCTGCAGCACTGGGAGCCAGAGCTTTTCCAATGTACTGACTTCTGCTGGCCAGCAAAACAGCACCACAGCATGGTGTTGTTTCAGGAGTCTGGAGGAAGAGCTACCCTGAATTGTTTTGAGTGTTTTAGGAGCTATTTTGAAGGAGTGTGGCTAAAAGGAGAGGAAATAGTGCAGACATGGAAGGTAAACAGCTGCATTTTGAGCAAGCAGGACAGGAATGACTTTGAGGTGATAGCAGGGAACAGACTGCAGATGAATTTCTGTGCATAATGCCACCATATAGACACAAAATACTCTTTGACAGAGAGCTCTTAAATATCAGTATAAGGAGGAAACAATGCTTGATTGGAAGATACAGCACAGGCTTGGTCTATTGGCACCTGGCATATTCCTTAGTCATGGTTCCCCAAGCCAGCAAGGCTATAGAAAACATGAAGAATATGAAAAAACAATAAACTTTCTCCAAGGATCCAAGCCAGAATAATGTTCTTCTGGGATGATCCAAATGTCTTTACACTCCTGCAACTAAGAATGGCAGTTTGGTAGGCATCTGTTAGTCACAGCACAGAAAGGCAGCAGATTGTGTCACCATCCTGACTTCCTGATGGTTACACGGCAGGGAGGCCGTGGCAGGAGTGATTTGGTGGAAGAGGAAGGATCTGCTGTACTGAAGAGATATGGGAGATTGGACAGGGTGTTTCCAGTCTCCATGTCAGTCTGTGGAAGAAGGCAGATGTGGGTAGCCTGTGTGTCCTTATGTCACTGAGGATGGCATGCAGATGGCAGCTCCTCATCCTTCAGTCTTTGTCTAGAGCTCTGTGGCCATCCACTAGTCTTGGATGGCTTCTCCAGTGTGATTCCATGCTCCTGACCACATCTATCGAGCAGTGCTGGCATATGGTGTAAGTCAGGAACTGCATGGGAGAGCAACCAAGGGAGACCCTGGTTGGCATGAGCCATTTCCAGTGGTCTCCCTGCTGTTTTCTGGCTTTGTTCAGTCTGGTGGTGGAAGATTTGCTCCCACCTTGCAGTTGTGTTCTGCCCAGCCCAGAGGCTGTGGGCCACACTTTGATGTGCCCTCCCTTTGCCAGCTATGCCATTTGCTTTCCCAGTCCATGTTCAGCATGGCAAGTGTCTGCAGCAGAGCCAAAGGATTGCCAGGGTGTATTGGAGTCTGTTTGCAAAGCCTGCAAGGAGATGGAAAAGGTCATTTTGTCTGGGGCAAGGGAGGAGGAAAGAGGCATAAGGAGTGATGCTGTGTGGATTTGTTTCATTCCCTTGAGGAAAACAAAGCATCTCTGCAGCAACTTGATCAACTTGATGATCTTGGAGGTCTTTTTCAACCTTAATGATTTTGTGATTCTGTGACAGGAGAGCAGCAGGGAAATAAAAACTGAGATAAAGAAGAGATAAAAAACTGAGATAAAGAAAGAGATAAAAACTGGCTCGCTCCTTAGCAACCTTCTCTTGCATCTCTCCTCACTGGGTCTCTACTACCAACAGTAGGGAATAAAAAGGCAGGAAAAAAAAAAAGCCTCGAGATGAGTTTTGAATGGATGCCAAGGTTGATTTAATTAGATGTATTGAATTTGTTAACTTCTGAACGACGTGGCTGTCACGCAGCACAAGTGACGAGCTGTGAGCGGCGACGGCGGCACGGCACCAACCTGCCAAAAGGCTCAGCAAAGCAGAAGGATTGACCTACTTCCCTGGGCTCCATGGAGAGCACAGGCGAGTGCCCTCCGCTTGCTGCTGCTGTGCTCCCTGGAGGGCTGTGCATCCCTCTGTGCAGGGCAGAGCTCACTGGGCTGGGGGCTGCTGGGCAGCACAAGCCCTGGGCTGGGTAAATGTCTGTGTGCCCTTGGGAGGCAGTTCACTCAAAACAAGGGCTCCTGCTTTGTGTGCTCACTTTTGTCTTCTGGCTGACACTGATTTTCTGCTTCTCCCACCTAGTGCACCCTTAAAAAAATACCAGTGTTCTCTGATAATGGGCCTAAATGCTGTTGCAGCTGATAAGGATGATAAAATCACCCATGCACACTGCCATGGCAACCTACGGCAATTGCTCTTCGGTCTTACTGTGTGTCTGCTCTTTGGTGTGAGTGCAGATGTGTGGGTTTGGTTGAGACTCGGCCTGGGAATCACCTGAACCTATGATTTATTTTCTTTTATGTGCTCTGACATGGATGTGGAGCCTCTGAGCAGCTTCTTGTCTTGCTGGTCACCCTCAGTGTGGAGCAGAGCACCTTGCTGGAGCCCTGGCAGTGCAAATCGCATCTTGAAAGATTTGTCAGTGCTGGGAAAGGGGCTTCCAAAAATCTTGTTCCAAATAAATTCCATAATGGTTATCAAGAGCAACTGCTGGGTGCCTGCTCCCGGGTCTGCCTTTGTGCAATGCATGTGAAGATCCAGAGTCCTCCCTGCAGTGACCATGGGATCAATGTGATGCCTCCTGGACAGGTAGCATTCCAGCTAGAGAAGTCCTAACAACTCAGTAGCATTCTGATGTTCTGCCCCTGGTACCCGCCATGAGCCAAACTCCACGCTTTTGTTTGCCAGTCTTCTCCATCTCTCATTAGTATAGATGCAAAAATATGTCCCATCAGACCATGTCTGTTAAGTGGTGAAGAGAGAACGTGTCTTTCCTGAGCTTCCAGCATACAAATGGAAAGACCTTTGGAGCTTGGAGACATCAACAGAGATGTCTGTGAAGTGCACAAGTTTAGAAGTGCTGCTGTGTGAAACTGTGGTCTGGGTTGTGCTGAGTATTGCTGTGTGACCAAATGAGATGCTGACATGTAAGGGAAGCTTAGGCACACCATCAGCCTTCTCTGATTATTGTCAGTATTAAGCCCAGATTGATAGCACCAGGCCAGCTAGTTACCCAGTATGGTGGGGAACTTGCTGTTTCAGTGGGGAAATGAGATGAAGCAGCCTTGGAGAAGTTGTCTGAGGTCATGCAGAGAACACAACTGGGATGTTGTTTCCCACCACCCAAACTCTGGCCTTTTCCTCTTCTTGCTCAAGTGTGGTTTCTTTTCCTGGCCCTACAGCATTCATTACTCAGCTAGAGGACAGAAGGACTTCTTGAGTGGGGAGATAAAGAAAAAATGCTATTTCATTGAACAGTGTCAAGAAATTATATGGGAAGAAGAGAAAGAGGAGAGATGAAAGGAATCCAGCTGTCTTCTTCTGCAGAGAAGAAATCTCTTTGTAGCATTGAGGCTGCTTTCAGGGTTCATGATTCAGCTTTCAGGTCGGTTGTTGATAGTTAGGATGTTTTCATTTTTGCTTCATCTGTTGACAAGGCAGTAAGAGCTCTGTGAGGATGCGTATCTCTCCATCATATATGACTAATTGTATTGGGACAGCCATGAGCACAATAACACTTCTATTTGGAGGAAAATAGCTCCATTACAGACTGCCTGGTAGCTGAGCCCCAGCAAGTGATTTTGCAGTTTTGCTGATTGTGCAGCCCAGATAACCTGTGAGAGAGCAAACATGGAAAGTGTTGAATATTCAGCTCAAAAGCCAGAAAACAGACTTCTTTCGCTGCTTGTCTGAACAGAGCTTTTAACTGTGTGTTGTCAGTGCTTTTCAGGAAACTCTTCTCATCTGGGACACGTCATCTGGCAGCGAAGTGCTCCTGTTTAGGGACAGCCATCAGGAGTTCTGCAAAGCCAGGGCTCATGGCTAGGCACTGTTGACTTTGCAGCTTAGTTTTGTGTTTTACTTTTCCCATCTCCTTGGAGAGCAAAACTGTGATCTGTGCAAAACAGATACATTTTTAAACAAGATTTGTCTTAGTCTTACACTCAAAAAACTGTCTCCAAATAAGCCAGTGCATAGCAGAAGCTCACAGAAGACTTTCTCCAGATGTTTGCTGCTGTTGATCCTATTTTTCCAGCAACCAAGGAATTTTGGTGCAACAAAAAAACTGAATTTAAACTTCTTGGCATTAAACTGATCACCTCCTGCTCCTCTGGGTAACAGCTGTATTTATGCATGAAAGCCACACTCTCATTCCTCAAGAAGTGTTTCGGTGCAGATGAGCCTCTGACCTCAATATATCAGCTAAGTGGCTTTATGCAGAAAGAGCTTTGGTGTGCAACTCTTCCACTTGGTGAGTTTAATCTATGTATGGATTACAACAGAAAGTTCTCTACAAGAGACTACGCAGTTTTAAAGCTGTCCTTGCCTTTGGTGAAATCACTGGTTGCTCCTCAAGGAGATTTGTGATATCTGGAATCTGCATTCATAGTGTGCAGGTGGGCAATCTGTCCAGCATAGGGAGGTAGTGGAGATCTTTGTGACTTTTCCTCTGTCCCTTTTACTTAGGAGGGAAGCTAGTTTTCCTGCCTGCAGCAGGGCACCCCTTTTGATTTAGGAGTGCAAGACTACTTCTGTCAATGATGCCATCACAAGGCCATAGTTTCTGTTTGAGTGTTAAAGGGATTAGTCAGTAGGAGAAGGATGATGCACCAGGAAGCAGCTAGTGAGCTCAAACCTTCTGAGGGCATTGACTTCTCACAACAAATTCACCAAAAGTCCATTTCAGTCTACTTCTCCTTCCCTTGCTATGTTGGCTTTGTTGTTTGTTGTTGGAGGTCAGGAGTTACCTAAGGAGCTCTGACTGACTGAATAGAGAGCTGAGCTTGGGATGTGAACTTGGCAGCTGCAGACACCAAGGAGGAGACTGCTCTCCTGAAAGTGTGAGAAATCTCTGGACACTGACAGAGTGTGCATGGGATTATGACTGTGATCTGCCCTGGATGAGTGCTCTGCTGATGCCCCTTGCAGGGGCTCATGAACATGTCTGCAGCTCTTAAAAATAAGGATGTTGCCCGATGTCCCCTGTCAGCCTTGAGCGTGGTTCCCCTCATTCCTGTTGGATGCCCTGCGGTGGGAAGAGCAGGCGTGCTGGCTGCCAGTTCAGGTCTAAAAATGATGTCTGTGCAAAGTCCATCCTTGTCTGGACTCCAAGGGGCTGCTGTGCACAAGGCTTTCACACAGTTTCCTTAACAGGCTCCTTTTCACTTTTTCCAGGGACTTGCACTATGCTTCATTTCAGAGTGATCCAGTGAATTAACATATTGTTGCTGCTGCCTGGGTAATTGCATGCCCGGGGTCTGCTCTGCTCCAGCACAGTCTTCCTGGCTTCCCAGACAGAAAGCATCCTTCTCCTTTGGCAAACAAGATTGCAAAGTATTGCCCTGAGGCCTAGCTCAAAGATTGGAGGAATGGGAGGGTGGAAAGAGGAGAGGGAGGCTGTTTCCGAAGGTATATCTGGCTTCAAGAGCTTACCTGTCAACAAGGATCTGGAGATGGGATTTTTCAGTCTTTATTTCTGTACAAAGGTACTGACTTTGACTGGAGATGTGGTTTTCTTGCTGATTTATACAGATGTTGGTATGGGTGCAGTTACAGAAATTTAGTTTAGCACAAGTCACCATGAGGACTCAGAACTGCTTGAAATGAGCTGTCCTGGGTCACACAGGAGTTTCAGCAGAAGTTGAAACTGAGTGGTATACCCTCTTTGTACTGAAAATAAAACTCTTTCAATAGGTAGGTGTAAAAATGTTTTCTGGTCTCACTTCAAGTACAAAAAAACTCACATGTGGATAAACCCTTAGACCCTCCATGTTCCTGTGAGACAAGACCACACCTCAGAACATGTTGGTGAGCATATTATCAAAGCTGGATGGGTTTCTTAATGCAGATACAAGTTTACATTTTTGAATATTTGGTCAGGACTGACTTCTGGTGGGGAGCTAGCATCCCTTAGTCAATGGTCTAATGTCAATGGGAGCCCAGGTGAGGGATGACCCAAATTCTGCAGAAAAAATCATGGTGCAGTGTTATAGCTACCACTGTCTCACTTACTCATCTGGAAAGAAAGATTTTAGTCCTGCTGTGTTTCTCGTGGGCTGTGACTATTGATGGCCATGGATACCAGTGCACAGGGCTGTGGAGCATAACTCACTGTGCTCACTGCTGGGCATGAACCAGGACTCCTGGCAGCCATGTGCAGAGGAATAGAATGTATCCATGTATGTATATCATACTCAAACAGAATGCTGCGGTTCTGTGCTGCCAAGTTGGTGTGTGAGCTTCAAAGCAGCAACCTATATTCTTGATGATCCAAGAGCCTTGGGAAAAGATCCATTTTTTATGCTATACTAATTTAATAAATGTATTTTTGTAGTGTAGGGAGGTAGCAATAAAAGACAAAAAGGAGAGAGAAGGAAAAGACAGAAAGACCTGTACAATCATTTTAAAATTTTTCTGCTTTTCCGTTGATATTCTTTTCAGGAAATGAAACTGGCTATATATGGTATAGGATTGAAACCACGTATCACAAGCCACTGTCAAATTAATGAAGTGACCACATTGAAAAAGCAGTGAAAAATGGGTTCGTATTGGTTCCTTCCTAGCCTGTAGGAATCCTGCAACTTGTGATTGTAGTAGGGTGAAGATTTGCATTTTCTAGTTGGTGGTTTTCCTTTTTGCTCTTCCACTTCCTACAAACTAATTTGGTGCAGTGTTAATTGTGAATCTGGAATGCAAATCAACTCACCTGCTTGTTTTTTCTTTCATTTTCAGATTTTCTAACTATGGAAGCTCTCCTGAGGAGCTGCATTATGCACTGCTGCCCCTGGGATGGGACGCAGAGCAAGGAGTGGAGAAGAGCAGCAAAGTGCCACTGCAAGTTGCTTTTGTGAGGAGAGGGGCTTTCTGGCACATCATATGGTGCTGAAAGACTTTTTACTCTTGGCAGCAAAAATCCTTATCCTTCTTGGCTTTTTTTCTTTTCCAGGACAGATGCTGTTTCCTGTTAGAGATGCTTTGTATGCAAATCAAGGTGGTACAACCAGAAAAAAGTCCTGAAAGCAATCACACTGATAAACTCAGCCCACTGGGGAATTCCTGCTTATCATTTATCTTTTCTTTTTTTCAGTTCTGTATGAGATACTTCTTTGCCTGTGCTTTCTTAAAGTCTTTAATGTTTGTCCTGCCAGACCCCTTGCTTATGAACTACAGTGCTTGCATTTTTCACGGCTCCGTGTCAGTCTGCACAAACAAAAGGCAGTAACTGCTGGAAATTGGGGTTAACAGTCCCTGTGCTTCATCTTGGTTTTGCATTGATCTGGTGCTTTCTGAAGTTCAAGCTAGACCTGGACCTCACACTACAGATTGCTACGTGCCTGTAGTGATGATCTACCTGGAAAGGTGATCCCAGAAACCTCAGGAATGAAAAAAAAAAAAAAAAGCAAAAAGAAGCCAGCAAAAAGTTTACCTAGGAACTAAAACAGGAGCAGGATTGCAGGATTGAATCACAGACTAGTTTGAAGGGGAAGGGACCTTAAAGATCATCTAGTTGAACTCCCTTGCCATGGGTAGGGGCACCTTCTGTCAGACCAGGTTGCTTAAGGTCCCTTCCAGCCTGGCCTTTAACACTTCCAGGGGTTGGGCATCTACAGCTTCCCTGGGCATCTGCTCAATCTGTGCCCTATAAGTGGATGAGGCTGATCAAAATCTTACTCTCGCTAGGCTGCCAACCTGCTGATGTTACAACAGGCTGTGAGGGTGGAAAAAAGACTCAGAAACAGAAAAGGACCTGTCAGTGAGCTGCAGAAGAGCATTGCCAAAGAACATTCTCGTGCATGTCCAGAGATAGCCACAGCAACCCAGGCCTTGTTGAATCATGCTGTGGTTGTTCTGGTCTTTGTGTGGGTAACAGTGATAATTATTGTGTGTGGTGTTGGGTTTTATTATTTGCTTTTTTTCCTTAAATGTAAAATTAACTGTCAAATTGGCAATGGAGAGGCAGCAAGCCTGGTGCAGCTTTTATCTATCCTGAACCTTGGAACAAAGGAGGGGAGGAAAATGGCTTGACCAGTTTGGCGGCCGTGCACGTAACGGTCCCGGAGTTCAAAGCAAAAGGCACAACAGTCAGATACCCAAACCCGCCTGGGCTTTGGCTGATAAGTCACATTTCAAAGTAAAAGGCAATCCTATAGGGGCTCTGCTGAGTGCCTAAAGCTTCCAGTGCTGAGTCTTCTTTAAAAGGGGATTTCATAAGGAGTAATATGAACAGAAATGGCTCTTTTGTGGTTTTGCACATTCCAGGCATGCCAGGACCATTCCTGTCAAGGATGGGCAGTCTCCAGGGTTTTGGGCCCTTTTTCTCTTTTTTTTTTTTTTCCCCCAAATATTTGCCACAAACTAGCAGCTGAAATGGTGAAAAATAAACAAGAGTTGCAAAATCATTACAGTAGCAGTAATGGAAACTGTGAGGCTTATACTTAAACTGGCTGTGGAGTTTCACTCCCATCTTCTGCACTGTTGCACTGTGAGGATTGCTGCTTTTACCTGCTATAACCACTTCAGGACAGATAATTTGAAAGCAGAGCTTTAACTGTTGGTTACCCAGGACCTCGAAAAATAGTGTTTTTGACTTTTTCAGAAGCAATACCTGTTCAGCTGAACCACTGTTAAGTCTGAATTCCTTCTGTATCAGTGCAGTTACGTGGCCATACAGCATCTTTGCATGATGATTTCTGCAGGTCTGTATGTGCAGAAATGGGGCCCTGCTGTTCCTGCTTCAGGTGCACTTTTGTTTCACACAGATTGTGCCAGTTTGGATTGCACCTGTACATATAAACACAGAGTTTTAATTGATGTAAGGGTTTCGGCACACAAAGTTGTGGTGCTTGAAGAAGAACTCTTAAAGTAGAGCACCTTTGCTCTGCCTTAAAACAGTCTGAAGTTACACATGCAGTAAAACACCAGATTTGTGTAGACCTGCCCTGTTAGATGAGTGTCTAATTCATAAGCCTATGTGTCCTGTTCTCCTCCACATGGATACTGCTCCTGTTGCCATAGTCCTGTGTCTGGTGTAGTAGCAGGACTGTGTAGTACACAGGGTAATGTAGTCCTCATGGACAGCTGGGAAAGCCATGGCCAGAGGTGTTACTGCTATCCCCTCACAAAAAGCATGGCTGTAACAGTGTGCAATCAAGTGTGGGCCTCAGTCCCCCCAAGACCCCCTATACAAACACTCCATGCCTTTTTTACCAGCACACACTGACCACAGCCAGCTCAGCACTTTCATGAGCTGGAGCTGCACCTTTACCTGCTCTGTAGGTGAGACTAAGCCCTCTGTGGGGGCAGCAGACAATGGAGCCAGGCTCATCCCAGCAGAATCTGAACCACAGCACCATAGATATCCATCGTGAGAATTTATTTTCAGCCCAAATTTGGATGGAGCACAAATGCAGACAGAGGGTGAGAAAGCATCTCTTATAAAGTGGCAGTAAAGGAGACGCTGTTGAAATAAACCTTCTGGCCTTGTTTTATTAAACATGAATATGGATACTTAGTGGTGAACAGGAACTGGAATGTATTTAGGAGATGGTTCCTGAAGCCCCCTCCCATCCTCTGACATGTTGCAGGGAAGTCTCAAGGCTGTTGCCTGGGCTATTGTGGGTCTGTGGGTGGAGGAACTTCATCACCAGGGTTATCATTAAATGCTGTACTTAAAAGGTACAAGGAAGAAGTGCTTCTCTTAATTCTGTGCTCAACATAAATATTTTTCATCTTAGAGGAATCTGGTCTTGTAGCCTTCTGGACTACTACCATGTGGGGGTTTTATGTCCCTTAAAAACCCTTTTATTTTTTTTTTTTTTCCTTGAAAAAAGGGAAAAAATTTTTCCTTTCCCTATCAGTGCTACCAAGCACAGAAATTTGGGAACAAAAGGTCAGAAGAGGTGTTCAGCAGTGAGCTGTCTTCTTACTAGGCTAATCTTTCAGGAGTTGGTTTTGAAGTAGGTTTTGTTCTGTCCACTCAGGGTCTCTGCTGTGGAAATACTTTTTGCTGTGAAACTGTAGCAAGCTTTATAAGTGGCAGGAAAAATTACTTTGGTAACCAAACAGATGTGTTTTCCCTACAAGTCACACAGGTGTACATTTGGAATTCTTTTTTTGTTTGTTTTGTACCAAAATAATTTTTCCAGTGTTTTATCAGGAGTGAGAAAACGAGTGGACCTTGAATTGCATTTTAATACAGATTTCATCCATTTAATCACAGCAGAAGGGTACTTAGAGATTCTCTGTTACTCTTTTTTTTCTGTGTATTTGCTTAGTGTTTTGTGCCTTAGAATCTCTGTTTTCCCTGTTTTTGATGGTTTGAGAGTTGATAGAGTGGGCAAAAATACTTAAAAGTTTTAATGTCCTTGGGAAGGCTACAAAAGTTATACAGTGGTGAAGAGATGCAGGCAACTGTAGAAGAGCCAGTTTTTGACAGCATGGGAAGTGGTTAGTGCCTCATTGGACATCCTCACATCAAGGCTGGACAGTGGGCTGCTTGAGATACTCTGTTCGAACCTCAAATTGCTGGGCTTTGGGCAGAAATCACTGTATGGAATTCTGTGGTCTTTATTAGGCAGGCAGACAGACAAAATAATTTTGCTGGTTTTTCTCGGCTCTCAGAATTTATGAATCACATAGTCAGGGTGTTCTGGGGGAGATTTGAGTTTCTGTGAAAAGTTTGGCTTGGTAGCATGTACACAACAAACCCCATCTGTTCTCTTGTCCTTTCATCATGCTGTGTTGCTTTTGAATTGTTCCAGAAGGAGGATGAAATTGGGCTTGTTATTTAAATTTCATTATGGGTGGCCAAAGCAACTCTGCCTTGGTTATTATGGGCCTCCAGTGACCACAGGAATGGATGGTGCCTTATGCCAGCCCTGATTTAACAAACACCTGAGGACCGACTCATCACTGCAGCATAGCCCATGGGAATTGTGTGCCATGGGATCCTGCAGCAAGGCAGTGTCTGGGAATATCTCCTTGCACTCTTTAGTAGTAAGGATGTAATCAGCCCTTTTGGCTGGTATCTGATTAAATAGCATAGTGTGGAAAAATAACAACAACCCCACATTCATTTATGGCAGCTGAATGTGTGTAATTGGGAACAAAGAATTCAGGTTGTGTCTGAAGTGTGTGTGAGCCCATCTGGGGAGCGGAGTCAGGGACAGAGTCCATGGGACCCTCATGTGTAATCTTGTGAACGTGAGCTCGTGATGGAGCTGTGAGACAGAAAGGAGCCCTGCAACTCTGGAGAGAAGTAGGAGCAGGTATGTGACTCGTGGCTTTGTCCTTTTGAAGGGAGACACACTGCCTTGTCTCTATACCTGAAGAAGGAAGGGGAAGTGCCAGGAAGAATTCATGGAAAGCCACGGATGACTTGGGTTTGCTTTGACCCCAGGCTTGAGGATTGCAGTGTATTTGGTTAATTGGGATGAAGGCTGGCAAGGGAGTGACTTGATTGCCACATCTAGAGGAAGAAAATTTTGATCAGCAGTTTTGGGGTAAGGAGGAACCCTTAAAATTTCTATGTCCTTTTCCAGATTTTAGAGGAAATGTCTCTAGCATGGCAGGTTTAGTCTCAAATATTATGTAGGGGTCTTGGGTAAAAGAGACTGATGTACAGTGTAGTGAAGGCAGGATGGATTATTTGGATCTTTATGCTCAGAGCTCTGGTACTCTCCAGCATCTTCCCTCATAGAAGGGAAGCACCTTCTCCCCCTTCCTGGGGTAGGAAAGTTCTGCCACAGCACTGGGCATAGCCTAAACTGTCAGGACAAAACACTTTGGAGCCATCTATTCTTAAGACAGGTGTCTAAGATATCTGGCTTTCCCTCTGGTGTTGGTGATGGCTGTTGTCCTCCAGCAACTATGTGAGAGACCAGAAATCTGGCTGAGATGTGGGCTCCTGTGCTTTGGATGCCTGAAGCTGCACGAGGTGAACGCCCCTCTGTGTGCGTGATGAGGAGTTAGTGGAACAAAGAACCTAACAAAGAGCCGTCTGACACCACCTGAGATGAAAATAATATGGCAACTTTAATCAGCTCTCTGCATCTGAGCAGTCCCTGGAGGTCCTGTACAAACCTGACCCACTTGCTGAACCCCAGCAGTGCAGCACTGGGCACTCCTCTGCTTGCCTTCAGAAGAATGAAAGGATGGCTTTTATAAAAGAGATGAGTACAGGGGACAGCAGTCAGTGGTAAGTCTTTATTAAGAGAGAGCTGGGGTATTTTGTTTGTTATTAAAAGCAAACCCATCTTCTACAGCATTTCTCTTTGTGAGGTGCTCAGAAAGGAGGGAGGTGTTCACAGAGGTTTGTTTTCATCCAGATCAAACATTTTCCCAGTTCTTTCCCTGTCCCCTGGCTTGTCCCATCCCAGTCTTTCCAGCCATGCCATGTTGGGAAGCAGATGTAAGCTCGTCCTCAGGGGCTGAGTTCTAACATGGTAACTGTCCTGAGGTAGACTGCTTTGCAGGGATGAAGGGCGGGCTCTTGCCACTGGAAAGGAGCAGCATGACTTCTGCTAATTGTCCCAGTTTGCTGTCAGGGTGGCCTTCCATGATGGCTTACCATGAACTCAGCCTCCTGTCTCTGAGCTCCCCAGAAGTGTTACCACTTTGCCATGGCTTCAGATTAGGGCAGCAGTTTGAATAAACAGCAGTGGGTAAAAATGAAATCCAAAACCTCTGGGCCTTGAGAAGATGATAGCCGTGGGCTATTTGGAGCAAACTATAACCCATATCCCCTTTCCACGTAGATGTTGCTGAGAAGATGATTCCCATGTGCTCCTCAGAAGGGCTGCTGAGCTGCCAGACAAGCACCAAGCCTCCCCCTTTGTGTGTGTACCCATCCTGCTGGCTGCAGCCCTTGCTGGGCCCTGGGAGGATGCAAGGCTCCGGCTCTCCCTGGCTGCCGAGGCCTGGCCGGATTCCCCGGGCAGAGCGATGGCCCAGGGCCTTGGAATGGCTGTCCAGAACACTGGGAAAACTGCCTCTTCCTGGACACAAACCACATGGACTTGCTGGTGATTTTCGTATTTTGTTCTTTTGGCTGTCTGAATAACTGAAGTACAAACCTCTTTCACCTATTTGACATTAATTCGCTAATGGCAGAAGGTTTCATGTTTGGCTTTTAACTGAAAGAGGGATGATGCAACTATAAACCTCACATCCATTATGTATTTTTGAACTATGTGAAAAGTGTGAGTTTTTACAGAAAACGTGAGAGTGGTGGGGGTTATGGAATAGATTTTTTTAATGCCTGAATTTTAAGTTTTGAATGAATGAGGTGTATTTCATGGGACTGAGAAAGCTGTGATTTTTCCCCTTTTCTTCCTTCAGTGTTGGGTTTTTTTGGTTTTGTTTTTGGGGTTTTTTGGGGGTAGAGTTTTGGTTTTGTTTAGCTTTTTTTTTTTTTTTTTTTGGTTATCAAAATATTTACTCACTCCACAAGTTAAATGGTTTCTTATAAACAAGTTAGTGTCAAAAGAAAAGTGAGGATGAGGAGAGGCCATACATTGGGTTTTAGTTATCTCCTATTTTTTTCCTTTTAAGCTTCAGCAAAATGGCAATTGTTTCATTTTGACCCATTTTTAAATCACATTAGCAAGTGAATGGGAAGGATAATCGTGTGAACTTCAAAAATGCAGCAGGTCAGGACAGGAGAGAACAGCAGCAATCCTGCTCTGACTGTCTGCCCACACTGGGATGTTTTAATGAATCCTACAACATTTTTTCTGTCACCAATAACAAATTTCCAGTGATTGGAAGGGGATAAGGGAAAAGGAGCCCCTGGCCATCCTTTCCCCATTTCCCTTGGCTCCCTTTCAGGTGTCAGCAGTGTGTATCTCATAGTCACTGCAGCTGCATCAAGTACTTGGTTCTTGTGTAGAGCCCATCAATGCAGGTAAGTGCAAGAGGGTGCTTGCTCTGGTCCCTGAGCTCTGGAGCCTGCCAAAGCTGAGCACAAAAGCCTCACCCAGAGGGAGGATACATCACCTTCAGTTAGCAGCAGGGAGCTTGGTTGCAATACTCCCAGGGCCCACTGAGCTCGCCCACATCTCTCCTGGCTTGTGGGAGGATGGACCTTTGGCTACGATTTTTATCCAAGATTTTGCTAAGCTGCTCTTCTCCACAACAGGTCTGCCTTTGCAGGGAAGGCATGCCAGCAGCTTCCTCTGGCTTTGGAAAAGTCAGCTCCACAGTTACTCTCTTCCTGGAGAAGCATGTTTGATTTACCTTAGGAAATTACTGCTTCTGCATAGACCTTGATGGATCTAGGCTGCCTGATTTGTATTCAGTTCAGGAGAGCTTAGTGACATTTCTTAATCACTCTCACAACAGTTCACTGTCTGATAATTTTGGCATTCCCAGCATTGGCCTTACAGCAGAAGCAGCAGTGCTTTTTCTCCCATGAGTTCCTGATTTTTTTCTGGTCAGGAGTCAGGACGGGTGTTCTTGACATTGCATCTCCTGAGACCTTCCTCACTCAATTATCCTCAGCCAGTGCCTAGGAAAGATGCAACATGAGCTGGTTATCTATGAAAAAGAATTTTTTTTGAATGATTGATATGTGGGAATATTCAAGTCTCTGCCTGTCTGCTTTTCTCACTGTGAGATTGAGGCATCGCCTCTGTCTTCTGTCCTTATTCCCATTTTGGCAATAGGAAACAGGCTGGCTGAGCAGCTGCAGCAAAGGTAGCAAACCCAAGAGACATGGAATGCTGATATAGCTCCCCAGTGTTTGGAGTAATGCTGCTGGGAGTGCCCAGCCTCAAGTAAACATGGCAGTAACACCCTTGGAGTGGCTCTCTCCTGCCTGCCTGGGACCTTGTAGCTCCAGGGTAGGAGTTTCTTCCAAAATTTAACACTGTCTCATCCAGGTCAACAAAGAAATAGCACTCTCTGCTTGTAACTGGAGGGAGACATGGCTCTGCTTGGCTTCTTGAGAGCTGCCTAGAGTTTGTGCACAACTCGTATCCAAAGCCTCCATTTTCCTGGTGCCTGACCACCAGGTGACAAGCAGACGTACAAAATCCCTGTCCCCAGCCATCTGCAGAGAGAGGAGTTACCCTGGGACCACCCTTGGCATTGCTCCCTGAAGATCGTGGAATTGCCACTGCTTCCAGATATCCTGCCTGTCCCCTGCATGTCCAGTCAAGTTTACTAAACCTCTGCAGCAGATTGGGATTGGGAATCAAAGGGATAAAGCACAGTTTGGGGTCTGTGAATGGTTGCAGAAACCTGGGGCAGGGAGGTGGGAGCAAGGAGTGATAATGTGCTAAGCCACTGCAGGTGCTGGATCAACAGAGGGTGAACCAGCCCCTTGCTGCCCTCCCACCAGCAGGCTCCCACAGAGACCTGGGGGAAATTTACTCCTGACTTTTGGCACCTCCTCTTGGCCCGGTTGGCAGCCGTCATTGGATGTATTGCCTCATGCCAAACTTATTCATAGGTGCCTAATCCTCTGCAACCAACCAGTTCAGTGTCGAGGACTTCCTTCCAGGAGCCAGATATGTCAGTACCATTATACATGTGGGTCTTGAGTGACTTGTGCAAGGCCAGGCAGCAGGCTTGTGGCTGAGCAGGTGTTGAAAACCAGCTCTCCCAAGCTTTGAGCTGGCAGCCTTTCCACCAGGAAATCCTTCATTTAACTTTCCACCGCAGCAGATGGGGTTGCATCCATGTAGGAGGGAAGTCTCCATGCGCTCGTGCATTTCTTCCCGTCCTTCTTCACCTCCCCACACTTCTCCCTGAAGGCATCTTCTCTCAAGGTGGAGAAATACTGCTTGGTGTCCAGGAGAGAACAGAAAGGGGGCTGGATTGCCTCTGGCACCATGCACTGAAGAAAAGAATAGAATACTTTTGGGCAAGGTTCAAGGCAGGTCATGCAGGTTTGCAAACGGCTTCTGCAGGGCTCCATCAGCAGCTCTTATCCATGAGAGCCTGTCAGGTGTAGCAGCAGGTTTCTCTGCCACCCCTCACATCTCTCTCCTTCAAAGCGGGAACAAACTGCCCTGGAACAGGCTGACCTTCGGCATAATTATTTCTGCTTTTTTTTTCCCCCAAGTCAGGGGCACCAGAGTGAAAGCTGAGGAACACTAAAGCAAGCTCAGCTTTTTGTCAGCTTTCCTTGCAACAGTGACAGGGCTGTTCTGCTCTTGGCATTAAGTAAGAAATCACTGTTACCATGGGAGCAAACTCCCAAACAGGTGGCAATCACACACATATTAACCTGAACCAGTGCAGGAGGCACCACGTCCCCCTGTGGATCCGCCAAGGGTAGAGGAGATCTCATTACTCTTTGTTTGTGCTCAGAGTGTGGCTGTCCAGAGGATAGTGCCCAAATAGATAAGGCTCTAGGCACAGATGTCCGGTTTGATTATTCCTTTCCTTTTGCAACAAACCATATGGTACTATGGGCAGCACAGATATCTGGCAATCAAAATTCCTGGGCTCACTCCCTGACTCCACCATTCGCTCATGTAATTTTCAAAGTGGTTTTCATGCATCAGCAAAATTTGCTGCCTTGAACCTCCCCACCCCCTTAAAACAAGAGCTCCCCCACATCACTGGCAGTGCTTTTAAATATAGTCACCATGTCTTGCTTTGCTATCGCAAAATTAGGTGCACTTAATGCTGGTAAACTACTTTGCCACCAACAGATACAAGGCACTACAGACAGGTTGCTAATCAGTTTGATTAAGTAAAGCACCTGAAGTTTGCCACTGCTGCTGGATGATTGCAGGCTGATCCATCTATAACCCGCAGGAGTAAGATGAATTAGGCATGATAAGGATTGTTTGGTTTCTAGTGAGTCAACCAGTGAGTGAAATGACTTGGTGTTTATATGCCAGGTCACAGAAAAAAGTTTCTTGTGATTGGAAATGATTAGGCACACTGATTAATGTTTCCAGTGCTCTTTGATCCAGAGCTGCCAGTTGGAATGAGTCTTGCTGCACAGAGACATCCCAACTGCCTGGTAACCAAAGTGCAGGGGGTAGAAAATTGACTGAAAAAATGCGGGTGGGGATGGGAAGACTCTGCTGTAAGATGTGCTCTTTTTCCTTCGGGCTCCAGGCTTGCATTCTTTGAACTATCCTCTTATTCCTGGAAGTCAAGGCAGTTTGTAACTCACATTGTGCTTGTCAGGTTTATTCATTTTAAAGAAAATGTTCAGGAAGATTGCCAAGTCATCTAAACTTCCAGCACTGATAAGGACTTCAGAGTCTGCTAAGTTAAGAAAAAAAACATCCCAAGTCCAAGGAAAGGTTTAGAATACAGCACTTTCTTAGTAGTCTCAACTCTTGTGAAACTGTTCTTTCAGTGTGCAGGTGCTATCTCCTCATGATGGATGTTCCTTCTTTCAGCCATAGGAATTCCCATTTTTAACCCTCAATTAGAATATCCCTCTTTTATCATAGGTGAAATATTTGAAATAATTTCCTATGACAGGACACAGGAAGATTTACTTGAGTAAGAGGTAGATTCCCCACCATTTCTTACCATTCCCACTGCAGCACACCATTTGTCTTCATTATTTTGCTTCTCCTTCATACCTTAGTTCTGTGGTTGGACCTTGAACCAGCTGGGGGACATGAACATGGCTCCATTGCCCACTGCATTTTCTTTACAGCCAGGACTGCATTGTTTGTCATGCTCACTGTCACACCTGTCCATCCTCACTTGGTGCTCCTGGGCTGATGTCCTCTTTCGTGTGATTTGTGTATATCAGGATGGGATTTTAATAAAAATCAAGCATAACCTGCTAGCAGATGGTGAATGGTCACTCAGAAGAGCTCTGAAAAATTAGAGGTGAAGTCTCTAAAATGTGTGGGCTTACAGAGCTGAATTGTGGATGTCCACACCCAAGAGCATTAAGCCATTTTCAAATCACTATCCACTCTCTCTTTTAGGAGAGCCCCCAGATCCATCATAGCAACTTACCTGAAAACCCTTCCACTGCCAACCCAGGTGGTTCAGCAGCTACAGCTACTTTTGTTCAGGGAAGGAAGGAGGCAGGAACTGGGGCTGCCCCTCCTCAGGCTACCCAGGATATCCCTGCTGCTCGTGGCCACCTCTGTGAGCCCTGCCTGAGCACTGGCTATCCCATATTTTTCTTTGCTCATGTTTGTGCTGAAGACTCCTGATTCTACTGAGCATGGGAAAACTTTGAGATACTGAAAGTGTTCAGGAGCTGAGAAACCAGTGAATGAAAACTGGTGCCCACTGGGAGTGTAGGTCAGTGTAAGGAGGAAATTGTAATGCTTTTTAAACCAATCTTCAGTTTCTTTGGATGTGTCTATTTTTTTCATGTTTTGCCAATCACAAGAGTTTGCGGAGACCAGCAGTGACAACTTCTTTGACATGGGAGGCCCATGTCCCATCTTCCCCTTGAGTCAATCATCTGCAGAGACACCTGACCAGACACCTTCCCATCTCCATTTTGCATACCCAGAGATTATCTGTGCCTTCCCTGTACTCAGAGGCCTGGGACCACAGCTGGTCCCCATACCAAACCTCTGATCTCTGATAGTGCATGAAGTCACCCCAAGCTGGGCTGGCAACTTTGGGATTTCTCTCCTCTGCTCAGCTGTTTTCACAAAATGCATTGAAAGCTTACTGTCTTTGAGTTCTCTGACATGCTTGGTTCCTTCCAGCCAATGGGAGGATGGACAGACAGTGAATTCCTGGATATTTTTATGTGAGAGACTGATATAAATAACATCAGTTTCCTGCCTTTGTGAAGTTAAGCTTCATACCTGTTTTCAAGCCTATGTGTCTTCCTGTGCATGTCTGAGTCAGTTAATATCTAATTGCAGATAATTTTCATAAAAATTGGTGCCTACTCTGGCTATTTTCCAGTTTCCAGGTGGCTCCATGGTGGCTGCTCAGCTGCTGCCTGCCCTGGTGCTGATGTTCTTGTTTTCCTCCCCAGCTTGTGTGGCTGCCCTGGCATGTTGCTGGGACAGGGAGCAGTGACGCAGGGTCTCCTGAAAGCCTGTGGATGGGCCAAGTAAAACACAGCTGGGCATCATCCCAAGTACCTCAAAGACTGCTGCACCGAGTAGGTTCCCATTGTCTGAGACATCTCATTGTACTTAATAGCAACAGAGGTGTCTGTACCACCCTCATTTTCAGCAAGCTCGTGACTAGGGCCAGGAAAGGGAGGAGTTTGGGGTTAGACATGCCTCCAGCTCCTCGGGGTAGGATTCACTTATCAGAAGCGATTTTGGAGAGGTATTTCAGGTGTGGTTTCCATGATGGAGACAATTGCACACTGGTGGAAGCCATCCCAGAGATATGTGACTGCACTTGGTGGTCTCAACACCTCCCCAGCCACATGCCCCTGGCACTGCTCCAGGTCCTTGCCAGCCTACTTGCTGCCTTGCTTGCCTGCCACATGCAAGACAAGAAAATGCTGGCGTGACTGATAAACCCATCTTCCTTGTCATGTTCATCTTGGTATGGATCTTAGCAAGGCGGCAGTGGCTACAATGGTGAGTTTAAAGGTGTCTGGCCAAAAAGTTAGACTGCTCAATCATTTGCCTTATTATTGCTACCACAGTTAACCCTTTGGCTGCTGGCCCTGGAGTAGGATATCTGTGAGGCTCTGTTCATCTCTGGAGCTCATGGCTCAAGCCATGACAGGTGTTTCTGATAGACTGAGACCTTTGGTTGCAGCCAGTTTTGCCTTTACTGCTAGCAGTTGCCTTTTTTTCCTCTCTCATGAGAGGTTGCTGTTCCCAGAGAGAGGCTGGGCTGTGCATGCCTTACCATGCCCATGAGGTGAAGGGCAGGGCTCATGCTTCAGGCTGGCATGACGTGGAGCATAAAACAAAACCATAGCTGGGGAGGCATGGCCAGCAAGAAGCACAAGACTCACAGCCCCTCTGGGCAGGGTTAGACTGGGCAGGCATCTGGCAGAGAAAGTGTCTGCCAGGTGTCCAGGTTAGGGTGCAACCCAGGGCATTAAGTCTGGGTATGTGAGAGCTGGAACTGCTAAGTTAGTGAGAGATCTTAAAGATCTTTGTGTGTTGGATATCCATGGAAAGATATTATTGTTGGATCCTTACTGCTCTCTGCTCCAGATTGAAAAGCTCAGGACAATTTTTCCCTGACATAAATGCATAGCAAAGTATATATTGAGAACATACAGGTAGGAGCCACAGAAACAGAGACAAGACTAGGTAAGAAGGGACTTCCTGACACCATCTGATCTAACTTTCCATTAAAAACAGGGCCTTAGATTAGGTTAGTTGAGGCCAAATCAATCCACATCTTTATTATTTCTAGTGAGAAAGATTCCACTCTTCAGGCATCTGATCCTAATGTTTGGTTGCTGTTACAGAATTTTTTTTATATTCAGGTGGAACTTGCCTAGAATCCAGTTTTGTCCATTGATTCTTCTCCTGTCAGTGCATCCTTGTGATGTGTCTCCTTCAGAACTAATTTTAGGTATTGGAAGGCAGTGATTTGATTTCCCCACACTAAGCCTTCCCTGCTGAAGTCTGAGCAAGCACAATTCATTCAGTTGTAAAGTTCTCCACCCCCCTAATCTTCTTGGTCCCCTCTGGACCATTTCCAGGCTTTCAATGTCTCTTGAGCTGGGAAGAGAGAAATTGGACAGTGTGTTCCAGGTATGGCCTAAGAGGTGCTGAGATGAGTAGAAAAATCACATCTCTTAATCTACCAGCAATGGTCTCACTAATTCAGCTCAGGATGCTGTTGGCCATCATTGCTACCAGGATAATTGGCTGGCTCACGTTCCTCTTGCTGTCTGCCAAGACACCCTGTGCCTTTTCAGCAGAGCAACTGTCCAGCAGCCAGTGCCCAGCTGGTGCTCCTGCTTGGGATTGTTTCATCCCAGCTTCAGGATTTGACATTTATCTCTGGTGAACCTCATGTTAAACTCATTCTTGTTGGCCAAATCTCAACAGCCCATTGAGGTCTCTATATGGTGACATTTTCTTCCAGCACTGCTACCTCTTCACCCAACTTAGGCTCATCCTCAAATTTGGTGACAATGCATTCAAGTCTACCTTCCAGACCACTTATAAAGCTGAATCTCATTGACTCCAAGAGAAATCAATTTATGCCCAGCTGCCAGCATGACTTTGAGCCTTTTAACTTTCGAGCCTCTGAACACAAGTTTAGTCAGTTCCTAAGTCATTTTGTGTTTCATCGGCCCAGACCATATCTTACTGACTTGTCAAAAGGTATTTTGAGGGAGGCTTTGTCAAGCACTTTGTGAAAATCAAGTTGGTTATGATATCCACTACTTTCCTTTCATCCACTGTGTACTTTTTTTGGTTAAGTAGAACTGACCCTTCAGTTTGTCCATGTTGGCTTTTCTCAGTCTGGTTCTTGAAATGTGTTTGCATGGAAATAGCTTTTGTAAGGTTCAGTAGTTCTCTCAGGGACTGAAACAAGGCTGGCTGGTCTGCAGTTTCCTGGATCCTCCTTCTGGCCCTTTCTGTAGGTAGACATAGTCTCCAGGCTGGAAGATACATCTCCACAAACCTCTTTACTCTTTTGTTTGTCACTTTTCCTGCATGGGGAAAGAGTGTTGGACACCAGACAAATGGTTTAAAGCCCTATGGATGTCAACATGCATAGAACAAAAGATCCTTGTGTGTGTTGAAACCAGTGCAAATTAATTAAGCATAACTAAATCTGGGCTGGAAAGGACAATAGTTCATGATAACATTTGGTCATCACCTAATTTCTAAAGGTGCTCGTTGATGGTGCTCTTGTTGATGGTGAAATAATCCTATCTGCAGATCTAGGTGAACTAGAATGCAGTTCTACCTAACTTGAGCTATCTTTAATATTACTCTTGCAAGTTTAATTTAGCAGGGCTGACTGGTCTTTGGTCTTGCATGCATTCAGCATTTTGGCCTCTTTGCCAGTGGTGGGAAGCCAGGTCTCTCCAAGGAGTGAGCTCAGTTTCAAGGGACTGTTGTGATATTGTGTGCTGCTGACTGGTACTAGGATGATGGGGTCCTTACATGGAGTTGTCCCCTTGTGAGATGTAGATAGAGTTCTTTTAGGTGAAAGGTATTTGTAAAGTTTGCACAGACCAGAGCAATAAGTGGCCTCGTTTTTGACTTATATTGGTATCAATAATTATATATATATCAATATATACATTGTTTAGGCAATGCAGTTATTTGGCCTGATTACCGTGATCTACAGCAATATATACTCTCAGACTTGTAGACTTCTTTCATGTTCCAAAACAAGATATACATCTTTAACTCAGACTTTCTAGTTTTGAAATATTAGGGGTTATCCAATGATGCCATAGTAGTTGTATTGGAACCTGAGTTTTGCATTTTAATAATCACCACATTAAATAGGAAATACCTTCTCTCCCCTGCCAAAGGATGGGTTTTTCTGCTCCAGCTCAACAAGTGCCCAAGTCCATGTATCAGCTGTTGGTGGCTCACGGTCTGGCTTCTGAGAAGGGCAAGAGGAGGATAGCAAGGGCTGGATAGGAAGTTGTTGTAAGGCCAGAGAGATTCATGTGAGGCTTCTGGATAGAACTGTCTTCCTAGGCAGTGATTTGTTAACATTCAGCTGCACATGGATGTCCTTCTTCTGCATCAATGGATTCAAATTTTAAGCTGTAATTTTAAGGCAATTGACATGACATTGCTTAACACTGTTAATATTCACTGAGCAGGTATCTCTATGTCTTCCCTTTAGGAGAGTGGAAACCTAACATCCACCCAGACTCTGTTAATACCAACCCTAAGTTATTTCAAGATGGTAAGAGGGAAAGTGTTCTTTTATTTCTAATTTTTCTGTTCTGTTTTCATTTTTTTCTTTTTTTTTTTTTTCTTCCTCCTCACCAGAATTACCTGTTTCTGGTCTGTCTGAAAAGGGTCAATAGAAAACAAGATTCCATTGGAACATTGAAACATGTCATTGCAACACCCGTGGTCATTATTATATGTGTATACATTAATAGTCAGCTGAGTCTAAATAAACATGCAGAATGCCTGATTTTGGCTGAGCAAGAAGCAGCAGCTGTTTGCACTGGTGTTTCCCCCGTGCTGTGGGCTACCTGCTGGCTTTGCAGAGGTGGAACAGTCTGGGGTGTCATTTGCTTGAATTTACTTTGTCATGCCCTCCCACAAGCCCTCCCTCCTTCTGTCTGGCTGCTTGCAGGTTTTCAATGAAAGGCCCTGTTCACACATGCAGCAACTCAAATTATCTCTAAATAAACCAGTATATGTGGAGAGTAATTCATGAGCGCTTCCAGCATGCTGGTAAATGGCAGGCAGGGCCAGTGTGTACAAGGTGGCCCCTCAGGCATGTCTCTCAATCAAGTTGTGCAGAGATACTGTCGAAGGATGTGGAAACATGACCTGAAAATAACATCTGTGTCTTTTGGAGCTTTAGAGACCAGATTGTGACAGACATGGAGTATTTGATCTATCACCTCTTGTCTAATATTTTATTTTCAGAACTTGACACATACTTCAGGTTTTACCCCCTATTCCTCCCCATGTGACTGCCAGTCTGCTTCCTGAGAAAACAAATCACCTTAGCCCTATAGAGACACCTTAAATAGCTGGGTGTGCTAAATAATAACAATAAATTCGAAAAGTTTATGTACTGACCAGCTGTTTTCCAGCCTTTGCTGGCAAAATTCTTGAAGTGCAGTTGAGCTTTGCCTTAGCAGATGCTATTCTTCTGTGATGACCAAGAGAGAGGAAAAGTCTGGTAATGCAAGAGCTGTAGGAGCTCATGGCCAGGTTTATCCCAGCAGGTTAAACAGGGACAAAGCATAACCCTGGGCACTGGTGTATACCTGTCCATTCTGTAAGCTGCTAGCACAGCTCCTGCCCCAGTTAGAGCTTCTCCAGACAGTGCCTGGGCACCATCTGTGGATGCACACTGGCCGGAGGCCATCACCAGTAGTAATTAGGCAGCAGGGATCTTGTTCTGAGGATGTGAAAGGGCTTGGCTGTCTGGATATGAGCTGCTGGGCAGTTGGTTCCAGTGCCAAGGGATGGAACCAACTTGTCTTATTTACATGTATGGACAAGATGAAGGTTTTGGAATACAGGAGTCTCAGTGGTGAGGTAGAACAGATGTGAATTTTACAATTTCTATTAAACTTTCAAGAACTGCTTTCAGATACTGTCTCTCTTGAAAATCCTGTGCTTGCTGAATTTCTCTTATTGCTCTCACATGGCAAGGAAAGGGAAGAAACCCTTGGACTTCAGATAGTAGACATAAAATAATGTGGAAGAAATGCTAAGTGACTGGGGAGGAGTTTTATTCTGGTCTACGGACAAACTTTAGGAGATTCATAGACTGCTGATGATACAGTTAGAAAATGTGGTGTATCTTCCTATTTGTGAGAAGATGAAGAAGGCACAGAAGGAGAGACAGCTCAAAAATATGGGAATGTTAAACACAAATGATATGCAACCTGATGTGCATTGTCTTGCTTGTCATGTAATAATGTCTATGCTATGTGTATGCACATCTGTACTAGTGTCTGTTTTATTATTAGGAATAATAAAAGGCATACCCTGTAGTCAAACTGGTCATACTTGTTGTTGAAAAAATTATTTTTCTGCTCTTAAAATTCCACATGAAATTGGTTTAATTCAATGCCATAAAGCTCATCCTTCATAAACCAGCAGTCCTGGAATCCAGCAGAGATGAATTATAGATGAAGTGTATTTTTGCCCATTATGTGAGTGCATTACTTGTACCAGGGAACCCAAAATTGAACACAGTGCTCCAGATTCAATCTCACAAGTGTCAGATAAATAAGAATTGAAACTTCTTTCAACTTACACAGTTGTCTCACCATAGGAAGTAGCCTTGTTGGTCAGCCAAGAATTCAACAACACTCTGCCTGTCTACACAATGTGATAGGTTATCTCCAGAGGAGCTGGCATGCCTTTGGCTAAGGCACTAAGCTCAGAAATGTGCCTGGCTTGAAAAATAGAAGGTGGACCTTGGTCCTGCCTGTTTGTACCACATTGGTGTATCTTCATGTCCTGTTAAAAAGGAGTCCCATGAGCATAAGGTCCATGGTCTAATCAAAGAACGAGGCAACAGGCATTGTTTTGGTATCTCAGAGGATTTAATGTACAGGATGGCCCTTTCTCTGTCCTGAATGTTCTTTGAACCTGTTTCTGTGTTCATTCAGCCTTTTGTATCTCCTGCTTTTTAATAAAACTGGATCTGAAGAGACAAGAGACTTCACCGAGGGGCTGTGCTGTAGCTGAACTGCTCTGGTTAGCGGAGCTGCAAAGTGTTTGCAACATGTTTGCAGTGTGGTAAAGTGAAGAACTGTGATTAAGTGAGTAGCCTAAAGTGCTGAAAATGAAGGCTTTGTGATGGATTGAGGAGCTGGGGGAAAAATGCCCCCTCTCCTTGCCTTGCATCCTCTCACCCCCATCCTTTCATTATGCTCACCAAGGCGGGTGAAGGGGATCCTTACAGGGGGAGTTACAAAGCTCTTATCGTGTTCCCAAGGTCTGAAATCAGCTGACAAAACGTGCACTGAGCAACCCGAGAGCCTCTCAGGCTGGGAGGTCTGAGCACTGCCAAGAGCTTCTGGCCCCCTCTCCCAGCCTGGTGCTTTGAAGGAATATCGTTGGCTCCATGACACTGCGGGTCTGTTGACTTGTGTTTGTGTGTTTGTGCTGGGATGTGTGCACGGCTCAAAAGCAGGTCTGAGGTTAAGTAAAGCCCCTTCCTTGGTGGGGAACCTTGATCAACATGTCACAGAACGTGACAACTTCCATAATGGTTTGTAAAAAATGCATACAGGGTTAGCTGCCAACTTCCAGGGAGGGATATGTGTAACCACTTGAAATATTCAACTTCTGAGCTCTGCCATCTTCTCCACAGCAGTTTTGAGGACTTTGATTGATTTCTTTATGCCAGCCAGTTACTGTACTATTTATCTGACATCTTTGAGTTTTGTGTGGCTTACTGAAGGGCTTTTCATGTCAGAGACTTAATATAGGCTTTAGTGTTCTGGATTCTTTTCCTAGTGTTCTAACTGAAAAAGAATTGAGTTTTTTTCATTCCTTTCTCTATTTATGTGTCTCTTTATGGGCAGATATTGAATACTTTTGAAAATTTACTCCTTTTATCATGTCTTAGTTCAAGCATCTAAAATCATGGCCCACTTTGAATTTAGGCCAAACAGCCCTTCATGAGGTGACACGGTTTTCTCTTGCTTGGGCACACAGCACAGATTTGCAGGTGGGGGGAGTGGGGGTGAAAAGATCCCTAGGCTGCAAGGATATAACAAAGTTTTGTCCTATGTACACTAATTGTACCGTACTCTTATGTCCAAGAGAGGGGATGTGATTGTGTTTTTTATGAAAGGCCTGTATAAGCATTAAATGCTGGAAATAAGAAGATGATTGAGAATGATTTTGCAGTCATTGTGGACTTTTATTTCAAGAGCAATGTGACTGCTGGAATCAGTAATAATAACTAGAGTAGGCCTACCTTTCACATACACTCAAATAAAAATCGTTATTTTTTCACGTAAACAAGTATTGGGATATTTACATGGAAAGAGGAATACTTACAATACACAAAGAAAGATTTTATTAGATAGACAGAAACCTAGAATGGTACCATGACCTGCCTACTACCTTCTAAGGTCACAGTCACCTCTTCTGCCAATACTGGAGTAATTTGCCACCAATCTCATTTGCTACATACTTTTCAGTAATATATTTCTGCTACACATCTTGAAGGAGTTTGGTGTTAAACTGGTTCTCCCATCCCCACTGGACCTCAGTGCAAATGAGGAATGAGAATCAGGTAAAAGGCTTATGAAAACAACTATTTTTGGCTTAGTCCTGATAGGACAACAACTCCGTTGTTCTGCTCTGATATTGTCAGTGTGACTCATCCATAGAGGACTTTCTGGCCCATTTTCTTTAAAATTGTGCTCTATCCAGAGAACTGACTGGGACTTTCTAAAACTGGAAACACTGAAAAAGAACAGTTTGCCTGTTTGTTGAATGCTGATAAACTCTTTCTATACCACCTGACCTCAAAGGTAAGTATGTGCTATCTTATGCAGGAAGGTGGTTTCAACCAGAAGTGTGTTTTTATTGACATTTTTTTCCTTCTGGTGAATGGAGATTATGGAGAGATCAGGTTTTAAGGCTATTGTAGAGACTTAATTCGGGTATCCTCAGGGACTGAATAGCTGATGGCTGCTTCAGCATGGGAAGAATTCTCAAGCCTGGATGATGCCACTCTGAACCTCATCTGGCCTCTGGTGCTACCTTGCGAGCCTTGGGTTTCGGAGGATTTTTCTGGTCTTTGAGATTCCCAGAGCATGAGGACTGCTGCTGAACTTTGAGGGTGCCACCACTGACAGAAATGTGATGCTCAGCAGAGAGCCTGGAGACATTTCCTCCTTTAGTCCCTTGCTATCCAGGATGCAGAAATGCCACTTTCCCCAAAACTGGGAACATGTTTTCTTCAGTCACTCAAATACCAGAAAACAGTGCATTGGAGAGCAAAGGTTAGGGGGAACTCAGTCTTGCCTTCCTCCCAGTGAGGATATGTCCCTTCATTTCTGCTTGTGTGTTTTCCGTGAAGACACAAGCTCAGGTTGCAGTTGGATTAGTGTTTACTTAGTGTAACACTGAATAACCTCTTTTTCAAGGGCTTTAAGTAGTACATTGAATTAGGGCTTTAAAAAGGTAAAAGCCAAGCTCCCTTTGCCAAGAGGAGCTTCCATTCATAGAGTCTGGAAGTGGTCTGATGTGGACATTGGTGACCTGCATTGTTATCTGTATGTGAAATCTGGCTCTGCTGAAACCAGTGGCAAAACTGCCATTGATTTTAATAGTTCTGAGTTTCATTTTCAGTATGTTTATTTGCTATAACATTTGATATGCAGGCATAGAAGATGTGGGGAAAACATTGATATGATTGAAACACACTTTCCATTATGGTAAGGTGTGGGCAGATGTCACTGTGGGAAGATATGTTCAGAGTTTTGCCTGGCACTTTGAAACACTTTTCATTTTTTCCTACCTGCCATGCTTCAGCCCTCCAGTTTAAACTTGTGTATGAATGGCAGGTCTTATTATTTTGAGTGTTCTGTGTTTTTCTTCATTATTTAGATACCAAACTTTCAAAACATTCCTCTTAGCAGGGCAATTCATCCTCAACTGGATCTTAATGAGACCAGTGCTTCCTTTCCTGGGAAAGTATGTGCCTCTGGTGAGAGAAGCCCACCTTTCACAAACCACAGCTAAAGCTTGTTTTTTCAGTGAAGCACAAAGCACACAGCCACTTGCAAATGTCAGTTTTCTTAGTATGAAGCAAATATGCGTTTTGTAAATGTGGGACAGACATGTTTTGATGTGGGTCTTGAACAGGGCTTCAGTATAGAGATAGCTCATCTTTAATTTATAGTTACTTGCAATTGAACCATTCCAGGAAAAGCCATTTTGTGGTTCTTGGGCCAGCAAAGCAGTAGAAGGATAAAAACATTCTACCCTAAGCAGTAACAGATATGACAGGCAGAACAGATCTATGTTCCTTAAATGAAAACATAGTATAGGGCTCTTAAAATATTTTTCATTATTAAAATCCCTGAGAGATTTGTGCTTAAACTCTTTCAGGTATTAGCTCTTCCTTCTCTGGGAAAAAAAAAAAAAAAAAAAAAAAGAAATGCTTCTTTTTGTGTTTACTACCTCTATTTCCACAAGCAAATTTATTTAAATTCAGCTGGCATCCAGTCACCAGTGATGTTCCCCAGGGCTCGGTACTGGGGCCAGTTCTGCTTAATCTCTTTATCAATGATGTTGATGGGGGGATCGAGGGCACACAGTTTGTGAGCAGCATTAAGCTGGGTGGGACTGTTGATCTGCCAGTGACTGGGGGGCTCTGCAAAGGGATCTGGCCAGGCTGGGTTGATGGGCCAAGGCCAGTTGTTTGAGGTTCAACAAGGCCAAGTGCCAGGTCCTGCACTTGGGTCACAACAACCCCCTGCAGTGATACAGGGTAGGGGCAGAGTGGCTGGAAAGCTGCCCAGAGGAAAAGGACCTGTGATCAGCAGTGGCTGAACATGAGCCAGTGTGTGCCCAGGGGGCCAAGAAGGGCAGTGGCACCTGGTCTGCATCAGAAAGAGTGTGGCCAGCAGGGCCAGGGCAGTGATTGTCCCCCTGTGCTGGGCACTGGTGAGGCCACTCGTTGAGTCCTGTGTCCAGTTTTTGACCTCTCACTGCAAGAAAGACCCTGAAGGGCTGGAGTGTCCAGAGAAGGGCAATGCAGCTGGGAAAGGGTGTGGAGCATGAGTCTGATGAGGAGCAGCTGAGGGAGCTGGAGGTGTTTAGCCTGGAGAAAAGGAGGCTCAGGAGAGACCTTATCACTCTCTACAATTTTGTGAAAGGAAGTTGTAGCCAGGTGGGGGTCAGTCTCTTCTCCTAAGTAACAAGTAATAGGACAAGAGACAATGGCCTCATATTGTGCCAGAGGAGGTTTAAATTGGATGTTAGGAACACTTTTTTCACTGAAGGAGTGTTCAAGCATTACAACAGGCTGCCCAGGGAATTGGTGAAGTCACAATCCCTAGAGAGGTTTAAAAGACGTGTGGATGTTGCACTTTAGGGACATGGTTTAGTGGTGGACTTGGAAGTGCTGAGTTAATGATTGGACTCAATGATCTTAGAGGTCTTTTCCACTCTAAAGAATTCTATGATTTTAAGAATCAGGTTTTTATCTGATTATGAGACCTGCTGCAGGAAATTCTCTGGCCTCTCTTGTGCCCACTTTTGATGTAGTTGTATTAAAATGGCATTTTTGGCCTGAAAATTCCTCAATCATTTGAATCCAACCAAAAATTTTAGTCATATGATATGCTTATAGAGAGAATTACAGTATTTTAGGAATCAAAAACATTTTATAAACAATAATTGGTTTGTGCTTTCCTTCGACACATATGCAGCCACTGTAAGGATGAGTAATGTCTTGGGTTTTTGTTGGGGATATCAAGGGTAAAGATGTATGTAGGCAGCACAGAATCTTAAAAATCCCTGGATTTTATCATAACTTTGTATTCATGCTTCTAAATTCATGCTATGGGATTTATTAGGGGTCTGTACCTGTTGGTCTGAAGGGCACCAGCAGTAATCATAGAATTATATAGCATTATCAAGGTTGGAAAAGACTCCCAAGATCATAAAGTCCAGCCTTAGGCAGAATAGCACCATTCCCAGTAAGCCATATCATGATGTTCCGTGTCTGCCCAGGGATGGTAACTCCACCACTTCCCCGGGGAGTCTTCAAATGCTTGACCACTCTTTCAGTAAAGAAATTTTTTCTAATATCCAACTGACCCTCCTTTAGTGCAGCTTGGGTCATTTCCCAGTGTTCTCTTGCTAATTGTCACCTTTGGATTGTTTTGGGGTTAGTGCTTCTGTACCAACAGTGGTAGCACATTGCTGGATTATCATTACCTTGGTCTGGAATATCTCAGTACTCTTTGGTCAGCATTTGGGTGAGAGAAATGTCATTGTACCCCTTGTCTGGTACAGCAGGTGCCTGTGTACTGCAAATACAGCTGCGTGTCTGGCAGCACTGCCTGTGTGCCTGTCCCTGCTCAGACCAGCTGGCTCGGGCTCCTTGCTGAAGGCTGTTACCCCAAGCAGCAGAGTTGTTCTGCACTGTGGTATATTCAACCTTTACTGATGCTCACCATGGCTTCTCCTGAAAGGAAAATGGGTCCTTGGCTAATCTGTCAGAAATTGGCTTGTCCTAAATCATAGGAACAAAGAAAAGCTTGTAAGGAAACCACTGCACTATCTATCAGTCAGCCTTTCCTTATTCCCATTACATGCAGCCTTGCTTATGTCTCTGGCACTTAGGGAGTATTCAAATTCTGCTCTTCTTTTCTTTTTCTTCAGACCAACTGTCTTTGGGTCTGATCCAGACCCCAGACAGTTTGAGGGAAGTCTTCCTAATGCTGTTGGCTGGCTTTGGGTCTTCTCCACTGCTTACATCACTCTTTAGTTAATCAGAGGCACACGTTTGACTTAGAAAGCTGATCTCAGGAAGGTAGAAATCAAATAATTCCAGTGTAGAACCTCAATGCTCTGCTTGAAACAGATCTGTCAGAGGGTTGCTTATCCCAAAGAAAGAAATAACAAAGGAAGGATTTTCTCTTGAAAATGTATGGTTTCTAATATTTTCTATTAAATACATCCCAATAGAAAATATAAAAGAGAAACAAATATTTTTTGTGCAGCTTGCTTCCTTTGCCCCACAGACAAATGCCACAGGATCAATTTCTTACACCCTTAGTTGAAACATCTTTGCTATAAGAAAAGACCTAAAAATGTAGTTAGATGTCACCACTTAATGTTAAAAGTTAAAATGGATCAAAATTCTAAATCAATACTGTCAAATATCTGTAGAAACTAAGGAAATAGGCTTCAAACCCTTAAGCCAGAATCAGCAACAAATGTGGATTTTTGTTTTTGAGTGTTTTTTGTTTGTTCAGATTTTGTTTTGGTATTATTATTATTATTATCATTATCATTATTATCATTATCACCCTTATCACTGAGGAGGAAATAGAAATAGAAATTTCTTTTATGGAAATAGAAATATTGCTTATTTCTGGCCTACTGGTCTGAGGTTAAAAGTTAAAAGAGCAGTTGATTTTCAGGAGTACTAAGGGATGGAAGAGCACAAGGGCAAAGGGTCCTTGATGGTGGCTTCATGGAGAAACAGGAAAAGCAGAGAGACCCACCAAGAAGCACATTCCATGGTGCCTCCTCCATGTCAGGGTTTGTGCATGGGTCACAGTGCCATTGTTCCCCAACTTTGGAACAAAGCACCACTGAAGAGGACAGCGTGTGAGAGCTCCTGGCCAGGTCTGGAAAAAGGGACAGCTACCACCAGTCACTCCAGATGGGTAGGATCAGCTGCTGAGGGAGCACCTGAGCTGGAAATAGGGGTCTCTACAACTCCAGCTGTTCTCCATCTGAGCTGTACCTCTTGTGCTGGATGGCCCCGGTGCCCAGAGTGGTTCCAGTCCTTGGATCAGATGGAGCTTTCCAGGAGCACTCAGGAGCCTTCACTGGAAGAGGGCAAGCTGAGAAAGCTGCAAACTCAGCTTCTGCTTGGGCTGAAAAAAAAAATTTCAAAGAGGGGAACTGTATGGGGTAGGTGGCAGGTTTGAGGGGTAGAAGGTAGTCTGATAGGGAGTGTGGCTTGATGTTCCCCTCCTTTCCCCAAAGAAAGGATTTCAAGTCTTTAATTTGATACTTTATAAAATGAATCTTACCTGTGTCAGAGGCAATCTCAGCTGTTTTCCTAGGCATCTGGGCTGGGATTAGTGCTGGTTTTGCTGCTGCTCTTCAACAGAGACCTTTGGAGGCTAAACTTGACCCTTTGAGGCTCGGCAGAGACATTACGGGTGAGTTGTGTCTTGCTTTTGAAGGTCTTGCTGGAGCCTCTGGATGCCACTGAAATGCTTACATGTAACAACAACAACAACAACAAGGGCTTCTTGTCATGTCCTTGTGCTGAGTAGGATGTTACCTTTTGGAGATGGCATCTGTGTCTGCCTGGGAGAGCACTGGAGCACAGGGGAATGATTGGGAACTGGTAACAAAGGTGTGGGTACTCCAGTCTTTTTGCATAGAAAACCTGAAATCTAATAAAAATGTTTATTTATTGTTTTATCTTGTCCTGCTTATATTACAGCTAAAGAGATTTAATTAAGATGAATATTGAATGTGGTCAACTTTGTACACACTAAGGATGTGATGAAAACGACAGCTACTGTAAAAACCCTTAAATAGTTCTGTCAGTCTCCTGAAAAAGAGGAAACTTGGTGTTCTCTAACCAATATTTTCCTATCATGAAATAGGATTGGGGGATTTTAGAGGATGATAAATTGACTATGAGTCAATGGGGCAACATTGTGCTAAAGGAATCTACTCTACTGGATATAGTGTGGGGTGTACTTCAAATACTAAATAAAAACTACCCAGACATTCAATTTTCCACTTTCTTCAGCAGTGACTGGGCCACAGGATGCAGTTTAGGGCTTCATGTTATAGAATTGGACAAGTGACAGTCCAGAGCTGAGACCACAGCAGTTGTGGAAAATGAGAATCAGTGTTTTTGCAGAGGAGAGTTCTTCCCTGACGGGAAGAGAAGTGAAGGAGGACACTCATGACAATTACACACAAAGCACTCAGACTCTGCAGTAGGACAGCTGATCATCAGAGATGCTCTGTCTCCAGGACCTGCTCTCTGTGGGATTAGAACTGCAAAGAAACAGCAAATAGAACAGCATGAGACCTTCTCAGTGTGAAAATGGAGACCTAGCTGCTTTGTTCTGGTTGTTGCTTTTGCATCTGTTACACATTGCAAGAAGGCTGATACCAATTCCTACATAGCCAAATACAGTCAGCAAAGCATCCTGTGTGGTTTAAGCCCAAATTCTTGGGGAAGAATTAATCTGAAGGGTGCATTTTTATTGTCTTGACTGGCAAACTGCTGATCTGACAAGAAGCCTGTGGTAGTGCTGAAAGCTTACAAAAGTATTTCAGAAGCATCTTAATTCATGGCTCATCTCTCAGTTTGTGCCTCCACATTACCGGTTGCTCTACACTAAATCTTTCAGCATTTGAGCCCAGCTGCCTCTGCTCTTTTCAACAATAAAGACAAGGGTCACTTCTTCTCATTAGTCAGTAAAAACTGAATTTAAAAATAACATGCTGATGTTGCTGCACGGAAGTGTTTAAGTTGGATTAAATATGAGAGAAAAATAAATCTGGGAAGAGCAAGCTACAAAGGGAATTGCATATTCTCTTTCCAGTCTGAAAGATTTTTAGGGCAGAGACTGTCAATTATTTTGTTTGTACAACAATCTCAACATAAATGGGGCCTCTAGCTGCTTCCACGATGTAAATTATTGATGCTGTTAGGATCCACAAAACACACGTGCCTAGCTTTAAGCACAAGGGTAATAAAACTGATGTCTAAAGAAATCCTTTAGCTCAAAGTTAAATATGTGCTTATGTTCTTTGGGCTTCTGGTGGCTGCTTTAGGGCTTATGTTCCTGATGGGATCTTGAAGTAACAAAGCTGGCCATGCTGTGATAGAGGATGTAGGTCTGAATAGACACACTTGGGAGTTCCACATAATTCTTATGACCTCTCAGAGAAACTCAGCCCTGTTGACTTTGCAGGAAACCACTTGAAACAGATAGTCCTTATCCAAAGTGACAGCAGGTACACGATCCTAATAAAAGAAACATGGACCCGTTGCACATCATCCTGTCATTGCATTACCTTGCCAGACAAAGGAAGGCGGCACACCGTGATCTGAAAGAGATCTGTGGTGACATGGCACCTGACAAGACATCCTGGCTGATGGAAAGGGAGCTGGGAGGCAGGGAGGGTGGGAAGGAAGCAAGGCTGGAGCCACCTGGAGCTGTGGCTCAGCACTTGCTGGTTCCTTTGTGTTGGGTGGTCTGTGCCTGCACTCCCGGCGACAGATGTGAGTTCGTGAGGTGCCAAAATGAGCCTTGACTAAGCAGAAATAACAAAAAAAAAAAATTGAAGAGAAAAAAAAGTCAATAATCCTCAGGCTCTGGGGCCTTTTTGGCTTGCTATTTTTCACCCCAGCCTTCAACCAACCTGTGCTACAGCAGATTGCAAGCCCTTACAGATTTGCTAGCCTTTGCCTTTTGGAAAAAGCCTTGCTTTCTTTTTGGCTCAGTTTACATTCCTTTTCAGCCATCTCTCCCTCTCTTGGAGGTGGAAGTCTGCAATGTATTATGCATGATGTTATTTAAACCTCTATGTTGATTGTGGTTTCTGCAGGGGCCCTTTTTTTGATATTGTTCTTTTTGAATGTATCACCTGCCTTTGGAGCAAGACACTTCTGTCTTGGCTGTGGTTGCTGTGAAATGGCAGAGGGAGCAACATGAGAGGAACCCTAAGCCCTGAAGATACAATACCATGGTGTTCAGCAAAACCTACCTGATCACAAATGTCTGTCCTGCTTGGGGCCTCTGTGCTCTCTGCACCCCTCAGTCTCTCTTCTCTGGTCTTCCTTTCACACACTTGCCCCTTCCTGGGGGATAAGTTGCAGCCTTTTGGAGGCAGTGCCTGTCCTTCCAGCCAGAGGAACACCCTTCAGGAGGGCAAGCATGCATCAAAGGCATCCAGCTGTTGGGAAGGAGCTGTGAATTTTCCCTTTTCTTTATTCTTCCTGGGCAAAAGGGAAAGAAGCTGTGTGATGCTTCCTGTTCATCTCTTTATCTTCCCACTTGAAGTACAGAGCTGAGGGGCAACTTTCCATTCCTTATTCCTGAAAGAACCACGTGGTTCTTTCAGGAATAAGGTGACACAGAAATCTTTGGGAGATGCACAGCAGGAGCACATGAGAGATCTGCCCCTCATGAACACAGAGGGAAGGGCTCCGACCCTTGCAAGCATTGACTGTATTCATCCCAGTGCCTCTGGTTCCACCTCAGCTTCCAAAAAATGAGACTATGCCTCAGTGAGAGGAAGCATGACCTAGCTTTCCCAAGTGCTCAGGAGAAGGCTTGGCTCTGCAGAAGGAAAGTCAGTCTTAGGGCATCAAATGCTAACTGGCAGCTCCTGCTCCTTGGTCTGGGAAGGAGACCCTTGTCTGAGGCTGGTGGAGTCCATCTGAACTCTGCTGGTTCAGATGACCCTTCTGAGCATGAGTGGCCACTCATAGTTCTGAGACTCACAAAACACTGAGCCCTGTCACCTGAAGAGATTTCCTTTCTTCCAGCTTCTTCCACCCTCAAAACTTTTCCCTTCAAGAAGATTCTTTTTCAGAACAGAGGTGTACATATGTCCTTCATGGAATCATTGTTGGAGCTGTGCTCACAAGGCACTATGTTATTTCGAACTGGAAGAAGAAAAAAGACAAAGGGAGTTACACAAATCAGGAAGCCTTGGAGGAGTGAATGACATTTTCGCCCTTCTGCTGAATTGTATCTGTTAAGTATGTTGCCTTTTTCCCAACAGGGAAATGAAACTCAAGATAAGCATCAAGTACCCAATTTGGCTGTAGTCAATCAACCTTTCCTAGGGCAGAGACTTAAGGTGAGGAGATGGCCTTTAAACAAGGAAGATGTGGGAACTATGTGCTCCTTAAAAAGCTGTTGGAGACCTCAGGGATGTTCTTGCAAAAAGCAGTGCTGCTGCATCTTCACAGCTTCCCCATCACCAAGCTCCATGTGCTGCCCTCACACTGCCTGATTGCAGTGGAAATTGTCTCCCAAATACAGAAAACTCCATGCTCTGCTGTGCCAAGCAGCCATGGCCTCTGCTGTAAGGCCATCACCCACTGATTGCCTGGGCACTGTGTGAAAATTGGCAGATTCAACTCTTGAAATCAGGTTTTGTTCATTAATCTTTGCACTGGGCTGACTCCCAGTCTTACATGACAAGATTAATTTGAGGTGGAGAACCAAAGAAATTTGATTTTCAGAAGAGAGGGTTTTTCTGACTTTTGGAGTAAAAATTTCTCGCTTCTCTAGAATAAATTTGGGGTTCAGTCCTCTCTTTGTGATGCCTCTGTGGCCCAGGCAAGGGTTAACCTCTCTAAGTCACCCGCTCCACTGCCCACCCTGCAACAGGCTTAGCTTGCCCTTCCATTGTTTGGACTAAACCTTCCCAGATTTACTTACTTCCTTTTGATGTCTGGCAATGTTTGTTTATTAGCGCCAGTGGCCTGTGTTAACTCTGAGTAAGTCTTTGACTAAATCCCATTCTCTGCCTTTCCTCCCTTCACGGGCTTGTGAGCTGATAAACTTCAGTGCTGGCTTTCAAACCCAGTGAGGTTAAACATGAACTTCTTTTACACCTGCCTGCTTTCCCAGCTAATGGACTCTGGTGGCTGCCGAGAGAGGAGTCCTTTTATGGCAAAGAGAAGGCTGCAAAAGTTCATTTTGTTTCTGGTTCGTGTGTTTGCGAAGTGGGATTTTAACTTTTGGAGAGGAAAGGATTATTTTAGTGAATTCCCTGCTGTCCTGAGGTCATCTGTTTAACAGTAGCAGAGAAATAATAACAGGACAGGTATTAGCCCTTAAGTCACATAGTGTTATATATAGTCCACCAAGCATTATTTTTTTATTCCTTTTTTTTTTCACAATGCTTAAATACCATTTTGGGGCTCAGAGTTTAGACAGCTTCAATCTAAAGTATGAATCAAGAGAAAGAAGATGAGAGCTGTTTGGGAAATGATAAGTACTTCCTATGGAAACTTTTGCAACAGTTCTGTTTTTCCTTTAATCATGGGAAAGTTCCATTAAAAGAACAAAGCCTACAAAAAAAAAAAAGCAAAAAGAAAAAAGAAGAAGCAAAACCAAATCCCAAATCCACATGCCTTTTTCACATTTTTAATATTTAATTTTTTTTTTTTTTTGCCATAGGTCTATCTCAGGAGAGAAGGTATTTGAAATTCCCCTACAACTATTTGTGATTTTTCATTTTAAGATAATCTCTTGACTAGTTTTGCTCATGTTATTTAATTACAGACATAAGCCCTACTCTTAAATTCTATATGGGTTATTGCTTTATGTATACGCTCTAAGTTTCATGATTTCTGATTACAAAATAAGGCAGCATGATGATAATTTTAAAGTAAAGAATCTCTGGATATTTATTACTCCATTATTTTGTCTCATAAAATTCTCTTAATCAGCAATGATTAGTTTTTGAGTCATCAGTATCTAAGAGTCCTAAAATGCCTTGTGGGTGCTTAAATATTCTTTTTACAGGATTTACAAATCCACTGATTTTTAAAATGGTGTTTCAAGGGTCTACAGATGTTCCAGCATGGAGAAGTAACTCTATGGTGCCAGTCTGAACTTCTCTATGCCATAAAAATATCTTTGCCAAAAAGAACTCACATTCAAACTGCAGGTGATTGACAGATGGCAAAGAGGAAGGATTATAGAATATGAATTGCAGAGTGAATCCAGATTGCACTGAAAGGTTTTAAAAGCCTAAAGAAAATTTGTGGTCATCCAGAACTGAATTTACGTGACAGTCAGATGACATAATAACAGCTCTCCTTTTGTCTCCAATTTTTTTTTTTCATATATTTTCTTGAACTATAGCATTTGGTGGAGGGGCTTTTAACTAATTTTGCCCATGATTCTTTGGCAGTTCCTTTGATCTCTTTCAGTGTGGTGATGCAAAGGCCTCTGCTGAAAGTGTCTGGCATCGTTAAAGAAATTGTCACCCAGTGCCTCTCTAATTCTGTCAGAACAGTGAGGGAAGTAGACATGTGCCTTTCTACCCCTCCTATTCATACCCTAGATTCCATCCCAGCCTTTTCCATCCCAGCCTTTTCCATCCCAGCCCCACCACAGCTTCTTCTCCAGTGTCCCACGCCAGCTCAGAGCAGGACATGTACTGCCAGCAAAGGCCAGCAGCAGGGACCACAGGGATGCTTATGTGCCTGACTTTCCACCTATCTCCATAAGCATCAAGGACCTGGTCACCAAGGCTTCAAAACAGGCTTCTCACAGACACTTAGACACTGTGAAGGAGAGCAGACTGTTATTTAACTTTAAAGATCAAAGCTTGACCCTGTCTACCTGTAAGAGCTATTTCTGTCTATGTAGAAACCTCTTGGTTTCAAGAGGTCTCTGGTTTACACAACCAGGGCTTTCTCCAGTCCTTTCTGCAGCCAGCTTAGTGCTGAGATGTGCACAAAAATATGTGCAGAACCCTGAAAGCAGCTCACATTGAGTTGGGGGGCACTATTTTCCAACAGTTCAATATTTCTGAGATTATTATGATCACCAGTGACTAAAAAAACTGTTTACATGGAAAACAGTGCTGATGTAGCTAATGTAGTTGCAAATCCCAAGTGCATTTCAGCACAAATCTGCATATAGACACAGTTCTTTATAAACGAATGCCTGAGTGCCTTCAGAAGCCTTCAGAACATGAAGAGCTTTGCCTTGTCTTAACTAGGATTGTGAGTCACAGAAAGGTTTTGTTTCTCCTTTTTTCATGGAAAAAACTCTAGCCTCTTGTATGTTCCAAATATCTTCCTTTAAACATTTATTTGCCTGTTGCAGTGCTGGACTGCTTGTGCCCTTTGCCTGAGCAGTCAGGGAGTTCCCTTTGAAGATGTTTACTAATTAAATAAGAACAAAGATGGAATGAATGTTAAGGACCTTCAAACACTTCTTGTATGCTGCAGTTCCATGACTGTACTTCACAAGCTGCTGTGAAATCTATACATTTTGTAATATGCCACATTCCTTTAATGGGTTCTCTTTGTTAAAAAGGTTAAGGGGAAACAAAAGGAATTCTGGCTTGTTTCACAGCCTGTTTTTCACATCTGCAACTTTTACAGTAGGAAAGGTGGAGAGTTTGTTGGATCTGGTACAGCACTGAGACCCAGCATGGCAGATTCCAGCTCCAGCTGTGGATTTAGGAAACTTAATGGCTCTGCTTCTTTTCCTTATCTGCTAAGAATAGGCTGGTACCTAAAAGCACAAGTTCAAACCAAAGCCCAGCTACAAGCACTGTCAGATTGAGGAGTATCCAAGTTCTGAATAGCCCTTATTTTTAGGATCTGGGGTAAAGTTGCTTTCTCATTCATTTAGGTATGACACACTCATGCTGATCTCAATAGCTGGAGATCTTTTTAATTAAAGAACAATGATAAAAAGCCACATGAAATGAGTTGCATCAAAGCACCATCGTACTACAAATGGTAATTATTATAATTATATAAGATTGCTCACGTTTATTTTCTGGGTGGGAAGGCACACCAGCTGACTGGGTTTCAACGTGTGACTATTTCAGCAAAATTTTAAGGAGTCAGATGCCTTGCCTAGAAGTAGTCCCTTCCAAGCTGCATAGCTATGGTCAGTCTCTCAATGTAAACATCTCACTCAGTGCATGAGAATTGTCATGAGGGATTTTCTTTGAGTGAGTTCCAGTCATTTGCTTTAGTCCTCCTGTTTTAGGGACCTCTCCCAGGCTGACAAACTTCATGTCTTCTGAGGAGGTTGTAGAAGTGTTGTAGGTACATGCAACGTCCTGGTGGGCTGCTTGTTCACGAGTGATCCCATCACCCCAACTTAGCCATTCCCCTGGGACTGTGTCCCTTCCAGAGGAACAACAGCATGACCGGTCCTGCTGTTAGGGCAGGAGCTGGGGCACAGTGTGCAATAGCAACAACCTTCTTGTCCCCACCAAGAGGTTTCCTGGGACAGCAAATCTGGAGCCATAGCAGATACTGTTTGGTTGCTCCAGATAACTTACCAGGAGAATCTCTGTCAGAAAAGTGGGAAGACACAGAGCACCAGGAGGAGTGCTCTGGTGTAACAGCCAAGGCGGAGATCAGGAGCTGTGGTGAGCTGGAAAAGTCCAGGAGACAGAGGAAAGCAAAAGCATCTCGGGGCACAGGAGGAACCACTGCTTGGCTGGGCTGCTCTTTCAAAGTCTGCAACCAACATTTGTTTTACACTGACAAAACTATGTTAAAATATGCTTTTACTGAGCTAATGAGAAGCCCCAACACACACCTTGAAAAGTCAAGATTGGAGTCTTTGTCTCTATATAAACAAATTTTGTAAGAGAGTTAAAACATCCTGTTATGAACTAACAAATGAAACAAAGCAATTTTGAATAATATACAATTAAAAATAATTAAAGACTGTTAAAAATCCAGTCTAAAGATGATGGGTTTTTTCAAAAGGGCCCCACAAAACCCCAAAAACTCTAAGTGAAATGACTCTGGAGTGTAAAGTGTAATTTTTTGAACTAAAGCAATTCAGTGTGTTAGATAGAAACTTGTGAGAAAAGGAGCTGCCAACCCCAGTTTATATTTTTTCTGGTTGAAAAAAAACCTCTCCACCACCACCTCAAAACCACATTTGGTTGAAATTTTTACTTATCTTTTCCTCTGGGTCTGGTGAATGGAGATGTGCAAGATAACTAAATTGGCATCAGTTGATTGTTAAAGCTCTTGAGTAAAGATTTGTGTGATCATAAGATGAATTGGGTTGGAAAGTGGTCTCTGGTCCAGACTTGCTCAAAGCAGAGGCACTGCTGAGATTGAGCTGCTCGGGGCTTTATCCCTGAGGTTTTGGATAAACCCTGAGAGCCCCTGAGGTGCTGAATGCAATTGTGCTCCCCTGTGTGTGCCAAGAGAGGGCTGTGGAGTTGTCCCCTTTCTGTTCTCTGCCCAGGGGTTGGGACCTGACATCCTACTGTGTGTAGAGGAATACCTTCCTGGGGGACAGTAAAGCTGGAGGGTTTATTTACTGTTCCTGTTCAACACCTTTTTCCTGGGGCAAAAGCAGCACCATACAGCTCATCCAAAGCCAGATACAGCACCCCATTTCAGATCACCCAAGGCTAAGGGCACTGATTTCATAGGTGAAACTCAGACAGTGGGCACATCTGATGAGACACAGAGAAAACCCGGGGCATAGGGCATTAGTGATGTCTGCTGCCTTTCTGTTACAGCGTTTCCTTTCCAGCACTGGAAATTAAGGCACATACCCCTAACTTCCCATTGGCTTACTTTTCTCCAGGACACGAAGCTGCACAGCAAAATTGCTTTCATCTTTTAAGCAGCGGATTTTCACTGTGAATAAAGATGCATTTTCTTTTTGTACCTAGTGAAGGGAAAGCTAGTACGTATTTCCATTCTTTATTTTCCGCCCAATTGCTTTAATACAACTTCCTCTTAATAAAGACAAACCGCCACTGAAAAGCTCAGATAGTTCTGTGAGTAGCAAAGCCAAGGAAGTTTCTCTTCCTACAGATTTGTATCTTGAGGAATTTGTCTCTTTGTTTTTATGTGGTGTCTTTGGTGTCTAATGACAGATGAGTCACATACTATGGTTTAGGTGGGAGGTGTGCCCTTCCCAGAATCACAAGGTTGGAAGAGACCATGGAATCCAACCCATGCCCTTAGACACCTTGAGGTGTCTAATTCAGCATCATGGTCAGAGAAGGTCTGACTCTGGAAGTTGATTGGTTTTCTTGGGGTCTCAGTCAGCAAGGTTTGTAAATCTCCAAGGTTGGACAATGCCTATCCTCTCAGGGGTCTTTTTCCAGTACTGAACTTTTCTGAAGATGAAACAATTTTTTTCTGTCCAGCTGGAATAGCCTCCAGTGTAGGTTATGATTGTTTCAGCTTGTCCTTTCACTGTGCATCTTTTAGAAAGGGCTGTCTCCATTTCCCCCATTTTCCTTCTATCAGGCAGTAAAAAGAAAGGAACCTGATCACTCTGCCCATAGTTTTCTCCTCTCCTGGTTGCACAAAGCCAGCCATCCTAGTCTCACCTTGCTCATTATGAACTTCATGTTCCCTCTATCCTCCTGCTCTTCATTTGGATGCCTTCAAGTTGTTCTGACTCTTCTGACTGATCTAATGATCCCAAAGCAAGATAGAATATAGGGGGTATTTTTGCTATGTGATTTTTCTCTTCTCCCTCATCCTCCTATTTGCATAGCTTTAGTGTCTTTGAGTCTTTCACCTCTCTGTCAATGTATTTAATAATTTTTAAACCTGATAATGGGTTTAAAAATTATTTCTTGGAAAGGCTAATATACAGGTACACCCAGTCTTACATAGAGTAATTACACAGGCCTCATATTCTTGTGAAAAGAGGCTAAAATGCCAGCAATGATAATTTATTGGTCTTATGCGGAAAGAGGGAGGAAAACAAGGTGATGATGGGACAGATATCATTCCACATCAGTTGTGTCTGTAGAAGAGTTTTCTGAGGTATTTGCCGTATTTTCCTGTTGGTGTTTATTGACATCTCAGACAAAATTATTTCTTATAAAATCAGCTGTGTTAATCTAGACCCAGAGTTGAGGCTGTTTCATCTACCCTGGCGGGCACCACTTAATGCAGAAGTGCCAGTAGGGTATCAGCAGGTTTTTTGAGGGATGCCCTACTTGGTACTTACTCTTGGTGGCCTGGAGAGGTGCAGGGAGTGAACTGAAGACACAAGTCATTGCCCTGCACATCGGAAATCTAAAAGGACTTGCCCCTCCAATGTTGTATGTTAAAAAATTTTCTTAGCCCAAATGAGACCTATACTGGTGAAGAAACTGGTTTACACCCAAATAATGTCAGTTTTCTCCAATGAACATATTTCTGGCATGGAAAAATGTGGTACAGGTTGTATGGGCAAAACTCCTCTTTCACTTGTGTGGCTTAGTGGAATACTCTGCCCAGGTTAAGGCACAGCCATCTGGAAATCTGTGTGAGCTGGGTACTCAATGTCTGTAACAGCCTGGCACCCCTGTGGCTGATGCTTTCCCAAGTCTGTATTGCAGACATGGTTTAAAGACAACTATTGTAAATATTTTTTGCTCTAGCATGGCTGTATTGATTCTTGGAGGGTCAATGATTCTGTTTTGCTTGTATGATTACAGCTAAACTGGCAAATCTTCCTGGGAAGTCACCTCTGCTCAATGGCAATTCATTTTGAGCTCCTCAGAGGTTATCATGAGCATGGAAAACATCCGACAAATGGATTGCTCCTGCAGAAGCAATGAATGCAGATTGGATCGCCCTTGAGTACAGCTGAGTTTTCAGATGGCAACAGAGCACCATGCCTGTGTTATATTAGTTTTGCATATTTATAAGCTAGTGAGTGTTACACATTTGACAGGGCAAGTCATTGCTCAGCTTCCAAGGGCTCTTTCTAAGACAAACAGACACTTTCAAAAAATCCACAGAATTTTATTTGGTGTTTTTAGAGGAAGCTGGAAGGTGAAGCTGGAAACATACATTTCAAGTAGCTAAAGCCAAGGCCTTTCCTCTTTTAAACTACTAGGTTTGCTTTAATTTTTTTTAAACCAGTTATTTTGTCTCTTTCCTATGCTATTTCTTTTCTTGCCTACATACAAACTTCTGTTCTTCATTCTTCAAGTCTTCATCCAACTTCATTAATACTTGAAGGAGCACCTAAGATGGCAATGGATAATGAAGTCAGCCCTTCAAAGAAACTTCAAATAATGAAATGGTCTTGCATCAAGCTGTGGGAATTATGTCCCAAAGTCTATGAAAAAATTAGCATGAACTCTTCACATTTGTCAATGTTCTGTACATATTTATTTCATTTTTTTCCTTCTTTCCTATGTTTGGAATCTGATCACAAAGCATCTCTCTTTACCATACAGACTTTTTTCTTTCTGTCTGGTCTCACAGGCTGTCTTCCGCTGAGTCATCTGGCTCATCTCTACCTCAAACTTCCCTAGGTGCTGAGTACTGTTCTTTCACAAATTAAAGTCTAATTTTTTTTATGACTGGGGACTTTTCCACTTTTTAGCCCTTCCTTCTTTTGAACAGTCTGTACTGGGTGCCTTTTCCTTGTTATGCACTTGTTTTTCTTTCCTACCCTTCAGGAAGAGCACTGTCATAAAGAAATTACTTCCCCTTTGCTTTGTGTAACTTCTGGACAGGAGACAGTGTATGCTGTATGAAGGCCCTGGCAGCCAGTGGGTTTTCCCCAAAATTTTGTATTTCAATTTTAGTGACATTTAACAAACCACTACCATCAGAAGTCCCAAGCTGCCTGATGAAGCTGGTTTGTATGCACCTACTTACCCACACACAAACTCGGATTGTACAGAGAGCTCAGTGTCAAATTGAGCATCAGTGACCTGAATCCTGATGGCATCTAGATTTCAGTGGTAGCCAAGCAGCAGTCTCAGTTTTTCTCTGGTCATTCCTCTCAGCAAGAAGAAAGTTCTTTTGATGTGTTTTTATTTATAAAGGTTGCCTTGCTGAAAGGATAGTAGAAGTTGTTATACTCCAGCTTTATGTGTTTTCACTGTCAGTTGTTAACTAGGGGCAAAACCAGAGCTGGGTTTGAGATGAGGCAATCACAATAGCTCAGACCAGAACCCGTCTGCCTGCCAGTAGGGCTGGTGCATCATCTGTGGTAGGATTAGTGCCTTATCATCACCTCATATCACATATAAAGCTAATGTTGTAGAATGCTATGGTCCCTGCACTGAACACTCATATTCTGTCACCTTTACACCCACTTACTGGAAAAAAAATTAAAAGTTGTGGTTGCCTCTTCATTGCTCAGAAAAAGAGTTTTTCTGAAGCAAAAATGAAATGTGCAGCAAGAGCCCACAGGGTCCCATAGGAAGCAAGGTTCAGGTCAGTCACAGTTTTAAGTACAGTGCTGCCAAGCAGTTGAGAAGACCTATTGTGTTAGCCCTGTATCGCCCTGTTGTTAGCTTTCAGGAGATGACTAATGTGCCTTAATTAATCCCTGTGTGAAAAACATACTTTGTCGGCAACACAGACAAGGCCAAAACTGTGAGCAAGTTATTGGGAGCTGCATCTTTGTGACGTGCTTTTCATCAGGGAAATGTTGGCCACATAAGGAAGCCAGCACAAACTGTGCTCTTTGGTCAAAACTTATTTACTGAAAATGATGAAAACCTGACCCTAGTTCAAGAAAAAGCATCTTCATAAGTAGAAAATAAGTAGTAAAAATTGCAGTTAAGCAGGAAGACATGATCACAGTCTCACAGAGAATGGCAATGAATAGTAGTAGCAAAGGCACAGTGAGTTCAGATGTACTGCTCTGCATAATCTGGACATGATTTTTGTATGCAGTGTGAGTGCTGTAGTAACTTTTTTTTTTTTTTTAATCTTGGTAATAAAGTCAAACCCTGACTTAAATCAGGGCATTAGTATTGATGGCAGATACATATTGTCACCATCAGCCAAAAGATCTCAAATCTCTTTCTAGACATATATTCAAAGGTCATTTTGTCCACAGTTGAAAACCAGCCCTCTCTGGAATAAAAATGAATCAGAAAGTAGAAATGTGCAGAAATGCCAGGCCAGGAAGTGAAGACTTCCCCTTCCAATTGAAGGGCAGAGGGATGGTCAAGTGATTAAAATATTAACCAGAAGACTGTCATAGCAAAACAGCATTTTCCAGTCTCTTGTAATACAGATGAACACTGTAGGAAACTGAAAATATCTGATTCAAGTGAGTGGTGCATGAAGTCTCCCTTAGTGTTGGATAATTTTTTGATTTTACTTTGAATGTTTTGGCACAATGTGATAATAGCAGTGAGACTGACTACAACATTAGCCCCTGGTCCAGACTGGCCAAATGGAAATTCAGAGTATGAAAATTGACTCAGTGGGGCCTTAAATGCTACATGTGTATTGATTATGTGCTTGCATGGGGATATTTATCCTGAGTGTACTGGTCACACATATTATACCTATCCTGTAGGCACTGAGGGAGGTGAAACACACCCCCCTATCAAAACACTGGATTTGAAAGTAAGGCTGAAGTAAAGGCAGGAATATTGAACGAGGAATGGCTTGACTGTAGCAATGCTTGTGAAGCTGAAGGAATTGTTCTTAAGTCTGATCCTTAGCCAGCTGTGGATATGTCTCCATACTGAGTGAGGCTGTCTTGGACTTGTTGGAATTTGGCCCAACTTTAATACTTAATTCCAGGCTTGAGTCAATGGTCTGTCATGAGAATCAATAAAAATTAAAGCCAAAACTAAGTTTGGAGTAGGGGTATTTCAGTTTGGGAAAAACTATTTATGGGTGACGGTAAAAGCAAACAAGAAAAGCAATTGTGATGCCATGACACAGGCAGTGGTTTAAGAGCAGAGCAGAATGAGCTCTAGGCAGAGAAACTAAACTCACATTACAAATTAAACCAGCACCTGAATTCCTCTGAAATACTCAGACCAAATCTCCTACTGGGAACACAGTTTATCCTGGTAAGGCTCTTGTTTGCCTTCTGATTTAAGCCTCTCATTTCCACCACCAGCAAAACAAATTCTGTGAACAAGAGCACTGGAGCTTCTTTCACGCTTCTGGACTTAGCACAGCTATGCCAGTGCAAATCTGGCAAAATTGGGATGGCAAAATATAGTAGCCTTAGCCTGACCTCAGATTACATCCTCTCATCCTCTTTACTCTCTTGGATGCTGAAGCCTGTTGTAAAGTCAGATGTGAGTTTTCAAATGAGTACATGGGCTGGATCCAGAATTTTGTCTCTGAAATGCATGTTTCACTGCTGGGAGAAGAAGATGGTTTATGGTGGGCTCTGTGAAACAGCTTGTCCCAGCTCTGGAAACCAGAGCAGACCTGAGCAGGTTGCAGAAGTTCATGGGGGTGTGTGTCTTGCACTGATAGGGCCTGAGCTCTATATTCCTGTTTTTGTTATGCTAAATGATGGAAAGAGTATTCATAATGTCATCCCTATCCTTCAGGTTTCAACCATTATTTTTAATAAGAGAAGGACTTCTTTTTACACACCCTGCTTAGCTGGTGCTTGACTTCCCCACTAAGGTGGGCAGACAGACACTAGAATTTTAAGCTAGTGGAAATCTTTGCAGACCTTCCAGCAGTTTCCCAACAGGCTTGAACTTGGATTCTTCTTAGTAATTTGTAAGTAGCTCTGTGGATGACAGTCTGATATTTTAGGGATGGCACAATGTGCTCAGGCAGAGTCTAACCTGCTTGAAAAGACTCATCTGAACAAATGCATGTCCATAAGCCACCCAGGAGCAATTAAGTGATTGCAGCCACTTGTTGTTTTGATCATATTTTCCCAGTTTTAGTCACTGCAGCCTGTTCTAGTTAAGTGCAAAACCTCTGCTCCTCAGAGGACACCTTTGTGTGTGAATGGAAAGGTTGTGTCATACCACTAGCAGAAAAGCAGAGCTTTTACTCTACTGGAGGGACAGGAGATGGATGGGCATTAGAGGAGAAACAGCAGTCTGTATTCTCAAGGATATTTAGGTACTAGATTCCTATTGATTTTCTCGTAATCCAGGTAGCATGTAAATACTTGTAACAATCTGGACAGAGATAAGCTGGTTTCTTTATGAAGCTGCATTGAATGTTAAATACAGCAATGACTCAAATGCTGGAAACAAAGCTGAAAAGCAGAAGAGACACATGATTACATGGGGCCATGAGAAAAGGCCTGAAGGACAGCCAGGCAGGAACTGCTCTAGGAGATCTGAAGGCATTCTGTGCTGGCAGTTCATCGATGAAGGCTGCTCATTATTTGCTTATTTTGAACATGTTGTTTGCTGAAGGCCAAAGCCTGTCAGATCTTAGGAAGGCTCTTTCTCAAGAGCTTTTGTTGCCTCAGCAAACAGGTCATGAGCCCAACCCACCCACTTCATAAACAAACATTTCTCCAAATTATCAGGGGAATGGAGTTGGTTTGACAGAGATGTCAGTTTGGTAGAGACAGATCACTTAGGGTGTGGGGAGTTTTACTCTGTGTGTGTGTCCAAGCCTTTGCCCTCCACTCTTCAGCTTTCTCCCCGTGCATCCTGTATAATGACTGTGTGTGTGTGTTGATTTCATTTCTTTTGGAGCTGCTTACCTTTCTAATTATACTCACTAAGTATTCAGTACTTCACTTGGCTGTGTTCCCAGAACAAAGGCTATAGCTGAATACAAATAACTGAATTAAAATAACTTTGTCTTTTAATCAGAGGAAGGCCCTGTGTTGCTTAGGAAGTTTGAGATATCACTAAGCAGAAAGGTAGTTCTGCCAGCTCTTGTGTAAATTGGGTGCCTGTCTGCTTCCTAAACCAGATTCCACACTCACATATCTGCCAGGTCACTTCTCCTGGTGAGCTCCACAGGGGACTAAAGGGAGGTGATGGCAACAATCACACTAGTATTTGGGACAAGAAGGAACTCTAAATGGGTAAGAGCATTTTTCAGACACAAGAATTCCTTACAGAATGCTCCAGCTTGAGCAGAGGATGTTCGAATCTCTTTGAATTGTTGAAAAGAAAGTGGGGCAGGAAAGATGGTACCTAGTGGTATCTAGAAAACACTTCAGTGGGCTCCCACTGCAGAAATGATGTCTTAATTTCACTGTTCAAGAAAACAGTTTGGTTTTGAGAAAGAATTGGGAAGAAGAATAGGTGAGAGCAGCTTTTGGACATTGTCAAATATTGCTTTTGCTCTTCCAAGAGAACAGAGAACAGAACTGACATGTGCAAAGATAAAAAGAGCTCACTTCTCTGCATGGATGATTATATATTACAAAAAAAAGTTACTGGAAGTCTTAGCTCACTGTTGTCATGCATATAAATCCATCCAAATTGTCAATAGTCATTATTAGAAAATATTTTTGTTAGACTTTAATCCTCCTTTTTTTTTTTCTGGTTAAGGTTGTGAAGTTCATTTTGTGAGATTTTTTGTTTATTGTGGTTTATTGAGAGGGAGGGGGAAAGAGCTTTTGGATTTGTTTTCTTTGGTTTTGTTTAAATACGGCTGGTGCAATCCAGAACTGAGGTGCAAAAATATGTTTGGTTTTTTTTTCTTTTTGGAGCAATTTTGATGATGTTATCATGAAATTAAGCCATCGTAGAATATTACTACTACTATTACTACTACTACTACTACTACTACTACTACTACTACTACTATTATTATTATTATTATTATTACTAACAGAGATATTTTGTCTCTGAATTTTTTTTGTAGTTTCTATTTTTTTCCCTGATGACTTTGCTTTCCAGTCTTCATCTCTGTGCTACTGTTTTCTATCTGTTCATTCTTTTGTACAAACATCAGATATCTGTCTGCAGAGAGTGATACCATATGACTTGAGGGCATTGACTTTTTAATGCATTAAGTGCCCAAAGCTTGGGAAGTTCTTTGTAGTCTTTTGCTAGAGATCTGGTTGACAAGGAGATGATGATGCTAGGTTAGAAGGAACACTGGAGCTTGCTGTTGCCTGGCAGTGTGACATGGACATCCTGGGCATACCTGAGAACAGGTGTTTTATGTAGAAGGGAGAGGAGTAAGTTGGCATCAGGGATGCTTCAGCCCTCTGGGGCACAGGTCTTGAAGGTACTGGAGTCTTGTCTTGATGTTATAGTGATTAAGTTTCCTCCAGGAACTCAGGCAGTAAAGGTGTAACAGCAAATGCTGTGGAAAGAGCTCAAAGGAGCTCAAAAGAAATATCTGTCAGCCATTGGTCTCTCAGGCATACACCCTTCCCTCACAGAATCATTCATAGCATCATTCATTATGGCTGCGAAAGACCTCCAAGATCATCAGGTCCAACCTTTGACCAAACATGACCATGTCAATTAGACCAGAGCACTGAGGGCTATGTTCAGTTATTTGTTGAACACTTCCATGGATGGTGACTCCACTGATTTCCTGGGAAGGCCATTCCAGTGCTTAACCAGTGAAGAAATTCTTCCTGATGTCCAACTCGAACCTTCCCTGGTGCAATGAGATGCCATTGCCTCTTGTCCTGTCACTTGCTGCCTGGGAGAAGAGACACCCCCACTTTGCTACGATCTCATTTCAAGGAGTTGTAGAGGTCTCCCTGAGCCTTCCTTTCTACAGGGTAAACAACTCCATCTCCTTCAGCCACTCCTAATATGACACTCTAAATCCCTTCCCTAGCTGCACTGTCCTTCTCTGGACACACTCCAGCCCCTCAATGTCCTTCTGGTCAGGAGGAGCCTAAAACTGAACCCAGGATCTGAGATGTGGCTTCACCAGTGCCAAATACAGGGAGACAATCGCCGCTCTGGTCCTGCTGGTGACACTATTGCTGATGCAGTTCAGGATGCCATTGGCCTTCTTGGCCACCTGGGCACACTCTGGCTCGTGTCCAGCCACTGTCAGTCAAGACCCCAGATTCTTTTCTTTCAAGCAACTTTCCAGCCACTCTGCCCCTATCCTGTATCACTGCAAGGGGTTGTTGTGACACAAGTGCAAGACCTGGCACTTGGCCTTGTTGAACATCACAACATCAACCATCAACCCAGCCTGTCCAGACCCCTCTGCAGAGCCTTTCTCCCCTCTGGCAGATCAACACTCCCACCCAGCTTGTTGTCCTCAGTGAAATTACTGAGGACTCCATCCTCACTTTCCTCCAGCTCTGGGGCTACAAGGATTGTCTTTGCTTGGGTTCCTCTCTATCTGTGGACCTTGTATATGCTGGGATACTCCCCTAGGGAGCTGTGGTTGGCTTCCCTTTCCTTTTGAGCTCTTGGAGCAGATAAGCTGTTGATGGCAAGGTAAGACCTTGGGCTGTGAGTATTGTTACACAATTCCCAGAGTCCTCAGGGCTGGTGGGAAGAGCATCTTCCAAATGTGTGTGTGACCCAGTCCCTGCTGTCTGAGGGGCTGTCAGTGTGTGCACACATCTCCCACAGCCACCAGGCAGTATCAAAACACCTTTGAGTCATCTGCTATCAGAATTCATCAGAGATGGTGTAGGTGTTCCTGATCCTGCCAGGGACTGAGCTGGATGTCTCTTGAAATCTTTGCCAACACTGTATTTCTGTAGATATCATTAACAACAGGATCCTGCTCTGAGAAAGGCTGATCTGAGCTCCAGTTAGCTGGAATGGGGGAAGACAAACAGCAAAGCAGGCATCAGTTTTTATTAAGCAAACAGTGCAGATGTTCCAAATCTGACCTGGTGCTTTCTGAGCTGCTCCTTTTATCCTTTAGCAGTGTAAAATATGATGTATCACTTTTCTGGCAGCATATGTTGTTTGGTTTTTATTTTTCCCCTCTGGCTTGGGGATCTGCTTGTGAAATAAAAAGAAGAGAAAAATTATTTTTGGAATAAAAATAGTTTTCGTGAATAAAGAATGCATGAATAAAAAAGAAAGCTGCACCTTTCTGGGTAAGTTATGCATGAATACAACATTCAGAGTTGCTGCTTTCTACTCAAACATTCAGTAGTTTGTAATAACTGATTGTCAGCTTTACAGGTAGATTTCAGAATTTCTTCTGTAATCCACATGCAGTGGGTTTTGCTCATTTAAATTTCATCTTTGGCCTTTAGGAAGAAACTGTGTTTTGAGATTGAGAGAAAAATAGAACTTGATAACTCTTCATTTTGGTTACTGTATTTTTGTGGGCAAAGCCTTCACCCTGTGAGCACTTGTTATGCAATCCAAAAGGAAACCCACCAGGGCAAACGAGTAGGGGAAATTCCTTTACCATGTTTTTTGCTCCTAATGTATTTCTTCCCCATGAAAGAAACTTTTGTTTTATCTATCAATATCCATACTTATCTATGTGTATAAGTGCTTTGGAAGTAAAAGAGTTTTGGGGAATTTGTGGGAATTGCTATT
>VZTB01016844.1:1001478-1222974 GCA_013397245.1 Thryothorus ludovicianus | reverse complement strand
TTTTTAGCAAGAAAAGGTGAAATAGTGGCAAACCAAATCCCATTTATAGTGACTTTGGTTCACAGATTCTTTTAGAGCCTTCTTTTCTGGTTAATGGGAGTATTTGATCTGATACAATGTCATTATCTAGTCTTCAGTGATGGCAGATCTAGACCATAAAGAACTCTGTTGATCCAGAGAAAATGAGAGTATAATAGCAGAGTAATTTAATTGTGAACATCTCTTCAGTTAAGTAGAAAATTATATTAAAAAGTCAGTGGTTGGAAGCTGAAGGCAGAAAAATTTTACCTAATTTCTAGTGTGATTTATCTACACAGAATAAATGAGACTAACGTTTGTAATAAATGTAAGGATGCTTTGGACCTTGGGATTGTTGGTGTGGGACATATCCCACCCAGTTCTGGATGCCTATGAAGCATCTATACCCACTTCACAGAATTCTGTGTCTTGTTTGTTTTAGATGAGGATCCAGTTAGCACCAGGATGTGATTCAACCAACTGATGACAGTCACTTAATTTAGGATGAAACAAAGAAAGTACTGAAGCTCCAGTGGATATATTGACCTTATCCCCAGCAGATGTAGAAGGATCACCAGGTGACATGACAGGTACCTAGATGCAGGTGGGTTATTTCTGTCTCTGGGGGCTGAGTCTCTGAAGAACTCAGCCTAAATTACATTCTCCAGACCAGCCAATGATAAAGAGCCTGAAGGAAAGTGCAATTTTAGTGCCTTCTGTGCAGAAGACCAGAGGGTATCATCACCAGCCCCTTCTGAGCATAGAATATATGAATCACCAGTGAGTAATTCTCCAACTGCTGTTGAAAACTCTGCTGATCATTTTGGGGCTTTCACTATGATTTCCTCCATTCCCAATGATTCATCTCTACCCTGACCATGTTTTCAAGTGAAGGCCCATGGAGAGGCTGCTTTTCTTGTTTTGGGTCTTGGCCTGCTACAGGGAAAGATGAGGTTCTGAAGCATGTCAGCATCTTTCAGCTCATCCTGGTGCTTTTTTTCTGACTGATGCCAGCAGAGATAGGAGAGTCATTGAAATTAGTACCATTTTGAGCAAGTTTAGGGGCCTGCCCAGGCAGAACAACTCATGACATTAGTCCTCTTTTTCTATCTTGCATTTGATAATGATCTTCTTGGATTTGACCTCATTTATTATTTGTTCCTTGCAGGTAGTTTATGTCCAGTTTCACACAAGAGCTGTTTGCCTGACACATGTGTTTTTGTCAGGGTGTCCTCTGTGCCTTGAAATGGCTCCCCTTGCCAATGCACCCTTCCTGTTGTGTCCCATCTGGTTCCCTTGCTCTGGACATACACTGTTCTCCACCTGCTTTGGACACAAGAGACTTATCAATGTGTGCAGAGAGCCATACTGAGACACTTTGGCTCCCTGGACACTTCTCCATTGTGCATTGTCTCCAACCTTTCTTTCACAGATGCTCTTTCTAGGCCAGTGGCATGCCTCCCACTAATGTATGGTTTTCCTGGGGACTCTTTTCCCTTATACCATGATTTTTTCCTGGCTGTCACCCTGCTGGTTCCTTGCCACCCTTCCAGCTGGGATGCAGTGGAGCCAGTTGGCATCAGGAGTATTTGCCTTCATTCAGCATCAACTTCCCTTCCTGTCCTTCTTATAATAATTAAGGACAAAAACATTTTAACAGGGCCTGCACTGAGAGGCTAAGGGGTGAAAGTTTTAAACTAAAAGAGGGTAATTTATATTGGTCATTAGAAATTCTTTGCTATGAGGGTGAAATGGGTTGCCCAGATCAGTTGTGGATGTCCCTTCTCTAGAAGTGCTCAGGGCCAGATTCGCTGGGGCTCGGAGTGACCTGGTCTAGTGGAAAGTGTCCCTGCCCATGACAGGGGGTTCAGAATTAGGTGATCTTTAAGGTTGCTTCCAACCCAAACTAGTCCAAGATTCTATGATAATATATCTCTTCTAAAATTTCCATCAAATCTGAAGAAGCTTCTCCTTGACTCTTAATTTTGTTTATTGTTTCCTTTTCACATTACCTTTTGTCTCAATGGTACCTTATCCTATACCAGATAAAAATATCTTGTGCCTTGTTTTTCTTCTCCACTAATACAGAAGTTAAGGTCATCATTGTGTCCTACTTTCATTGCTGTCTCCTGACTCATTAGTTTATTGCCAAATTCTCCTTAGAAGTTTGTAATTCTTCCCAGTGCTGGCAACAATCCTATCGCTACAATCAAATCTCTAGCAGTTTCGATTTCTTTTCTGTCTGCTCTGACCTTCGCACCTTGTGGAAAATGTATGTTTGTTTCACTGTTGCCTTTTTGTGAGTGTTGCAGCAAAATAGTGCCCTTTAATTTTTTGTTTCACCAGGGATTTTTTTAATGTCTTCTCTATTCTGCCAATAAATTGTGTCACATCCTGTGAGGATTTAAACCTGTCTCCTTTGCTGAACTCTTAGTTTCTCCCAGACTCTTGTCTGCATCTGAATTTTACTGGTCTTTTCATTTAGCATTTTAAGAAGTTTTCCTTTGAAAAGGTATTCTTTTGATGCCTTAACTTTTAGCTTTTACATTTTTTAGATTCTGTGCTGTTTTAGTGGGTAGTGTTAGGTTTCATATTAAGTGCTACTAAGCTCTCTTCACAGGGTAGATAGACAAAACAATTCCTTCTCTAGCTCTATACCAAGGACAACTTTCAGACCCAAGAACAAAAACAAGAGTGAAGTGAGAAGAAAAAACAAGGAGGATGGAGCTTCATAACCTGAAGCTATGATTGGACAACTGACTGCAATATGCTAATGGACCAGAACTTATAAACGTGTGAGACCTCATGATCAGTTGTCCATTTTTGTGACCATTTTGGGGTTCATCTTGGGTGTGGCCTGGCTGGGCTCTTGTGCTGCCCAGGTGTAACCATTGAGGCCTTTTAATAAATACCTGCTTTATCCTTTTGCTCTGTCTAATCTCTGTTCCAGGTCAGCCTCCAGAAGGCATCACTTTCGTTCATTTTGGTTTCTTTCCTTCCCCATGACCTTCAGTCTTTATTTTTCACATTTTTTGCTTTCTTCACTGTCTTCTTTACTAAATGAATTTCGTTCCCACCAACTTGCCACAGGCACCAAACTAAATTTTGGGACACAATACACACTTGGGAGTCACTTAAATGCTTCCTTCTCCTTCCTTGGTACTGTCAAAATTCCTCCAAAGTGCTCCAAATCCTTCTGACTGAGATCAGAGCACACTGTACCTCATTCTTTTCCTTCCAGTGCTGAAACCACAGTGATTAGTGGTATTGAGGGGGTTTGTTTCAACGCAGTTTCTCTGGGCCATGGGAACCATAAGCATAGAAAATTGAAGTGCTCACACCAACACTTTTCCTCCAGTTGTGCTGGAATAATGTGGCTCTCATTGGTTCAGCACTCACTCAGATGTCTCTGTTTTCACCTGTGTGCCTCAGCCCAGATACATATTCTATGCCCTCCTCATTCTTTCACCATTTGTCTATGTGTTTAATTGTGAATTGGTGCAAATATTTCTTCAGGGAGCTCTGCTGGCAGCAAGATCTCAGCCATGTGATCCCATTGCCCCACATGGGCTGGGGGAAGGCATCTCCTGGAAGATTCCAACGTGAGATATATGTTGCAAGGTGGAGTGTTGGAGAAGAAATTCTGCTGTTTTATTTCACTCTTGTTTGTCCATTGTTAAACAAAGCATGCCTGATCTTCAATCCACTTGGAAGCCTTTGTTTGCCAAAGGATGTTTTACTTTCTCTTCAAATCCTCATAAACCATTGAAGATGACCAAAGCAGCACAGTTAAACCTCCCAGTCCATGTTCCTCTGTCTCCAGAGAGTGCTCCTGAGCAGAAGCAGCAAAATTTCCTACCACTTGAAATATGCAAAGAGTACCTTTAACATATTCATGAAAAATAATAAGATACCTGAAAATGGAGCCACACCTGTTTCCTCCAGCCAGAGGAGAAAGTGGATTAAACCCTTGCCTCGTTTTTCCACAGCTCTTACAAAACACTGAGTACAGTTTACAGTTGGGAGCCTGATTATCGTTATGCTTCTTTAGCTCAGGGAAAAACAGCTTTTCCTGGTGTAGATTATATTTGCATTTATATTTATTCATTTGCATACAGATTTTTGTGCCCTACTCTTGAAAGGTAAAGATATTCCAGCTCTTTTAAAGGCAATAATAGTTCATTTTATGCCCTGTTCTCCATAACAATAATTGCTATAACTCTGGAGCTCCCCTGGCATTTTAAGGGCAATAAAGAAAGGGGAGGATAGAAAAAGAGAAGAAAATTCTCCTATTAATTGGTGAGACTCCAGGGTTCTGTTCTGCAGTGTTTTACTCCTGTGAGTAAGCTCATTATCCTTGGTAGGACTGATTGTACAGAGGCAGCAGGATCATGCTCCAGAAGTCCAGCCTTTAATCAAATCTACCTGTTTAAAAGGAACACATGGTTGCCTTTCAGTGGGAGCCTTTAGCTCTGAAATGAGGATGTAAATTAGCCAAAATGCCTCAGAGGAAGGAAAACTTCATCTACCAGGTTTTCCTTCTGCTCTTGCTGAAATTAATCCATTGCTTATGTGCATGTGTGTGTGTGTGTGTGTGTGAGTGTGCAGGGGAATGATTCTTTGCTATTTTTCCTTTCATAGAGATTCAGATCCCCCCTTTAGAGAAAAGTATTTCACTATGTGTTTGAAAAAAAAAATGTATAAAGGGTTGTGCTGTATGCATAAAGTAAAAAAAACATATAAATCTTCAGTCAGGAATTAAAAAAAGAATAGAAGGTTTAAGACAAAATATTTGAGTGCTAGTAAATGTATTCAGATCCCCTAAAAGTGAGTTAGAAAAGCAAGTCTTTGAGATAGTCTTTCATTCAGAATCAGATTTAGCCCAAATTCCAAATTTGTTGCATAAGAAAAAACAATATGTTTTTTATAAACATGAACAAATGTTACCACATCATCTGGAGCTATCAAATGGGGTAACAGAAAAACATCATATTTCTCATGCTAAGAAATAAAATGCCTGGTGAAAAGCAGAAAAGATGAAGAAAATCTCTGTTTATCTCAGAGAGATTTAAAATAAGACCCCCAAAGCAGTCCTGGCATATTTTTCCCCAATAAGAATAGACACAAACTCAGGTGGAAAATTAATGACTCACAGCAGAACAGCTTGGTCCTTCTTCTGCTCACTCTGTCCCCTGCCTGCCACCTCACCAGGCATCCAAGGTTCTATCCATCCTCTGCTGCCTCCCTGGTGGCCTTCAGGAGTAACTTGAGGGAGGGTCATCTCATCCCACGTAGATGATTTCCTACATTGATTTTCTGCTCCTGTGGGTAAAGCAGCAAACTGCACAGAGAGGTATCGATCACATTTTGAGCCATTCCTCCCATAGCAGAAGTCTTGAGCCTTTTAAAGCATTTTGCTATTCAGCTGCTGATACACTGGCACTGATAGCTTGGTGTTCCTGCCAGTGTCAGGGATGGCAATGCACTCTGTGAAGGAGAGCAGACTTGGAGAGCAGGGGAGGTTGTGCTTGACCTTTTGAAGATTATCAAATAGAAGGACAGGCATTATAAGGTGACTTTTAGTGCCTAGCTGCTTCTCCTGGCTTGCTCTTTGAGACCAGTTTAAGCCATACCCACTTACACCAAACGAGGATCTGATCTCCATTGTTAGGAAGAGCACCAAGCTTGTTTACGAAATAATTGACTTGGCTTCCATCCCAAGAAAAGCATCTTTTTCTTTTGGTTTAGGTCAAGCTAACTTCCTATTATGGTTAGCCAGGCTTGTACAATAAATATTTGGCAACTGGCAGTGTGGTGTTGCTCAGTGTGAACCTTTTGTGCTGCGGTTCCTTACACAAGACCGACACTGGGCCAGCTGAGTGGCTGCTGCTGTGGGACAGCCTTGGTGAAAGTGCAACGAGTTGGGGTGGCCACACCAGCTAGGCTGGCTGATGCCATCAGCCTTGCCTGGCTCCACACCAACCATCCAGACCCTTTTCATCTGTACCATCCTATAGAAAACTGTCTTGCAGTCCCCACAAGCTGGGAACAGGATATTTGGAGTGGCTTGAAAATGTGAGTGGAACAAAGCAGGTGGGGTGGAGTGTGAACAGTGCATCTGGAGGAGGCTGGAGGAGAAGCTGCATGGTGCTATAGCTGTTTGCTTTACCCTAGACTGGTCTGTAGCAGCTGGTTGTTCTCCAGCTCTGAGCAACGTAGCATCATCTACTTTCACATTCAGATAAAAGTGGAGCATTTTAAAGCAATGTTTACCTTTTTGTTTTTGTTTTTGAAAAAAAAAATCTCTCAGATTATTCTTTGTATGCTGAGTGTGTGTGTGTGACTGAATTACATACGTGCTTCAAGGAACAAAACTGTACATAGCACAACTCTATTCCATATATATAACTTCATTCCCTCTCCCAAAGAAAGAGGGTCAGCCTCCTGCAGCCCCATGAGAGACCTGGCTTCTCACTCAGTCTGTAGAGATGACAACTTTCTGGGCACAAGTAGACTAAAGATTTAAACAGATTTATTTATTAAAAATTGATGCAGTCTTACTACATCAATGACTTAATTTGGATGCAAATATGTCAGAGAAACATCTGTCAAGATTGAACAAGGCTCAAATAACTCTGTCTTGAGCATGGAGATAAACTAGGAAACCTCCTAAGATCCTTCCAACTCTTGATTTCAGTGGTAACTTGATCCTTTAAATTACAGTAATTTTTCCAGGTAGGGCATGTATACACAATCCCTGGCATCTTCAGGGCAGTTTTTTGCTAACAAAGAAGGTGAAGCTGACTGAAGTGCAGCTCTGACATGCAGATGAGCTCAAAAGTCACTGCAAGACAAAATATCTCAATTTTGCTAGGCTAAAATCTGAAAGTTTTTGTGTCATTACCTGCTACTTCACTCCCCTCCCTGCTCTCAGACCCATCCTTTCAGACTTTCACTTCCTCACTCTGATTTGGTTATGCCCATGATGTTGAAACACTCTCCTCTCTGTACCTCCTCCTGCTACTATTAGTTCCTTATTTTTTTTTCTGAAATCTCTTACATTTGTTTACAGATGAAACGCTCTGAACTTCCCCTAAGTCACCACCTCTGCTTGTTTTCCTGTGGAGACCTCTTTCATAATTTTACTTTTCCCACTAATTTTAAAGCTTAATATTTCCTTTGGTTTCTCTCCTGTTTCCCTCTGGTGTTTTCCAGTGTATTGATCATATTCTTTTCCTGTCTTTCCATTTTCCTGGGGCTGGCTACTACAGAAGTCGATGCCTTTCTTTTCTCACAGTCAATTTAATGGCTTTTTTTGTTCACACAGAACTGTTTCTTTCCCCTGAAGCTCATGTGGGCTGTATAAGTGCAAATTGTTTCAGTCCATGAAAGAAAATCTCCCCAGACTGAAACCTTTCCTAACTGCACTAATTTTCCTGATAGTTCTCTAAGGTTTTAATCTGTGCTTTTCATAGAGAGTCTTGATATGAAGTTGTATTCTTTAAGTTAACTAACCTTGTCTTGCACAGAACAGGTGTTTATAGGACTTGCTTGGCACATGAAAAACCTGAGCTTGAGCCCATGATTGGGAAAAATGGGGGACTTGACCTTTGGTCATCTCTGTCCATCATGAAGGCCCTGCCCATGATATTAGTGATGGGTACCTCTCAGAGGTGCAAGAAATGTCTCCTAGATGTTGCAGAAGTGTCCTGGTGGGAAGTGAGAGAAATCTCAGGAGTGGAAGTGGTTTGGGAAAACTAATTCTCACAGAGTTGCCACAGGGCTCATATCCTCAGCTTTGCAGAAGTCATCACAACGTGAGGATTGGGATGGTTGGCTGCTAATTTCAACCTTCTGATAAAATGTTTTGGGTTGGAAGGGACCTTAAAGATCATCCAGTTCCAACCCCCCTGTCAAGAGCAGGAACACCTTCCACTATAACCAGGTTGCTCAGGGCCCTGTCCAGTCTGACATTCTCACAGATTTCAGGACCACTTGCAAAGTAGTAACCTGAGACTTTTCCCTAATTTACTCCCTGCAGGCCCAAGCATGGACACCAAACATTGTTGAGTGCTTCTGCCTCTTATTTGTCCCTCAGAACAGCATGGGTCTCTTCTACTCCTGTGAAACTTAACATGACACCAATTTCCAAGTATAATTTGCCTCACTACATAAGATCACAACTGCCTCCACACTGTCTTTTTATTTCTCCATGCTAGGAAGAATCTAAATTTTTCATTGTTATTACTTTTTTAGATGGACATTTCCTTCCTCTTTGTCAGTTTATGCAATAGAGTAAAATTGCTGTCGGGATCAGTAACATATGTTTTGACAGACCCATACAAGCAATCTCACTTTCCTCTCTCCTAAAAATAAAATAATTAGGAAAAGAAAGTGCCCCATTTTTCATCAGCCATTGGAAAAGAATTTGTGTTTTAGATGGAAATATTGAAAATGTAGGTCTCCTCCTTTTCAGTTAAAACAAATCTTCCTCTTTATTTACAGGTGAAACAATATCCTTTCCTGCCAAACAAATCTATGAAATACCATTGTGTCTTTAAATAGTTTTTTATTTTGTTTTGGTTTTTTTTGAGTTGGTTTTTTTCCTCTGTATGGCTGTAGTGTTCCAGTTTTGCATTTGTTTTGCACATAAATAAGGAAAGACAACTCTAAATGCAGTGCAAGACGCAAAGGATGGTAGAACTGGTTTGTGCATGATTGGTCCAGTCACAGGGTACTGTGTTTCTGATCCATGTCCTTAAATTTTTGCGTAAGTGAATCCTCTGTTACTAGAACAGGAAGGATGAAGAGGTTCTGCCTGTGTTACATTAAAAATCAGTTAAACTTCACTAATGTTATTAACCTGCAATCTCATTCCTTCCTTTGACATAAAGACAAACTAATCCTTACATAAAACTCTGAATTTTTGTAAAAATATGTAAAATTAGGTAATTTTTCCTTTTGTTTTATTCTCCCAGTTGTTTTACTTTTATTTTCATGACCAGAAAACATCAGTCCTTTGCCTGTGGGTAAACATCTAAGTTGAATAAGATCGAAACAAACAATATTCATTGCAATGAAAGTGCAAGCAGATCTTCTGAGCCTCCTGCATTCAGACTGAGATTGTTTCATCCTCCCCTTCAGGTTCTTCCTTTGCCATGGCTGTATCACCCACTGGTGAAATAAAATTGCATGCACTTCTCCGTGCAGCATGCCACTGGTTTGGTCCAGACTGGCAGGAGGAGGCGTGGGGTTGGTGACCATCGCCGCCAGGATCGATGCTGCCTGCGCTTCACGAGGACAGCCCAGCTGCCAGTCTCAGGAATCTGCTCACCCTCACTATTCCTTCTTGTCCTTTGGCTTTGAGGCTCCTGAAAGTCACTCTTTCTGCTTTGCCACCCTCCTCCATGGCAGGGGAAGGGTGTCTTGTTTGCTGCAGGGTTTCGGGAGCCGATGTCTCTGAAGGTTCCTTCAGCAGAAAGCTGCTGGCATTTGCAGAGTGCAGCTCCATCACAGAGCTGAAGTAGTAAAAAGGTTTCCAGAGGCTGCTCTGTGACATCTGCTGCTTAGACTTCGAGGCATTTGCAGAGGTGAAGTAAACATAATATTAACTGACTAGAAAGCAAATTCTTTCTCTTTAAAGTTCATGTTAAATGCAAAGTGCAGTGGAAGAGGAATGGAAAGCATCAATCCAGATCATTTACTGTTACCCCTAAGGAGCAGATTCATTGTCTTTCTTGTTCAAAGGATTGCTGTACAGCTATTAAAGAGCATTCTTGGCTTCATGGGAAGGAGGGGAATGTACCCCTGTTGTCATTAATTATTGATAATTGATGGCATATTTAATGAGTTCAGAAAATGATCAGTTCATTCACAATAATCTCTTCTGCCTGCCCCCTTCAGATCCTCTAGGAAAAAAGCCCCAACAGACAGCAAAATGGAGCCACTAAAATTCAGGATGACTAATGGGACTTACATAGTATAAAATGGCAGGATGAAGACACAGTTTCTGTTGTTGGTTGAAGGTTGTTGCTACTTAGATAATTTTAGATATATATAGGCGAGTTTCTTTCAATTATTATTTTTTTAAAAGATGAGACAGAGACAACAATAAAATACCACACCTACTGAAATGTTATTCCCTTAACTTAGATTTAAGCATGAAAAAAAAGGAAAAGAATGAGGAATTAGGTATTCAGGAAGAGTGCCCATAAAAGCAGGTTCAAAATAGCAAGAATGAGGAGGCTGCTCCCAAAGGGGAATCCATGCTGAGAGAGGGGAATCGCACTCTGAATGTCTTTAGTCTGGAGCCATTTGGGGTGCAGCTTTTGTGCTATGTCTTTACAGTCCACAGTAAAATGGGTCACTGGCTTGTGACTAGGAATCCTAATGCTTATCCTGAACAGCAATCACCTCTGTTAAAATGTCAGCAAGAATGATAACAAGTATCAGATATTGGGAGTAGTGGGAAAGGCAACAACTGTTTCTTCTCTTTTATTTGCAAAAATGGGTTCTGGCATTTGATTTGCTCCTTCGGAATAGAGCAGGAAGGAGGAATAATAGGAAAATATTTTATGAAGTGTGACAGCAGATGGGCTATTAAGCTTGACTCACTGTGTGGGGTGCTGGCAAACTCTTGCTAATGACCTTGTGACTCGGCAGCCACTTCAGCAGAGGTTACAGACTTGACAGGCCATCTCTGCCTGGCAAAGGTGAGCCTCAGCCTTGCAAGCATCATGCTGTTCTGAGACTTGTGGTGCCAAAAATGTGTTATCTGAGTCAGGGAAACTGAATTATGTGAATAATTAAAATTCGTATCAGGGTTGACTGTTGTACACTATGTGGATGGTGAAGTTAGTTCTGCCCACAATCACTTCATCAGTCTTTTAGGTTATCAAACCAAGGGCCCATGCTACAGGTGGAGACGTTAAGATGGATATCTTATCCACATATTAGAGGTAAGTGAAGAGGTAAGTGAAGAGAGGGTCGGATATATCAGAAATGTGACAAATGCAGTGAAAATGCCAGACCCACCTATAAATTGATAGATCCATGTTTAATTTAACCTTTAAAAATCAAATATGCTATATGACTGCTGTATGATGCACATTAGGGAAGGCCCCTGCTGTAGAAAGGGAGGGTACAGACTGATCTAGTACTTCTTAGCTGGTTTTAATTTCTATGTCATGTGTGACATTTTAAACATCAAGTCTTCATGAAACCCAAGGACCACTGGTTTTAGAATGATTGCAAGTTCCCACCATGGGCACAGGACACCATCAGGGGAAAATGAGCTGTAACTGGTGTCAAAGCTCACCTCTGGTGCTTGTGTTACAAAGAACCTAAATCAGTCTTTCTTCCACCATCTGCTGAAGCAAGCAGCCAGAATTGTAGTCCTGTAGTTTCCTGTGATATTTTCAGTTCCAGGTGCATTTAATTTTGTTTACAACCGCACTGCACTTGCTCAGAGAACTTCCTGCACCTCTTACCAGTGCTTTGGAGGTGATGTAGTCGTGTGTTATAAGGAAATTACTATTTTGGTAATACTTCAGACTTTATATAACAAAATATAGGAGGCATGAAACAGCTTGTATCTTGCATATATTGGGTGTGTTATGGAAATGAAATATTTTTACTTTCTGTGGACTGGGAAAGTTGTGTCTCCTTTGCCTTAGAGGTGCAGTTTCTGTGTTGCTGCAGAGGCCACTGGTGCTGAACAGAGGAAGGAGTGTGTCCTCTCTCCTGAGCACCATTAATCCGTGTCATTGAAGTATTGTGAGGAGCCTGAAACTTGCTGGAGAAACCTCTTGGGAGGATTAAGGATGAAGCAGCTGCCAGTGAAGGCAAACCTGAGAGCACACCTCTGCTGAAGCTGCAACACAGAAATTTGATGTCTGGGCAGGCAGGTAAGGGAGGTTGGGAACAACAGCACCTCTGGTTTCCCAGTTCTTTGAGACAGGGAGGAGATTTCCTGCCCTCCACAGATAATTTACAGGCCTCCAAGAAAGAGGGGAGAAAATATCAGTAGCTTCCCCATCAAAACATACCCCTGTAGTGAGTTCAGAGGGAGTTTGAAATATTCTTTACAACACCTATAGGACCTGAGGATTCAGAAAGCTCACTTTGGCAATATTTATGAAGACTGAGTAGCTTAGTGAAGCTCACATGCCCACATTTTCCAGATCCCTGCGCCAGATGGATATTTTGATTCAATGCAACAAATCAGAGCACTCTCAGTTCAGTGAACCTCATGAAGCTGGGACATGTGCACTCCCAGTACATTCCTGGAGTTAGGGATTATTTGGAATGGTGCAATACTGGATGTCCTCCTGCCACTGGGAAATCTCACAAAGATTGCCCCAGAGCAATTGCAAAGCACAGCAACAAATTTGGGCTGTGATGTCCTTGGGTCTTACCCCTGTTCATAGCCATACAGCCCAGAAGAATATGGAGGGGCAGAAGGAAAGATGTGGCTCTCCTCTGACAAGAAGCAACTGAGAGTCCTTTTGCAATAACCCTGCACTGTCTATTTTTCCAAACTTTTATTATCCACTCTTGCACAAAATCAAATTAAAACTATCTTGGAACAAGCACCAGCATTCTCATACAGCCTCCTGAGCTGGCTGAGGCCAGTGCAAGTGCCTGCTTTTCCTGATGCAGGAGGATTGCCTGTGTAAGCTTCCCCCTGTGACTTCAGCCGTGTAATCTGTATTCAGAGAGATGCTGTCTTTGCCCCCCTGGCTTCCTTTGTCTGGCTGCTGTCTGTGCAACAGAGGCAAGGGAAATGCAGCAGACACAGCTGGAGGTGATATCAAGGTGGAAAGCCATCACAAGTGGAAGGCAAGAGTGAAGCTTTAACTGTAAGATTAAGAGACTCTGTAAAATACTGTGCCCCTTCAGTAGAGCATGTACAGAAAATGCAAGAAGTTTTCTCCTGCATTTCATGCTACCATTTGTCTCTGCAGGATTCAGTTCATTTGCACATAATGAATCCTCTTTTGGCAAGAGGGGATCCCCATGTAGGATGTTCTATCCTAGGGAAAATTAGCTTGCTTTCCTTTGGTTACTTTTATTGACTCCATAGGAACCTGCAGCTCTTGTAGGACCCCAGCTTTCCCAGGACTGCAACCCAGCCACCATCACACAATGTAGGGAAGCAGCCTGCTCAGCAAGTTCCCCCTGTCCCACCTATACAACAGGTTCTGAGCATCACTCAGCAGCAAGGCCTTAATGAGGCTCTCTCAGCCCTAATACAAACTCCATCACTCAACAAGAACTCTTACACTCTCCATCCTCTCAACTTTTGGATAAATACAAGTAGAACAGCTAAAAATTCATTCTTTAATTGGGGGTGAATAAATACGAATTGACTTTTCTCTGTTCCAGGAGTGGAGCAGGACCTGGCAGCAGTGTATCAGTATGGGCAGCCCCTGACCTTTTAACAGCCCCACCAATTTTGAGTAGATTGGCCATGTCTTCACCTCTTCCTGCATCCCCACTTTCCTCCCAGCCTCGTGGTGATGCTGACACTGAGGTAGCAAGACCACTTGAACCTCTCTGTCTCTTCCTCCAGGGCTTCCTGTATGTGAAGACCTTGGAGATGTCAGAGCTCAAAAAAAAAAAAAAAAAAAAAGTATTCACAGAGTAATCCATGCCCCATGCTGATAAGGCACTTTTATTTCACCTAGCTGTTGGAAACAACAGCTCTGCAATGTCCCATTCCTATTAAAAATGGGGCATCTGGGGTGGATGTGATTCCCAATAGTCAAGAGTGACACAGGATGAAGTTCTTAGAGGTAAGGATTTGACCTGTTTTGGTATGAAGAACAAAAAGAAAAATCATAAAGTAAGTCTGTGAAAAGTTCAGAAAGATTTCTCTTTTGAAAAAGAGGTTAGTGCAAGGAGACAGCTTTGCTCAGCATTTACCGTCTGCAAATTTCTATCCCAGTCAGCTCCCAATTGTATAAAAGAATGAGTAAATGGAATGAAGGACAACATTTTTGCACTAAATTCTTGGTTATCTGAAGCTTTCCTCTGGATTGAAAAGATATCTACAGTTATCCATTCCAAGAGTGTTTAGTTGTGATCAGGTAGGAAAAAATAATCTCAAACAAATGCAACAAAAAGAGCTTTTATTTGTGGTGAGTATCTTGACTGAAAAAAGGATGATTTCACAGGGGAAAATTCCAAAGTAAAACTGCAAGAACAATGCTAATTAGAGATGTGTCAGGTGCTGGCTCTGGATTGCTGTTATGCTACTCTGTGCATTTCAGGGACAAATGACAGGCAAGAACTGGGGTAGATGTTGAAATCTCCCCAGCATTTTTTTCCTTGAATTGACCCAGGGAAGTCCTTGGGAATGAAAGCTGGAGTGTAAACCATGCTGAAGGCTCACTAGCCCCAGCTGGTATGCTATCTGCAGCTGTTGTCATTACTGACTAAATTGTTGGAAATGCAATCCAGAATGAGAGGGAGAACTGAAATCTGCGGTGAAAAACTGGCTGATATTTTTTTACCTCTCACCAACTGGTACACTTCCCAGCTTCAGAGAGGGCTGAAAGCAGTGGTACTTTCAGAAAAGACTGCTCCTGGCTGTGCATCCTGCCTCACTGCAGACTGACAGGAAATTTAGCCAGAAATGTTGAGCCTCACAACTATGCACAAGATCTACTCTCCAGGGTCCCCACCAGCTAATTAGTGCTCTCCTGCCATGAGCAGTGATCTTTTCAAAGTCCACCTTTCTTTTTCTGTTAGAACCAAAAGGCTTTTGCAAGCAAGGGCATTAGTTGTAAGTGAAAGTTTATTTTTAATTAAACTGACACTAAGTTTCTCCCTGAGATTTTGAAGAGCTGTTTCGTCTATATTTTAATTTAAAAAATATTTTCTTACAGGTGTTCCTTCTGGTGTCTCATCATACTGATACTCCCTCAGTGTTTGCTTTCTGAGTTAACCTGCACATTGTTGGAACTCTCTCCCCACTTTCAGTATATATGAGACAATACCACCACTCACCAGTTTTGCTTGTGTCTCTTGTATTCCAAATAGTGATATCTGTAAATTTTTTCCTATATATGCTGTTTACAAAAACCAAATTTGTCAGGGGCCATGGCATGTCAGTCCTAGAAAAAAATTCCTTCTGCTCAGAAGACTGACTTTTTATTGATCATGCTTGGGAAAGACCCTGAGGTATGATTACACTGTTTTGTCATCACTCAGTCTTCAGCCATTTGCTTTCTTATTGCTTTAATGGTGTGATCTTTGCTTAGTATTTGACCTATCTTAATGTTAGGATAAAAAGCAATGGTAAAATGGGACAAAAATACTGAAATGTGTGCACATGCACATGCATCTGAATATCAGTCATCAGACATATAGTAGGATTACAAAATGAAAAACTGTGATTTTTTCTGGTTGAACTGCTTTTTTCAGACTCTGTGATTTACAAGGGTGTTTAGGGTACTGATCCTCACAACCCCTTCCTCTGCTTTCTACCTCTCTGCCCTGCATCCTACACATGTAAGGAGGAAATTTTCCTCAGTGGGGAGATACCCAGGCAGGAGAAGGATCCTAGTAGGGAATCTCATGTCCTGTCCTAGCACACACTCTCATTTCACCCCCTCTTTCACCTGTGCATCTCCATTTTCCATGGCTGTGGGTAAGCCCAGGCCTCACATCAAAACCTCTGTCTCACAGCCAAACTCAGCTCTGCACTGACAGCTCACTGCTGTCATTTTGGATCTTTCAGGAGATGAGAAAATACTCACATGCAAAGCTGTAAACTGCTTGCTGTTCACCTGTCTCTGCTGGTGAAAAACCAGCATATTCTGCTTATGACACATCCCATTAAGAGGGAAATATTTAGCAGGTGGATTAAGGCACTGAAGTGTGAGCACCATTAGCCACACATCCTAAAAGAAAGAAGCAGAAAGTATAGTGAGGCAAAAATCCTGTAGTATGTAAAATATTTCCTGACCATCCTACCTCAGCCACATAGTAGAGAATCTAATCCTGTTAAAATTCTTCCCATGTCCTTCTAGCCTCATAAGCTCCTTTAGCTTTATATACCTCTTGTGAATAGTTCTCCAACAACTTATCTTACCTGCACAAGTTTAAGTTTTTCTTTTTTTTCTAATTTTTTACTATGTGATGTTTTTCAATAGAGGACTCTTTGTACACTAATGACATTACAGAGCTGATGAGTAGTTTGATTTACATGAAGTAAAATGGGGAAAATTGCATGAGTAAGACAAGCTAATGAAGCATTGAAGAAAGAAAATGTTACTATGCTGTCAAAAGAAAAGGTACAACAAAAAACCTCCGTAGGTTGACATGAAACCAGACAAATAGACTTTCTGAGTGATAGATTTACCAGCAGTGTAAATCATCTTTAGTTTTGATAACATTTTCACTGGGAGTGGGCTTGAACCAAACTTTTATATTTGAATAATATAAAATGGGGAGATGTGGCTAAATAGGAAGTTGCAACTGTTGGTCTAATGGATTGACTGAAAATTCTGAGCCAAAGGAGTCTTAGTAGTTATGTTCAGCAGTAGTTTTAGATGTTCTTCCTCAGTGGCAGCTTTAGGCTTATAAGGGGCAATTTCACTTACTGGAGTAGTGAGTTGTTAACTGCTCAGGTATATTCGTCTTGTTTTCAAGAAGGAGTGGAGAGTGGGAAATCTATGGGCCTTGACTTAACTTCCCTGGAGTTGAAATGATAGTGGTTTGTTGTTTTTTCTTCCTTTCTTTCTACACTATTCAGCCTGTAGGTCTTGGTGCCTGCAATTTCTTACATTAGGTACATCAGCACAGATGAAAAACCGGGTGTGAATCACACTCCCCCAAAAAAATCCCCAAAACCCACATTTAAAATTATTTGTTTAAATACAGAACCAATGCTAATGCCAAAAAAGAGTTTGTAGGACAGAACTCAACTCCTCTGTGTTTTATACCTTAAGGGGAAGCACTTCAGGGCTGGTTCTGCTTGTTTGCACCAATGCCCAGAGGCTATGATCCAAAACTGCCATTTATTCTGCCTGATGGAGGCCTGCAGGTGTGGCTTTGTCCCAGGGCAGAGGCTTCTGTACTTCTGTCAGAGTGGCATTTCTCCCAGATAGTGCATTCATCTCTGTATGTGCCTCCTGCATCCCAAATGAATATGCTGGGTGATATTAGCAAACATTTCCAAGACGCCCAGCCTGCACCATGTGTGTGCCAGGCTTGCAGCACAAATTGGTCAAGTGGGTGTCTTGGGATGTCCTGTCTTCTAGGCCAGATTTTTGATTTTTGACCCCTGTGAGATTGCCAGTAGCTCAGACAGTAGGGATTAGTGATGGACACCTGGGTGATGTTTCTGCATTCAGCCTTTTGGCAGCACTAGCAATGGCTTTGGGACCCACCTTCACTGGCAGAAAGTCTGATTTGCATTTGCCTGGCTCTGGAGCATCGTTTTCTCCTCTCTGACTCATTGGCTGTGCCCTAACACCCTGCTGGGGCCACCAGACAGCCTAAGTCAGGGATGCTGGTCTGTCTGATTTGTTCCTTCTCCCACACCCACCAGCCTGTCCCGGACTGACTGAGGAGTGCAGACCACTGGTTGCAATGTCCCTTGGGTTCCTCCTAAGCGCCCTGTGCTGTTGCTTCCTTCTCACTGAGGACATGACAGTGAAAAAGGAAGGAAATACTACACAAAGACACTAAGGCAAAAAAGTCACCAGCACAAAGATTAGTCCCACTCCTTGCTGGGTTGCACTGCAAGCTCTACAAAGTAATAATTTATGCTTCATGTCACTGAAAGCACCTCTCCATATAAAATGGAGAAAGTTCAGAAATGTTTGGCTGCACACAGAGCACCACTGTCCCCAGTTAGTTTCAGTATTGGTGACTTTGCAAGTCAGGCCAACCTTTAGCTGAGGTGCTTGTGCTGAGGCCAACTTATCTGATTGGTTTGTCTCTTCCTTCAGGGTGGTGAGCAAGAAACAGGATCCATCCATATTGTTGTGGATTTGCACTAATATACCCATACCATTGATCCACATATCCTTTTGCATTGACTTGTAAGGGAAATGCCAAATTTGTTCTGCCTCTGGAAAATCATTCTCCTTCTCTTATGCTCATCACTGATATTATCTGCTGCTTTCTGTATGATTTCTTCATACTTTTGTTACTTTATTGAAAATGATGGATATTTTAAACTTTCTATCAGCAAATTCCATTTACAACATAATTTTTTTGTTTGTTTTAGTAATGCTATTAATGAAATTATTGTCACATTAGTCTTGAGACCAATTCTTGAGGAACTCCAAAAATATCCTCTCTAGCCCAAAAGTTCCACTTTGTGCACAGGCCATTGTCATCTCCTCATTAGTCAGTTCCTTCTCTCCAATTTTAAATAGTGCCTCACTTTTTAAATTTGCATTGTCACCACATCCTAGACTTTGGAACATGTCACAGTCAGAGTGTGCTGAGGGCAGCTGGATGCTGAAGCACATCCACATGTGTTTGATTCCTTTTGGCCACTCCTTGGTAGCAAGCTCTGTGTGCATGTTTCAGACTTGGGAACCTAATTTCCTAAATCTCAAGTCTTACTTCCTAGTCCAACATTAATAGTCTAGGAAAGTGAAAGAGATCTTCATCCCTGTCAGAGTTTTGATTGTGTTTATATGGAATTGCAGTAGCCCTAGCTGGTGTGTCATTCCATGTACTGATCACTCTGGGCTGCTCCATGGTCCCATTTAAGCAACATCCATTTAAATTATTTTCTCAGACTTTCCCACCAGCTGAATTCCTGCCCACCTCTTTTGGCTTCTGAAGAATTTTTTTCCTTTGCTTTCACCCTCCAAGAGTGATCCTTTTACAAAAGATTGGCAGTCAAGCTGAGAGTAAGACATTCAGAGGAAGTCAGTAAAGAGGTGATCTTTTAAAAGTCAGGTCTTCTCCAAAGATGAAAGAATTACACTAAAACCACTGGAAATATCAGTGCATTGACTTCATCTGGTCTTTTATATATGATTTTTTCTATACTGAACCCATTAAGTGGCTGAAGTCTGTGCCAAATCATTGCCTGACTGAAACAATTTTCAATTCTAAGATTTATACCAGGAGAGGTTCTGGGAATATAAACTTATGTAATCTAATTCTTGACCAAAGTAAGATGACATAGTTCCTAATTTCAGTGAAGCTTTGTTAATTCATACCAGCTGAAATTTTAGGTCGTAAATTAGATTTTTTTTTCTTTGCCCCAATTCTTCCACCTTAAAACTTCCAGTAAGTCCTCTCCCTGAAGAATCACATGGATCTGGTAGGTCACAGAATTTTATAGAGTTTCACTCAGATATATATGGCTGGGAGAAAGGTTAGTCAAATATTTGTCAGAGGAATGTTGTATTTCCTGTGTAGAGTGATTGGCATCAAGAGCCTTATCTCCCCCCATATCATGGAAGAGTCCACCAAGCTCATTGTCAGTAAAAACAGTATAAAAGGAAGACACTGATGCTTTGACTGCAGATTCAGAGTCAGAAGAATAAGAAAGAGCAAAAAATGTCCATGTGGTGGAAATGCAAAAGCAAGTTGTGGTGCTTTGCAGGACAAAAACATCTACTTATTAGAAGAGTCAGTGGATTGAGGATAAGTTAAGCACTGGACAATTTTATCCTACTGACACACTGGGTAGGACACATCTGCTGTCAATGCAGGGGCTATGAAGATAAAACATGAAATTCGCCCCTGCCAAGACCACGACCAGATACTGATCAAGAAAGCAAAATAAACTAAGTTCTATGAGAAAAATGACAGACACAATTGGGATGGAGGGACAGAAGAAGAATATGTGGGTGTGTGAATATGGAAATCTTCTGTATACTTCCTCCTATGATTATTTTCCCTACCAGTGGCAACTTTTTAATAAGGTAGAACTTTCATGATGGTAGAAATTATGCTAAATACATTGAGACTAGCACCTGTCTCAAATTAAAAATGTTGTATTTTTATTTCTCAACTTGCATTTCTGTATCTTTTTCATTGTTCTCTGATATTTAGTAGCCCTCTTCCTCAGGCTTGCTTTCCCTCCACTTAGAACTAGTTTGATTTTATTAGTGAAAAACAGTTTCCTTTTCTTTTCTCCATCTCAAATATCATCTCTGCTTATAACTGTAATTGTAATTTTAACAAACCTCTCCACCATCATTGAATATTTGGTTTATTGGGAAATGACAAATATATTGACACCATTTCCTTTAAATTAGTATTGAAAAATGAGTCAAACACTGGGTTTTTCTCAATTGAAAATAATGAGATAATTGATGTCCGATCAGAAAATGCAGCCACATTGAGGAAGTCAATGAATGGGTTAACGAAAATGAGTATGTTACACTGTTTTAGGCTCCCTTGCAAAAATGAACCATTTAATTATGAGACAGAGGATACATTTTTCATTTGCAACATGTTGTACAATGGCATCAAAGCCTCTAGGTGCTACAGAAACATCAGTGATGCTCACAGAAACAGAAGCTTTGGTTTTCCACAGCTATGACAAAATATTCAGTGCTGGACATTTGTTATGTCAAAACAGTGCTGGCAAACAGAAAGGCCATTAAGAAAGTGTGAGATCAAGTTCAGAAAAAACATCCTGAGTGCTAGGAACTAATATGGTCAGATAAATCACATGAGATTTCCATAGCTGGAGGCGCCTGAGAAACTGCCTTTTACTCCTCCAACCCCCATTTATGTGTAGCTGTAAGGCAAGAAGCCTTTGATATTAACCAGAACAGAAATCCATGTACCTACTGTATTTACATGAGCTTGAACTCACATCTTGAGCCTTTCATATAGACTTTTTTGCCTTTGCTGTCTCTAGCAGCAAAGTTTTGAAGTATTATCCATAAGATGATGAAGTAAAGCACGTGTATAGACATATGAAAATCACAAATTTGTAGGAAAACTTATTGGAAATATCCAAGAGCTAAATATATCAATGTAGTAATGCCATGAAAAAAATAATGGGGCAGCTACAGGACAAACATAAAAATCTATTATTGGACTAGTAAAAATACCCCAAATACCTGGTGTAGCCTCCACTTTTAAAAGGAGATCAGACAAAACACTCAGAAACACTGTGTGGAAAGTGTGTCTTCTGTGATGGACTGGATGACCTTGCTGCTTTTTTATTCTGCTTGTCCTAATCTTTGAACAACCATGCAGTGAGCCAGCCCCTGCTTTTCAAACACACTTCTGAGGATACAAAGATCCACGAGTGTCCACTTGCTTTATGGTTCTCATCCCTACTCTGTTAAGCAGCACCTAGACCCAACAAGAGATGTTTCTCAGCCATTGCAGGTACTTATGAATTTCCTGTTGAAATTCAGGACTGGTTCCCTCTCTTGAACCCAGTAATGACCCAAGTTTCTTACAGATGAAGTGAAAGAACACCTAGCCTCTGTGTGTTGTTCAGAGAACCACAAAGGTGATGCTCTTTACTCCTTTATGATCTGGCATTTTTTAAAAAACATTACTGGAAATGGGAGGGGAACCCAGGAAAAATGGCATGCTACACATGACTCTTGAATATTACAAGTGCTAAAAATTTGGAAGGATTTTTGTTCCTTGTAACCTCAACCTCGTAAAAGTCAAGCATTTTAAATATAGTAGTAATTAATTCAATGTCCCTCTGTAGCCAGGTAAAGGACTGGTCTTCACAGGGTCACTGGTCCTGCCCAGATGTGTTGGCTTCTCTTTCCATTGAGTACAGAGCCTAGAAAACTGCCTTAGGTAAGATGATTGCCTCTTAGATGACTAATCTCAGATAAAATTAATTCTGTCCATGATTTCTCACTGTGTGAGTGACCTTCTACACTTGCATTCCACAGATAGCAATGAATTAAATTGTGTCTGGTTGAAAATGCAATATTCTTTTTTCTTTTCTCAAATTTATTTGAGGTAAAGCTAAAACTATAATTCTGTCCTGCCTTGATCACATTCATACCTGTGCATGAATGAGGTCTACTGATATTATCTTATTCACAAAGAAATACTACAGCCCTGTCCAAAATGATACATATTAAGGATCATAAAATATCCTGAGATGGAAGGGACACACAAGAGTCATTGATGTCCAGCTCCTATATGCATGTATATGCAACTTGAAAGCTACTTATGAGATGGTGTGAAGCAAGGTCTGAAGAAAAAAGGAACTGCTGGAGCATACTTCTGTTTAATATAAAGGAAGTATGAAGCTGCACCGGGGTGCCAGCAGTCTGACCTCCAGCCACCCTTCAGCAACCATGCTGTATCAATTCCCTGCCATTTGCAGACCTCCCAGAGGCTGCAGGTCTGATCTCCAAGGTATGCACAGTCTGTAGAGTTTTTATGCCCACCTGATTGTGAGGCTGACAATTCTGTGTCTCTGGAGTTTTTGAAAGCTGAGTTTTTGGAGACCATGCTTTATAATATATTTCCATAAAAAAGTTCAGCAAGACAGGTTTATCAACCTCTGTTTCTCACCTGTGCCAAATCCCCCAAATCAGATGGCAATGGTAACAATTCAACATCCAGTTTGTGCTCCACATTTGGTGCAGTTGTTCCAACTTTTTATATCTGGTACCTTGAGTATGCTGCAGGTATTCACTGTCACTTTGAAGAATCCCTAGCCATGTTCCTGGTTGATGAGATGCTAGGTTTTGTGAAGGAGTTATGAAACGGTCTTTTTCAAATTACTTTGCTGAAAGATCCATCCTGGAAAAGGAGGGAAAATGTGCTTGTGAGCAATACAATTGAGCTGTTGATAAGGGCTTTGTAAAGCTTAACAACAGATGTCTATGGATGTATGAATGACAGCTGTTGGCAGTTCCTCTACATTGGACAGTAGTAATTCCTGCAGCCCCTGAAATTCTATCTTGGCTTCCCATGGAGATTTCAGTTTCTGTATGTGTGTGTGGCTCTTGGTTTGATGCAGTGCATATGGGAGAGGAAGTTATTTTGCTGTACAGTCAATTCACCATTATCCATGGGTGGATTTTGCCTATAAGCCATGCAGTAGGTGTTGAGAGATCCAGACCTGAACCACCCGAGCCATCAATTATTAGTGCAGGCACAGTTCCACATGCATGTGCCTATGCTGCTCTCACAGCCAGTGCTACTTTCAAAATAGTGTTGCTGTACTTCCAATTTACATGTCACTGAGCCAGTTGATAAGTCCCATTGCTTTAAATGAGAGATTGAAGTCCCTATTCAGCACTGGCTCATAAGCAGAAGTGTGTGGAAACCACCTCGTGATAATCAGAGGTTTTATATTTCTCTTGCTGAATGTGGAGGTGGTCCTGCAAGGACATCATGGGAGGCTTTATCCATCACCCCCAGAGCTTGCTTCTCAAAAATCAGCTTGTTATGGTTCAGTGCTTCATGTTGCACCTCCACTGAAGTTCTTCTTTTGCACCATGTTGGATTGGGGGCCTCCACAATGTGTAAGGATTGTGACACTTGAACAACTCCTGCCAGCGTCATTACCCAGGGTTTTCTTTCATCCAGGACATCCCTGCCTTATCATTATGCTACCGATTTCTCCAATGTGCTGCATTACTGGATATGTTGTAGGAAGGGATGTACAACTGAAGCACTTTCATTTATACTATACCTCTTGTACATGGTCAAATCTCTGAAGGGTCCTTACCATCGATTGATCTCTTAGCCTCAAGATACTTCGTGCAGTTAAGGAGTGCAGGCCTGAAAGGGGTCTCTTGTGTGTAGGCAATCACATTATATAATCCCTTTTATGAACTGATTAAACTCAGACTTAAAAGTGGTTAATAGGTTTTATGTCCAAACGTTCTCATATGAAGCTTTTTCTAGTAAACTACTGCCCTGATGTTTAGAGGTTCTGCAATCTTTAATCAAAATCAGTTTACATTCATTCATTCTTGGAAATACAAGCAGATTTTACACCAGACATTGTGCAAACCAGCAAGTCCACAGGGACCTTGCTTGAACTGCCTGTAATGTTGAGGTTGCAGGGACGCAACTATTTTTTTTTTTTTTCTATTGAGTAAGCAGAAGGCAGCCTACAGCTGAGCTTAGATCTTTGAAAAAGAAAAAAACATCATCTCTTTAGTTTTTACCTTTTTTAAATGAAATGAAGCCACTATGACTATTCAAGAAAGTACATCTGCTAAGTTGTTGTCACCTTCAGGCAGATGACTTTCAGTCTGGAAATGGCCTTCAGGAGACTTTCCTGAGATCAGACAACAGCTCATGGCAAAGCTGGAAAAGCAGCCAGGACTGAGTGATTTTCTGCAATCAAAAAAAGTCTCTATCAGTCATCTGTCTATGTTAGTCATTCTGCTTATTTATTCTGACCACTTAAGTACCTGTGCACCTTGAAAATCATAGAGAAAATGAAGCATGTCCTGTGTGATGTTTTTTCCTTGGGAACCTTTGCTGAAGAGTGAATGGGATCCTGGCTGTTACTGTCAGCAGGATCCTTCACTGATGGCAATGGGTACTAGGTCAATGCCTCAGTGATTCAGATTCCCACAGCTATATACTTCATAAATTTTACCAAAACAGGACACACTAGCTCACACAGGGAGATTACAGACTCTTATTGTTTCGAGGTACTAAAACAAAAGTGTGAGAAGTTTTACTGTAAAAATCTGTTCAGTCATGGCGGAACCAAACACGATGCAAAGCCTGTAACAAGGGAATAATGATGGTGGCAGGTACTAAATTTCCTCAAAATGTTGTGCACACAGCTGGAAGGCCAGGAATAAAAACTAGGAGAGGATGTAGAGTTCTTTTCTTAGTCCCCTTTTGTTCTTTTGGAATGATGGCAGACTGATTTGCCCCCGACGTGAAATATTTTGATTCTGTGTATGGGAGGATAGTGCTAAAGGAGGAATGAAGGAGGTGAAGGGATGAGTGATGCTGTAGAGGAAAGTGAGGCAATAGTGTGACCACAAGATCATCCGTATCTGTCTGCTCTGCTTTGGAGGTCTGCTCCCATCACAGTGGTGACACAACCATGCATTCCATTTCACAGGACACAGAGATGAGGATTTTCCCAGTGAAATCCTCAGTCTGTTCAGTGCTTTAGGTGAACCAATGTTTAGAAAATTTCATTTCACTCACCTAAAATATCCAGGTAGGAGAAAATCTAATCATGAGCTCTAGGAAACAGGGTCTGTTTCAAAATATTGCTTCTGAAATTGCAAAGGCTGCCAGTAAAATAAGATAGGTAAATGTAGCACATTTGTCAGGAGTTTTAAAACAAGATGCTGCCATTTTAAAGCTAAGAGTGAAAATGATTTACAGAAGCAATGTTTGGTTGTAAGTGACTGAAAAGCATGTCACCCATTCTACTATAAATGGAGGCTGTTTCTTGATCTCAACTGCTTTTATTTAATTTCAGTTCAAATAATCCTAGCATGGGGCTTTTTCTCATGCCTTCATTTTTAACTTTTTTTTTTCCACTGGCCATTCGGTTACCAATCACCATGACGAATTCTATCTTGCAAAGTGATAGGCAATATATTTTTCTCCCTTGGCATTCTCCCTTTTTTCTTTCCCTTACAGAATTCTATTTGCCAGAATTTCATCTGTTCATTAATACATACACTGAGTACTGAAATATTATAAGCAGGTTTAGCTTCAGTGATTTCAAGGAAGGCACACCCATAGATTTCCCTTCACAAGCTAGCCTTTATATGGGAGAAATGGGCCATTCTTTTAAGATAGAAAGGGCCATTGTCCTGTCTTTGAAATATCTCCTGTTTGGTACTCAGTGAAGATAAATTTGAGTCTTTCCTTAAATTACTTTTCACTCTGAACTGATGTGACATTTATCTCTGCTAGAGTGTTGACTATATGAAAAGCTGAAGCTTGTTTAAAGAATGCTGCCAAACAAGAAAGATTGTAATCCATCTAATTACTGAGCTAGGATGTGCCAGTGCTGCAAACTTCAATTACCACCATTAAAGCATCAATTGAAAGCTTCAGCTGATTCCCAGAGAGTCAGACACTTCCAGACATTTCATGCATTATACAGATGTTTTGCTGCTCCTTCAGTCACTAATGGTTTGCTATTTTGAACATTTGGGACTCCTGTAACATGAGAAGTAAGCTCCAGATGTAGAGGGATTTCAAGTGAATTCTGCCGCTTTAAACCACATTTTGTCAATTTTACTCCCCAGTAGGTACTGATGACCTCATGCTGGATGCCTTTTATTTTTCCCAAGTGTTATAAGATAAATTTGCCCACAGAGTTACTTACAATTCCTGAGAATCCACATTTCCATAGATATCAAAAGCCTAGCACTACAGTGAGGTCCCTGGGACAGAATTCTGTAAGCACACAGATCTCTTTGTAGCCTCAGTTGCTAATTCTTTATATGTCAGTGTTGCTGTCCACACATTTAAAGAATAGCACCAAAACAGCAAAAAAGGCCCCCATGTTTTCAGCAAAGCTCTGGAAATTTTGTGGGCAACACCTTCTGCGATAAGCTCCCCCTTGTTTCACCTTGACACAACTGTTAATAACTCAGTTTGATTGATTCCCTTCTGGCAATGTGCTCTTAAGTCAGAGCTGGGTCAAAACCAAAAGAAAAAACAAGCCTTCTGGAGTCAAAAAAAAAAAAAAGATTCCAATAGCTGAGCATTGAGGCAAATTTCAGAATTAAAAGTCTTAAAAGTCAATTTGAATCAAAGAGTAAAATAATTTTATTTTGGAGACATTGAGACAAAACTGTTCTATTTCCAAAACCGTCTCTTTTCAGATGCAAATCATCTAAGAGAGGTCACAGAAGTCATTGCTTCTTTGTCACTTATGCTGCTTATATTTGCCAAGAGCAAAATTTGCACCTGTGCAGAACAGCCAGCTCTTGAGTTAAATCAGCATTTGTGGGCTGCCCAGTGACTTTGGGCACTGCTGACTTGTACCCAGCTCTCCAGAGAATATCTCTCAGGAAGATTACGCTGCCTGGGAAATGGACGTGGCTGTAGGTTGAAGCCCTTAATCTAAAATGCTGTGTGGAACTTTTGTGCTTAATATTTTCTCCTTTAAGAACAAAATTATTTTCACTGACAGCCAATTAGCAGCTGTCTTCTGTATCTGTGTAGTTAATCCCCACTTGGTCTAATCTTTAACTAATTTTTCCAGGAGGGCTCCTTAAATAAATACCAGTGTTTCTGAGGACATCCTAAAAGAATGTGAACTTTATTTTTACCAGGGTCTGAGAAGTGGGAGTTTGTGGCCACAATTATCACATATTTCTGTTTGCCAGTGCATCTTTTGGTCTCTTCCAGGTACTGCTTAAACAGATTCTGAAGATAAAGGGAAGAACTCTCTCCTGTGAGGAGAGATTTAAAGTGTAGATGTTTCATGTCATGAACAGCTTTTACTTTTGGGCAATGGTCCAAAGCAACAAGAAATGCTAAAATACACAAGGCTGCCAGGAAGCAATTGTCTCTTGGTCTTTTACAGAGTGATTTCATGAGGTGCTCACATGAGACCAATTAGGAGAAACTGCAAGAGTGAACACCCTGGAATTCTGCAAGTAGTGGAAAATAGCATTTTAACAGCACAAGGACATCAGCAAAGGTATATAAAACTGGAACTGATTCCCTAGAGAGGTGGTAGGTGCCTCATCCCTGGAAAACATTCCAAGCCAGGTTGGATGAGGCTCTGAGCAACCTGATTGGGTTGAAGATGTCCCTGCTCATTGTAGTGGGGTTGGACAAGATGACCTTTAGAGGTCCCTTCCAATCCAAACCATTTTATGATTCAATGGAAGTATGAAGCCCAGTGATTTTAGAAATGCTCTGTGTAATTAGCTACTCCACAGATAGTGGCATGACACACAAGGCATGACAATACATTTTCATTCAAACTTTCAATTTATGGTAGCTGAAAGTATAAAATGAGAAATGTTAGAGGGCATGCCCAACAGTGCTATAAATGTTCTAGTAATATCTAAATAAAAATGGCAGCCACTTCTGGCAAAGAGGGAACTGCCAGCAACTGAGGTTACATCACAGAAGAAACTGATGGGAACTATTGTCTAGTAAATGGGTCATTCCTTGCTTTAATGACAGGTGGTAGAAGAATTGCCCCAAGAAGAAATGGGTATGGACAGCAGTTGAGGAAATGTAATTCCTTTTGAATACAGAAATGCAAGAGCAACTCCACAGCCAAGATCCAGGTATTACAGGATTTCTGTCTCTGACACCAACTTGCTGTAAAAATTTAAAGATGAGTTAAAAAAATGAATCAAGCCTCCAGTTCCACTTCCCCCCAGCTTCTCTTTCCAGCAAAACATGGTAAAAGAGGTGTATATTTATTTTTCATAATTGCTAATGGATTTTCATTTAATATACTTTTTTAATGACTTTTTAAATACATCTAAACTTCTGGCACCTACAATATCCTGTGGCAATGGGTTCCTTTTATTTAGTTATGCATCACATGAAAGGAACTTCCTTTTGGATTAAATCCTTTACTGATAACTCATTGCTTGCTTTCTAGTTCTTGTTTTAGGGGAAAGAATGAATAATTGTTCCCCAATTGTCTGCTGCTTGCCACTCAAGGTTTCATGCATTGCCCTAAATATACAAAGAATTAAAAATATTCAGTCAGATTTGAGACATGTTTGGGAAGAAATTCAATGGTTGTTTTAATTCATCCTTGTGCCAATGAATGAAAGACTAACTGCAAAGTTTTGTATGCTCAGCAGCCTGTGGCAATAACTGAGGACAGACAACTTATGAAATTTTCTGAAAGTTCTTCCTGATATTGAAATGGAAGCACTGCAACCGCTGTAGGTTTCAAAAACTGAAATAGTGCTAAACATCAATGTAGGGAATTATGGATCATTCCTGTAGCCATGGTGGTGAACTCCAGTCTCTGTTGTGACCATAGTGTTCTCCCACTTATTGCAAAGATCAGGATTAAAAATATGTTTGCCCTGTTGTGTCTAACCCAGGAACATCTAAACCCTGTGATCTTTCTATTAAGTCAGAATTTAGAATGTGTTTTTCAGGAAACTCCCCGTTTCTCTGCTCTACCCTGTTGGCACCTCTGAGTTAGCTTGGGTAAGGCTGGTTCATGCACTCAGGTGACGTAGATATTGTAACATGAGTATTTATTCTGCTCAGGCCAGCCTGAATCCTGGAATTAATTCTGTGCTGTGTGTCTCTGTGACGAATAATGACTGCAGCTGAGACATACCTCATGAGTAACCCAGGAACCATGTTCCTGCCCATGGAAGAAAAAGTGCAAGCATTGGCAAGACAAAAAATAGCCTGTGTAGGAAGGAGGCAGCTCTTCTTGTGGGTGTATCAACAAATGCTAAATTGTTAAATCCCTGGATAGGCATCACTTCAAAGGGCCTATGGGTGCTGCAGAAAATTATGCAAGCTATATGCCTCTTGCAAATTTTAATCCAAAGGGCAGGGTGATGTTCCAAGATAATGACCTGTGTAAGGACTGAAGGCAAAGAAAATCTTGGTGTGATTGAGTCAAAGCTAGAAATGATCCACAGGACAGAGAAGGATGCAATAACATGAAAAAAAAGATGTGTTTTCATACTTAGGTGACACTAGAAGTCTAGCCAGCTGCAGGCATGCAGGCCCAGTCAAACTTTGTTGAGCAGAAAGATTCAATCTCATCTTCAAAAGTTGTTTCTGTCTTCTACTGACAAAAAGAGGATGTTGAAAATATAAACTATGAACACTGGAACAATCAATCCCAACAATCAGAAAATACTTTCAGGTGTGAAATGTTTTTCTGGCTTCACATTTTCATTTATAGAAGTTGCTTCCCAAACACCCTTGGACCTGTGCAATTCAATAAACTGATCTCAGAGGCTTGTCTCTATGCCCTGCGTTGAGGCAGCCTACAAATACCTGGATGGTTGAAGGCTCCTTATCTTCTGTGGATTTGTTAAAGGAATCACTGTGTTACCAGTGTTAGAAGTATCCTGAGGATTACAGGATATTTTTTTCTTGTATCCCCAATCTTCAGGACAACATATTCACTACAAAGAACAAAAGGCATTAGGATTGTACTGATAGCTGAGACCCTGCTTCTTCCACTGATCTCAAGTTTGTCAGTACCTGACTTTGCTGGAGGAGAGAGAAAAGTGAATGTTCATAAGTGGCGCGTAATGGGCGAAACTGTGTAAATGAAAAGGTTTTCAGTAACACTGGCTTGTAATTCATGAGAAGGACCCCAGAAATCTATTTATTTCTAAAATCCCTGAATGGTTGCTGCTATTTCTGTGTATTATTAACATTATCAGAAGATAGTTTCCCTGCACTGAACAGCAGGGACAGCTTTCTGAGAGGCTCTGAACTGGTGGGAACTTTTACAAGCCTGTTGCTTTGTTGAAGACTCCTCTGCTTAAGTATAATTAAAGGATAATGAACAATTGTTGTCTCTTAGACTATGTGGAGGTTTGTGCAAGCAGGTTTACTCATTTTGCTCTGTTGGTTTTAAGGCTTGTGTGTCTCTCCTTGGGGTTGTGGTCTGTTTGAATGGGGTTCACAGCAGAGCATTCACACTTCTGTAAAACTGTGTGCTCTGCTTTAAATCTACTCCAGAGTTATTATTAACAATGAAAGCTAAAAAAAAAAAAGAAGAAACAACAAAAAAAAAACCCAGAAAAAAGAAGCATCTTACTGCAAGTCATTAAGAAAACCAACTCATTGAGTAAAAAACCCCAAAAATCATTATCTTTGGAAAAGGAAACAGCCAATATAACTGCAAACTACTGGTCTGACCACTCATTTTTCATTCTTACAGCCACAAAACATACAAGAAAAAAATCCCCTATCTCAGAGATAAAAGAGAACTCACACTGATGGCTTATTTAAATGAAGTCTCTCAAGCTGTTTAAGGCTGAAAATCACACCTGTACAGAGAGCCTGGCACAGAGATGAAGGGCTGCCTCTGATAACAGGCATAGGGCTCTACAATTGCTTGGTTTTAGGTCATGAAATAGAATGAAATAGAATTTAAAATTGATCAGCCATTTATCTCTGAGGATGTGCTGAGAACCCTCTGAACATGTTCCATAGCCCAGACCCTGGGCTGGGGACAGCCCTGACTCTGCAGAGCGTGAATCCAGCCTGGGACTGGGCGCCTGCAGAAAAGCAAACACAGGTGTGCCACAGATATTTCAAAGAAAGGTAAGGAAAGGAGAGTAGGGGGCTACTGCTCTCAGTCTGGGAATTTGGCACTGATGTTCAGCTCCAGTCAGAATCAGATAGATTCCTAAATCCTGAACTGCTTCTAGGTGGCCAGCAATGATTCAAGGCCAATGCTGAAACCATTAAAAATTGTCTGAGGTCTTAACTTATGTCCTTGTCTGTCCTTCAGGGGATTTGCTCATGGTGTGCTTTGGTGACTAACTTGTAAAGCAGCCTGGTCCTGGCCCTCCATCCAGAGCTGAGCAGCCCCATGCTTACAGTAATACACACTGACCACAGAGGGCTGAAATCTGCTGGCAGATACACCCCTACTAGACAGAGGATACCTCATTAGCTTCATCCGGGGCTGCTCCTGATTTGCATTGGTTTAACTGAATAACAGACTTTGACTGGAAATGGATGGGAGCAGCAAATCAGCCCCAGCAGAGCACGGCCCTGCTGAGATGGAGGAAGGCTTAGAAAGGCCTTTTCTGATGCTAAAACAAAACATGAAAGTCCCTCCCACTGCAATCCAGGAGTCACACTGCATCATTGTGTTTTATATTTCAGTGCTACTATTCCTGATTTTAATTAGGCAAGAGAATCAGGCCCAGGATGATGTTTCCTGGAGCCCTTTGTGCCAAACCATCCTATGCTGCATGAGCAAGCTGGAAGGTGATGTTACATGTAATGCAGCTAGAAAAAAAGGGCAGCACATTCTTCTGCTTGTACAAAGTCTTGCTCATTTCAGTCAGTTTGCTTGAGCCATCTGTTCTCAGCCACCAACTATTCATTTGCAACATGGTCCCCATGTCAGCTAGCCAGGAAGACTGTGTTCTGAAGATAATGCTAAGTTGTCCCTTGCCACTGAAGAAACATGCCCAAGAAACATTTCTCTCTGCTCAACCAACCTGGAAATGCTGGAGATGAATTCAGTTCTTTGCCAAAACTGTATGAAATTGCATTTCTTACAACCACTGCCATTTATATAATGCAATATCCATATGGTGATTATTTTATTTATGTTTCCCTTACTTCAAGGCAGAGGAAGTCAGCAGCTGGGGCTGCAAGATAGAGGCACCCACCAGTTACTGGGCTGTGTTGTTCACGGGGGTGATAAGCTTTTATCACCCACTGGGAGTTAGGATCTTGTCTAAGTGATAGCATCCATCCCTTGAAAACAGAACAGAGCTCTCACTGTTTGCCTGTCTGAAAAGAAGGAGTTTATAACCCCAGACTTTACAGTGACTGTGAGCTAAAACATGACATAGCTTGATTGTCTTCATTTCTTGACTCATTCTCTTGCAAGTCACAATGTGAGCATTTGCTTCCTTTGCATCAAGAGTTTAATTGTGTTTGCATTACCCCTTTCTCTGTATTACAGACTGGAAGTCTTTAAAAATATCTCCCCCTCCCATGTGACTTTGATTCTGCTAATCCCTACCCACCTTTTGAATCAATTAAAAGGCAGTTTATGGTTTACAGAGAGAAAAAGTGTAAATGAGAAGCAATTCCTTTGGTCATTGTGTGTGTAACTGGAGGATGTTTCAAACACAAAACAGGAAAAAAGGGTTACTTCAGTGGCTTGTTTCTTTTGCTCTTTGTATTTCATACCAAGAGAAACAGAGGGTGACTGTTTTTGTTTTGCTTTTGTAATTAAAATAACATCATAAGTTTAGTATATATGGTAGCTGGAAATCATCTGTGTAGGAAGTTCTTCAGTTAAAAGGAAAACAGGGAAATTTCAGAAGGTCTATTTTAAACTAATCTAAAGAATTATCTACTTATGTTATTTCTTTATGTGAATTCCCAGGAATTTCAACCTTCTCCGCAGAGATATTTGGCCCATTTCTTACATTAGTCAAATAATTTTATAAGAAAATATAGAGCTACAGGGCATGATTTTAGCATTCAAATTTTGCGATCCCAATGACAGAAACAATTATTTTAGATTGTCTCTTTAGCTAAGGAATTTCTATAAAGCACAATGCTGTAAAATCATAGGAGATGGATCTGCCACATGCTTCAGTGACTCTTGGTGTTTTCAGTCTCAACAACCACAGCCTAAAAACCAGTGAGGGCTCAGGATGCAAAAGTAAATGTGACCCAAATGGGAGCTGAACAAGAGGGAAAGGGCTCTGCTCTGAAGAGGAGGAATCCGCAGCCACACTTTAAGCTTTAGTCACTGTCTTTTCAGCACAAGCTTTGCTTTTTGTGAGGCAAGCTGGCTGCTTTGGTGTACTTGTTTTATTTTGTGTGGCTTCTTCCCCAGAAGGTTATCTTCTACAGGAATAGGGGTCAGTGGTGCAACAGCAGGGACACAGTAAGCCCTGGTGTGACATAAATTGCATAGACTGCTGTCTGTAGTCAGATGGTTGCACAAGCATCTGACACCCTCATGTCCAAACAGAGGTGCTGTACTGTGGCTGGATGTGACAGCCTTAACTCCTGTGATGTCTTTACATGTTTAGACATCTCAAACTGATTCTTCACAACATAAAAGCCTTAACAAAAATGAGAGCAAGCAACCCTCACCTCAGCCCCAACCTCAATTCCAATGTTTGGTAATTGAATTCCCATAGAATTATTTCTGTTGGGTAATTTCTTGGAAGGATGCATCTTCCTTTTAGTATTCTGCATCAGCTTTTAATGATAATATTAATAATACTGTATGTAAGGAATGTCTCTCTTTTTTGTTTTTAACAAACTCCTTTTAATGGTAAACTTAGGGAATAGAGCCNAGAGCAAGCAACCCTCACCTCAGCCCCAACCTCAATTCCAATGTTTGGTAATTGAATTCCCATAGAATTATTTCTGTTGGGTAATTTCTTGGAAGGATGCATCTTCCCTTTAGTATTCTGAATCAGCTTTTAATTATAATATTAATAATACTGTATATAAGGAATGTCTCTTTTTTTTTGTTTTTAAACAAACTCCTTTTAAAGGTAAACTTAGGGAATAGAGCTACATTTGATCCAATATTCATACAGCTCTGTGATCTATAAATTCAAATGTGTTTCATGATATAAATTGCCTTTAGAAAGTTATTTATTCTGATACATTTTTGGTCTGAAGTGAAATATTTCTGGGAATTCCTCACTCCCACTTAAATTTTTCCAAGGAAATGCCTGTGACATATCAAAGGAGACATTTGTATTTCCAGAGCAGAGCAGGAAGGGAAGCATAATGCTTTTTCCAACTTGATTTTGAGGGTGGGTTTCTCATAAATGCTTATCACTGGAATAGCTTCACTCCCACTTAATGAATGGCTTATAGAATTTTCAGAGCTCCAGAACAGAGTGCCTGCTACGTGCCGCAGTGACTCCTCTAAGTTGGTTAAGTTTTACTGCTCCCACTTTTGCAAAATTTTAAACAGTTCAGGGGAAGAGGAAGAGTGATGGGAATGGGAAGGAAGTGATGTGGAGACATGACTCTTATTTGTGCCCTTCTAGCAATTAATTCATAATTTGGAAAATTTGACCTGGGCTCTATTCAGAGAGTGATGATTCTCTATGTGTCTTTGGGACTTCCCATTTAAAAATGGTATAGTAAAATCAGTATGGTATAGTAAACCAAGCATTTCTAAAGTGTTTGAACTATAATCCTCAGTTTTTATTTGTGAAAAAAAGGAGAATAGCCTTTCCTTAATATTGCGAAGTGTTGTGATGATAAATCCACAGGTACCGAGGACAGGAGGGTTATTTCGATCTGATATGTGCATGGACAGGGCTCTGAGGCTTCATGTCTGTGGCAAGAACAGGGTGGCCAGCTGGCCAACCAGTGCTTTACCAAAGTTAGTCCTGGTTTGAATTTGGTATTGAAGGTCTCTTTGACCTCTGATGCTCTCCCTGGGAGAAGGAAAGCAGGGAGCAGGAGCACTGAAGGCAGAGAGGCGAGCGGGAGGCAGCCAGAACTGACAGCACCACTTGGCGCAGCAGGGATGCTGAATTCGAGGAGGAAGGTGAGACAATAATGCCCCCTCCCTGCAAAGAGGGGTGACCTCTGAGGACAAGTGCTGCCTCCCACTGCCTCCCACGGCATTATCTGTTTCTGATGTGAGCAAATGCTGAAGTGAAAGAAATGTCCCTCGGTGGCAATGAAAGGGGAATGAACAATGACAAAGTTAAAGTATAACACACAAAATATTAATGGAAAAGCTCTCCCCGAGCCACAGCCAAACCCAAGAAGTGAAGAGGAGATTAATAGCACCCAACCATCCTGAAATGGCGGCAAGGGATGTGGAGGTACAGCTGCAGGGACTAAGAATCAGCCCCAGCTGTGGACACACACTTGAAGCCTCCAGATATTGGCAGGGGGCTTTCTCTGACACGAAACTCAGAGAAATTCCTTTGCAAAGGGCTGCAGTTCGCTGTGTTGAACAGCAAGCTGGAGGGTAGGCAGTCTCACAGAGATAGACACCCTGCACCACTCAGATACACAGCATGTGTGCACATAAAAGGGTCTTCACCTTACCCAGGGTCAGGTTTGTACCCACATTTGATGTTGACCTTTACAAATTTACCTCGAGGTAAAACAGAAATGCTTTGACTGTGCTGTGTTTTTAAATTATGATGCCTTGTCGGTCTTTTCCTAAAGGAAACCATGACTCATTATTAGCCACAGAGATAAGAAGATAAGCCAAGTATTGTCCTCAGCAAAAGAAGAAACAAAGAAACAAAGAAGCAAGCCAGAGATAAGAGATGTGTTCTGTGTACAAAAAGTTTTTAAATTTCTCTCACACGGATCTGAAGAAATGACAAGGGGGCAAGCATTGTTCTTTATGTGCAAACATAATTGGAAGATATTTTTGATGGCAGTGATTGTACGAAATAGGAGTAAATGTGAATGTCTCCCACAGAAGTAGTCATATGTTTTTGTCTGCCTTTAATTCTAGTATATATTCAGTGGCTTCAGACACTGGTTATTTCTCAAAGGTCACAAATTATGTCTTTGTCAGTGGATCATAATTATAAAAACAATTATTAACTATATTCTTTTATTCTATGGGATTGTAGACATCTACTTGAACTTCAGATGTCTGTAAAAATGTTGAAAGGCTGCAATCTCTGGGTATTTCCCATATCACCTGCAACTTGCAGTAGGACAATCACCAGTGCTACTTGAAATCAAGGTTATTTGCAAGGCATTTTGAAAAGTAAATAAATTTTTATATTTTCAGAATACTGGAAGTAGTTTCTGTCCCTGAAGTCAATATTTGCTGAGCTGAGACACATCCAAGATTATCTCCAGGTCAATTTTATCAACCATTGGCAAAATCTAGAGCTCTCTGGGGCAATAATTTTTATGGCGCAGGTATTGACCACTGAAATTACTCTTTCAGTCCTACTGGTGTAATTTGAATAAAATAATGTTAGTCACCAGTAAGCAGGAAGCTGATTTTGGCAGAAACCCTGCCCTGCCCCTGAAGCAGCTGTCTTGCTTCCACCTCTCCTCTGAGTATCTCATTCACAGTGTTGAACTCAACATCCCTGCAGCATCTTGCTCAGGCCTCTAGCACAGACTTTCACACCTCCTAATCCCCAGTCCCACAGATCTGTGTGACCATCTCTGTGTGCCAGATGTTCATTTCTGCAGCTGCTGTGGAGCCTGTAAAGTTTTGCAGTCAGATGTAACAGCTTTCACACTTAGGGGGGAGATTGAGCTCAGTCCATGACTGACCATTGTGAAAGACTTGGGATCCTTTTGGGTACTGCACACACCTCTCACAGTTGCTTGATGTTGTACTTCAGGGTTTTTTTCTCGTTTATGGGGTGACCTCTATAGAATTAATGTTATGTTCATCTTTAGTTCCAACAAGAATATAAAAATATACAGGCATCAAGAAAATAATGAGCAGAGAACCATAAAATAAAATACTGCTACACTAAAACGTGTAGTGATGGGGTGAGGCAAGAAAGTGATTTTTACAGGAAACTGTTTTGCTTGAAAATCAGATATTTTTTCAAGAGTGATGGGGAAAGTGTGAACAGTACTGTCCCTGCAGGCAGAGAAGGGCCAGATTTGGGCTTATTCCAGGGAAGGATTGGTAAATGATGATCACTTAGTTTTGGTAGTTTCAAGCATCTGCGTTGGGTCAATCTTTAGAAAAATAAAAATGAGAAATTCCAGAAGCTTCTGGTATTTCCAGTACAAGGCCAAATTTTGCATGATCTGAAGAAGATATGTTTCGGTTCTGGTTACCACTGAGAACCCTAACCAAGAAAAACAGAAGGAACTTCTATCTTCGAAAACCATAAAATTATCTTGTAAAGTTTCAGGTGAATAGAATAAACAATAGAAAGATGAGCTCTGGATGAGCAGGGGAATGTCCTCCCTTGCTTACTCAACCTCATCTGAAACACATTTCCAACATTTATAAGGCTCATCCTTGCTGAGGAAAGAAAAATACACATCTATTTAGGCCGCTATTTCTCTGGTTAGGAAACTAGAGAAGCTATAGTTACTATTTTTACAAGTTTGCTTCCTTCAGGGGAGAGTTATCTTAGGGTTGAGGGGGAGGTAATGTGATCTCTTTTTCTATTTTTATAAAGGGCCTGGGGATGCACCAGGAAGCTGCAGATCTGTGCAGTTGAAAGTTTTCAGCTCGTCTTTTGAGATACTGAGGGAGGAATAGGTAGAAAAGCATGGCCTAATTAAGGATATCTAATATGGTTTCAGGAAGGGAAGGGCATGCCTCATTAACTGGCTGGAATTCTTTGAGGATATTGCTGCTCAGGGAGACCAAAAAAAGGCAACTCACTGTGACCATTGTGTATCTCAATGGACTGAGGGAGAATAAAACACATTTAGGAAGGCCTGGGGTTGATACTTACATTTACAGAATGGGTAAAAATATAACACAGAATTACCTGGTATTCAAACCTGCAGGGAGGGTAACTCTCTCTTAGTTCTTGAAATCCTACATGCATGATGGCTTTTACTGTTTAATTTCTTAAAAAAAAACCAAATTATTATTATTATTATTATTATTATTATTGATCTAATTGGCTTTTGTTATTCAGCTGAAATGAAAGGTGCAGTGTTTCCAAATGATCTTGTGCTAAATTTGGAAAGCAGAGAGGAAAATTGCAATTAGATACAGACAGAATTAAATGCTTTTTAAAATTTCTAGCATGGCAGATGGCATATTCAATAAAGGTCAGATAAATGTGGGATCATGATAGTAACTTAAAGAGCCTAGAATCAGGAGAGAGAAAAGGTGGGGTGGATGGAGGGTTTCTCTGTATATTGACAGCTTTAATGTGGGAATGGTGGGAGATGCAGTTTTCCCACATCTTTGCAGAAACAGAATTTAAAAATGCTTGAAGTTATACTTGAGAGAGAGAAATTACTCACAAATGCACATTTTGAATGAGGAAAAGTAGAGTTTTGCATGAATCTGCTCAGTGCTGCAGGAGCAGGCCTTGTAGCTGAGGGACAGCAAGAGTTCATGGTGGAGGGAGGATGGGTTGGGGTGTGGGATTCAGGTCAGTGGGGATGAGGAAGCACAGAAGCCATTTGAGCTCCTCTCACCTGAGGATGGCATGGGGCTAGTTTGGCCAGGTTGCCAGGCCATCCCAAGGGCTACAGGACCAGCTGAGTGAAGTGCTGTCCCCTTCTAATCCTTCATAGCCCTGTTGCATTCTGTCTGCTGGGGTAAGGGTGCTGTCCTCATAAGTACTCCTTCACCTGGAAATTCCTTCAGATCCAAGGTTGATACCATTGTGCTCCTCAGAATCTGCAAAAGACCAATTACATTCCTTTTCACAGAATTACAGAATGGCTTGATTTGGAAAGGACCTTAAATATCATCTAGTTCAACCCTCCTGCCATAGGCAGGGACATCTTCCACTAGACCAGGTTGCTCAAAGACCCACTCAGCCTGACTTTGAACACTTCTAGGGATGGAACATCCATAACTTCTCTAGACGACCTGTTCCAGTGCATCACCACCCTCACAGGAAAGAATTTGTACCTAATATTTCCTAATATCTAATCTAGACCTACTCTCAAAATTTAAAGCCATTTCCCCTTTTTCTGTCACTACATGCCCTTGTAAAATGTACCTCTCTATTTTTCTTGTAAGCTCTCTTCAGGTACTAGAAGGCTGAAATTTGGTCACCTCAAGGCTGCACAATCTCAATTGTCTTAGCCTTTCCTAATAGGAAAGGTGCTTCATCCCTCTAATCATCTTGGTGGCCTCTGGGCTCACTCCAGCAGGTGAATATCCTTCCTGTATTGGAGGCCCTAGAGCTGGATGGAGTACTTGAGGTGGGGTCTCACAAGAGCGTGGTAGAGGGACACAATCCCCTCCCTGACCTTTCCGCTCACAGTGCTTTGGATTCAGCCCAGGACAGGTTTGGCTTTCTGGGCTGCAAGTGTCCATGGCTGGGTCATGTCCAGCCTCTCTTTCACCAGCACCCCCAGGTCTCAGCAGGGCTGCTCTGGGTCTGTTCATGCCCCAGATTGTAGGGATGGGGGGTGAGATCCCAACCCAGCTGTAGCACCTTCACTCAGGTGCAGCCTTTACTCATTTTCCACATAAGCAGTCCTTCCATCTTGATTTCTTGAAAAAGCCAGATACTTTCTTTTGCTTAGAAGAGACAACTGGACTCTCAGAGCTCACTGAAGGGACTGAGAAACAGTCCTGTGACTCAGTGAAGTTTTTATTTCTTTCTGAGCAAAGGGACCATTATTAGAAGATGGAAAACAGGTGTTAGAAGGGAAGGAAATGGGGAAATCCTTGTGTTTCTTTTAATAACTATGAAATTTTAAGCACTTTGAAAGATTCTTACCTATATGTTTCTGTTGATGAGGCTCCTTTTCAATTTAGCATGAGGCTGAGCATACATCACTTTTCACTTTGATGAAAGAGGAAGGACACTTAGAGGTGGAGGTCAGGATGGACACGTAGAGGTGGAGGTCAGGAGTGTAATGAGTTCTTGCCTGAGGGAAGCACCACACATCAGACATGAGAGGCAAAGCTCTGCTGGAAGGAGATCACTCAGGGTCAAATGTACCTTGAGCATGACCCCTTTCCCACATTCCCCTAGGATCTGCTCACAGCCAGGGTCCAGGCCATGCCTGGGGACTGTCCTTGCCCCTTAAGACCTTGTAAGAGTTTCTCTCTTGTCTGCTACTCCCCTAAAACCTCTACCTGTGTGTGTGTAGAAGAGCCATTCTTTTCTTTTGCTTGCCTGAGAAAGAAACAGCGTGAGTGTCATTTCTGGGAAAAGGTGCCAAACTGGTGTTTTTGTGTCCAGCTGAAGGCTGGTTACAGCAACTTAGTGCAAGGAAGATACTCCCAAGATATTTCCCGAGTATTTATCCTTATTTTCTGATTTGTTCTATGGGAAGGGCTCCCTTTCAAGGACCAGCCAATCCTCATGACTGTAAGGGCTGTACAAGCACCAAAAACAAAGAGATCCTCCTTCTACAGAGCCTCAGGTATAGGATGGAGATAGAAGCAAGCAGCCAATGATGTTAGTGAGAGAGGGGAGGGAGCGTAACTGGGAGATACCAAGAAACAGTGCCAGTTGCACTGGCAGACCACGTTTGGGGCTGACTACTCGGCTGTCACCTGCATTTATAAAGTCTCACTGTAACAAAGCATTTACATTCTGCATAAGAACCATAACTTGCCTTCCAGAGGTTATTCAATTCTTGATCTGTGGTTGATACAGCCAGGAAGGATCTTACCCATGATGCCTATATTGTGAGCAATACATCTGGTTCTGGAGAGCTAGAATATTCAATACATCTTTCTAAATCACTGGCTAACATTCAGCAAGGAGGAATAAAGAAAGACTTTGTTTGAGGTGAGTTTTGAGGTAGAGGAACTTGAATTTTTGTGTGCACAGATGTATCAATGTCTCATATGCAGTGTACTTCTAGCACCAAATTTTCCATGTGGAAAACCCTAACTTGCAATTGACTGGGTTGAATTTGAGACAGTCACTAAACAGCCAGGCTTCTGAGACTATTATCTGTTCTTAATAGGATTTAGACCAGGACTCCAAGGTGTTACTTAGCTGAGTGCTGTATGAGTACAAGGGAAGAAATTGTATTCTGCAGACCGGTAACCCAGCATATAAAGACAATTTTTGAATTTACAACTAAACTATACTCAATAAGTGTTTTACTACTGATCTAAAAAGGTTGAGAATTTCATCAAAGTATACAGAGATTATAAAATACAAACAATAGGTGATTCAGAGGAAGCAAAAGGAAACATGAAAACAAGGAATGACCTAGACTGATTTGATTGACTGTATTTTGAGACTAACATACAAAAAAATAAACGCTCCCCATTCAAGACATACTTACATGCACAGTCATTTGTGCTGTGAAATGTCATATGCCTGCAAACAAATAGGCCACATTCATTCCCCCACCTGCATGCAGGATGTTTCTTGGTCTCACAGCATAGTGCTCTTTGCACACCAAAATGTCTGAAAAATACACACATGTCTGGATTAAAATTCCAGAGTCCTAGGCCGGGTAAAACAGCCACAAAGGACTTCAGTGCAGAACTTGTGCTGGTGAGTGACCTTTAGTCCTGGACCTTCCCATGACATTGGCAGCCCTCCAGCACTCAGCTGTGGCCGTGCAGCTCCTTGGCACTGATGCAGCTCTCTCTGTTTGTACAGCTCCCGACACAATAAACTGCCAGTCAGATTTGTTGGATGCTGTGTGATCTTGTGATATTAATAATATAATGATAGCATTATAACTGGACCATTCAACTCCGTAGTTTGTTCTTCTATAAATGATTTATAAGTTTTATGCATTTTATATGCCTCTCATTAAAAATGCATTGAAAAATACTATCAAAATACCATTTTGTGAGGCTTAGTCTCTCTTTATTCTAGTTACAGCCATCTGCCATTAAGCTTTAATAACTGGCTGATTATAATTTATTAATTTATCACCTGTTCTTTATACAGTTGGATAATTGTCAACCAATGTGAAATGGCCTCCTATTGTGTTATTAATCCCCAAAGCAATTAGAAAACCCACTGATTGCACAAACCATTGAAAGTGGGTAGTAACTCATGTTAGAAATTATCTGCAGTGCTCCCATCAGTGCATGATTGGTAATGACGTTTCTGTTGCTAGTGAGAATTTGAAAGGGGCAGTTTAACTAGGGAGGCTTTTAATTTTATTTATTTATTTTATAATAAGCTTGGATTTATGTGGCTGACAGTAGATGTGTAGGTTCCAGCTTGTCTTATGGATTCTGTGAGCACAATCTGAGAAAGCCAACATCAATTTCATAAAGTGTCATGCTCTTGCTCCTTAAACTTTCTTTGGAGAGATTTCTGCCCCAACTAACATGGCCAGGATGAAAGGGTAATTTAGGGATTGCTTAAAATGCCAAATCTTTTAGGAGATTGACTTCAGTCAGCTTCGGATGAAGACATCAGAAGTCAGTATCTTTCCTTTGATTTTTATCTGCCAGGGACTCAGTATGGGTCAGTTGTGGGCTTTCTGGTATGGATATTTACAGTATGTGAAAAGGGACAGAGCCAACTGTTTGTTGGACCCAACAACTGTCATTTAGCAAAGCCGTTTGCTTACTCTGCCAGTGTGAAGGAGATATGCAGCCCACCCCAGAAGTGAAGAAGTTCCTTATCTGCCATCCTATTTACAGTGCAGACGATGTGTTACAATCCCTCTGGCACTAACAAGTTACATTCCGGTAATGCTGTCCCTGATGCAGATTTAACTGGTTTTCTGGTGAAAGGAAAGAAAGAAAGAAAGAAAAAAAAAAGTCACTGACATCAGAAAGCAAAGACACACCACTGAGGAAAGCAGCTGTAAATGGTTCTTTGTCCTAAATCAAGCTCCTGGCCCCTCTGCTGTGTGTGCTCAGTCAGGGACCACGCTGGTGGGTCAGGCACACTGCAGGTACAGAGCCCCAACTACGGTGATATTTTCCTCTACATGGCTTGAAGTGATCTGGGAGAGCTTTTACTTAAACAAGATGATCACATAGATCAACATTCTGCTATTGGACAGGACTCTTTGCAGACTTAGGAAGAGATTTTTTCATATCTCTTCTGTCCCCATCAGTACCTACCACACAGTAAATATGTGTCAGTGTAATGTAGTGATTCCAGAGTATAAGAAAGCCTTGAGTCTTCTATCAATATCACACTCCCCCTGCACAATGGTAGGATAGTTGAATTATTACTCTTCCACCAACACTTCTGATGCTTGTGCTGTCCTCTTGCAGGTTTTGTAGCTTCTCCATAGTTAAACATGGAAAAGCTATTTTGACCAAAAGACCTGGAAAAAAATGATGTTGAATTAAACATATTAGGAGATTTGTACTTCCCCCTTCTACAGAGAACCCAAAGCAGAAGTAAAGAGGCCATTCTTGAAATTCTTATACTATTTCTGGCTTTTCTGGAAGTAAAATTCGGAAGAAATCTCATGCAAATATTTGTCCTTCTGGGACATCCAAGCCAAATATGCAGATATAAGGGGTTTAGATAAAGCAGACAATGAGTACATAAAATACAGTGAGTTCCTGAGAAAATTCCTCACCTTAACCCTTAAATGTGTCCACAGACAAAATCCAGAGTGTAGAAAAGTCCTCAGAAATAGTGTGGCCACTGTGTCTTGCATTGAACCTTTTACTTACACAATCCCCAGCTGGGATGAGCATGGAGAGGGTTTTCCACTCCTTCCCACCTATGTAGATATTCACAAGACTACTCTGCAATCTTAAACTAGAGTAATTACTGCAACCTCTTGATTTTAGGTCACAGAAGAGAGTTTGCCCTCAATTGTGACCAACAGCAAACTAATCGTGTTTTCCCCAGATTTGAATTTCATGGTTCTTCTTGAGTCAGGTTCTCAGCACCAGCTGGGGAGCTCCTGGGCATGAAAGCTGGTTATGGAATGGCACACACTTGAAGGTTATTTCTCAAAAGGTGGATTTACAACAATTACAGGTTGTGTTTTCACTACAGTGAAGTTTCCAATTGCACACAATGCATAAGGAAATCCGCATTCAAAACAACACTGNGTTTCCAATTGCACACAATGCATATAATCCTTTCTGATTGTAAGAGCAACACAGAAGGAAATCCACATTCAAAACAACACTGGGGGCAGCTATCCATGTAAGAGAGCTCTCTTGATGACTTTGGCTTCTGCTGTCTCCAAAAATGATGGTCTATATAATGCACCAGAAAAAAAATCACTGAAGAACTGTATCACAAAGATCTCTGAATCATGAAGGAGTACCAATGGCATTTTCTCTCCACAAAATCATCTAAGGAATTTGTTGTTTTTTTACTTGACAAAGTTCCAGTTTGGAATCCATTAGAAGAACCACTATCAATCACATATTAAGGTCTTTATTACAGAAATATGATTGAATTCCATGTGGATCCTAAATTCCCTTTAGCAAACCTTGGCCATATCCCACTTGCGTTATTTCCATAGAGGGATTATATACACCCTTGTGCATCTCTGAACCCATCAAAGTAATATCCCATAATTATTTTTACTGCATTGTGTGATGTTCTCTGGCTACATCTACTCTGCTGAACTCATCCACTTTTGGTTACAACCCCACTAGTCTGGCTGGCCTCCCTGACAGGAGGGTAGCTCTGTCCTTTCCTTACCACAAATGGCCTTATGTCCTTCTGGGCCTTCCTCCCCTAAGACATAGCTGTCATTTTAAGTCCCTTCTCAGTTCAAATTCTGAGCTGTGCTGCAGTCTTGATGCTTAGTGCGCTTATGGGGTGAAGCTGAGATTCTACATTTTGGTTTTGTATGTATAACATGGTGAGTCTGGAGTTTTGGAGTTTGCAAAGCCTGTAGGGAGTTGCTGGAGGATTCTCCAGAGCAGAAGACAGCCTGGTATATTCTCATCTATATTTCCTGCTGGGAGATATTCCCAGAGCAGAGTAGATAAAACAAAACACTTTGATTTTTCTTTCAAAGGACCTACCTGGTACTTCCTAAAAATAGCATGAGAATGAATTAATGTTTGTGCAATATGGAGGATCAGTGAATCCAGAACAGGAGTGCTGTGGGGAGTGAGACGACAGTGTAGACATACCTCACTCAGGTAAGTGTATGTAAATTGGAGTGATTTTCTGGGGACAGAGAGGTGTGGGAAAACACTGAGGAACTCAGCATTCAAATGCTGTGACTGTGTTTTCAGCACTGAAGATGCCAGCCCTTGCACAGAGATCCTGAGCATCAATTGGTAATCCTGCTCTGAATAAAAAATACACCCCCAGATTTGGGGTTTCCCTATGAAGGAGGAAGACAGAACAGCTTCACCTGGGTTAATTCTGAAGTGAAAACATAAGCTCTGACACACAGGAGCTTTTGCACTTTTATGTGGGAAAATATATTATTAGAGCTTGACTGAAATGTGTAGGAGACTAACAATAATGACACCTGACTTCATGTCTCAAATACTAAGTACTAGAGTTGTGTGATGACTTTCTCACCCTTGTTTAGACTCTCCTCCTTAGGAAAGGTCTTGTGAAAGTAACCTATTTCTTTAAGAAAGCTGTACTGCAATGTGGATGGTAGAGAGAGGGAAGATCCTCTGGAGATCTTCTGCAAAACACCCTGGAGCCATTTGCATCAATTAACTCCACCACCAGCATGTGGCTGCCTGTAGGCCAGGCTGTTGCCTATTATCTCTTGAAGTGGAGATAATTTTTCATAGAGAAAGTGGGAGGCTTTTGCTTATGAGGATGAGTTCACCCAAGGGTGCTCAATTTAAGGGTTCCTCTGTAGTCTCTTAATCAGAATGGGCAATTTATAAAATAGTATTTAAAAGAAAAAAAAAATTAATTTAGTCTGTTGAATTTTACTTCATGTGCTGCAGTTTGTTGTTAGGTCTTCTAAGCTCTGATGAGCACATGGCGTGTCAGATTCCCAGGATATCATTCAAGACAGTAACACAGTGGGGTAACTACCATCAAATGGTGTCCCTGGTTCCAGTTCTGACTTGAAAAGAGCATCACTAACACCTCTAGCCACGGTTTTTTGGCTTTCTTCCAAGGTTTCCTCCCCAACAGATGCTGAAATCCCAGAAGAAAGCAGGGGTGAATATAATGAAGCAAATGAACAGCATAGTTAATTAGTAATTAAAGTATCTTAAAACAGGTAGGATTGCACTGAATCAAAAAAAGAAGGAAGTTTCTGACCTTAAAAGATTTTTCTATTGTACCTATCATGCCATTTTATCATGACTGATTTTTAAAGAGTGAAAGATGGGAGCGTGTCCTGATGTCTGATACTTGAAGCAGAAATACGGAGCAGTTCTGCCATCTCCAGTAAGACAATCTGCTTTGTTGCAATGGCAGCAAAAGATAAGTTTGCAGCCAGGCTTTTGCCTTCAACAGAGAGCCAGAAAGAGAAACAGAAGAAAACACACAGAGAGCAAGCCTATCATCAAAGGACAGAAAGGACTTTTTAAAGTAGCTCCTGAGGACAGGTCTCATTATGTTTGTGCAGCACCTGGCACAACAGAGCCCTTCTGAATTCAGTATTTGGAGCTGCAGACACATCCAAAAAAATGACAGCACCAAATACTGAGGTGTAAAATAAAATTTGTGACATGTATTAGGAGCAAGGTTTTGGAGAGGAAGAGGATCGAGGTTGATGGACTCTGACAAAATTCCACCACAGTGAGTCACATTTTAATTGAGAAACAATAAGAGAATGCAAGGGTGGGGAAAAGACATGGGTAAAAATCAGAAGTCACCTGCCATTGTGATAATTTAACTGAAGTTTTGGAAATGAATCATCGCAGCAGGCGATGGAAGGTTTCACCTCGGGCACTGACAGGAAATACAGGGCTGTAGCTGGGTGCAGAGCATTTTGGGCTCTCAATCAGCTCTTATTGATTGGGAAAGTACAGCTGTGCTCAGAAATTCTCAGCTTTTCTCTCACTTTCAGTTCGACAGAAAGAAAAATCTCAAGCAGCCTTTTTCAGGTTCCTTTTCTCGGAAGTAATGGGGTAAGTGGGAGGGGAGTTCACAGGAGGAAGACACAAAACTCACAATTTTACTCACATGCCTAATGAAATCACATGCTGTCAGTGGCCAAAAAATAGAAAAGACAACCAATCACAAATAAAAACCAAACTGCTACAACCAAACAAAAAACCCAACCAAAAAACCAAACAAACCTCACAACCCCATGCCCTTGCTTGAAAGAAGAGATGCAAACAGCTTCCCAGGAGAAGACCCTATTGAGAGACCCTTCAAAAAGGCTCAGTTTTGTTCATAAGCATTCAGCCATCTAAGACATTGCTCTCTGGCCATCAGACTTCCTGGAATGGGAAATGATCTTGCCCAGAAGTTGAGTTTAATGACAGTATTTACAAGCCAGAGTTTCCCAAACTTCTGCTGCTGAGCGCGCCTGACACTTCCTGTGAGGTCTCCTCATTCTGGGCCAGGTTGCAGGGCACATCAAAACGGATCACATTCCACAGTAGTACACTTAATTTGGAAAGTTATCATCATATGGCTCTGGATGCCTTTGCCCTTGGGTGAGACAGGAATGTGTAAAGATTGAGTCAGCATATCCACTTGGTGTGGCACAGCTCTGTGGCAGCCTCAGCAACCCAGGAATCAAATGTAAATGGCTTAATATTTCTGAATCTGGTTGCAAATGTCTTCTGTACCAAGCCTAAAATGTCCTGGGAATGGATTTTTTCTACAAATCAGTAAATGCTGCGTGGTGTCTCTATCCTTTCAGGTGTCTCTGTACTATTTTTTATCTCATGCTGTGGACATAGTGAAAAATGGCAAGCTTTTTAAAAATCATTGCAACCATTAAATACCAAATGGTGTTAGCCAGGAATTAGCAAGAGAGACCTCTGACATCTCTGAGGTCTGTTATGGGCCTTCACTTTGCCTTGATTTCACTCTTGTCAAACATGGCCCTTTTGACAATTGCCCCTTAAGAATCAGTAGGTGACTGAATGGCCATTAGGTGATGGTGCACAGAAAGAAGCAGCATTTCCATTTTGCTGGTTAAGGATCAGATATTGCACAGTCCTTAAACCTGCATAAATGGATAAATATGTGCTTGTGCATGTGATGCCCCACTGGATTATGGTGTGGTGCACACTGATATCACGTGGATTTTACTAGGGTTTCATATGAGAGCTCTACTGAACCTGTAATACACACACAGTGACTTGTGTGCATGACCTACAGGAGTGCTGGTCATCTCAAAGAGGAATCAAACTCTGGGAAAATTCAATCAGAGTGTAGACTCTGAGGTACAAATAGATATAAGGGAAGGTAAAACTCTCCATGCATGATGGATGCCAGGCAAGAATTGAGGAGATCCACAGGGAAAAACTAACCCATAGGGCTTGTATGGAATAAAGATTTTAAAAAGTGTGAGAATAGGTAAAATTTAGACCCTAGATTTTCTTGTTTCCTTATTTTGTGCTTAAAAATATCAAAAAAATTATATGCAAAACTAGAATTAACAAATCTTCACCTCAAAAGAGGAGGCCAAAACAAAACCAGAATCCCCTCATCTCCTGTCACACTTAAAATCCCCCAACATTTTCACAGTCTGATGCATGTGAGATGAAGCATTGAAAAGCCAGGAACCACTAAATGTTACGGTATCTCACAAAATTTTTCTTGTCTGCAGGAGAGATGCATCAAATTTTCCTTGTAACTTAGAATATCTGATTTTTATCATGAATTAAATATTAATTTATTATTAATGTACACTAAAAATGCAAAGAATACAAAGTGTGCAGCAGAGTGATTTTGAAGTGCAAAAGGTAGCTTTTCTAATTTAAAAATGTTTTATACCCACTTTACTCTGCTATCTGTTATTTCCCCAGACACAAAACCCTGCTAAGCAATGCCCAAGAAAATCTGAAATCCCTTATTAATTTTATTAATTGCACTATTTTCATACCTATTGTTTCCAGTGTAAACAACAGACATATGGTGAATTTTGTACCAAAAGTCTATTCCCAGGAGAGTCTCAGGGCTCTGAGCAGGACAACAAAATGCCTGTAGATGTTTGAGATTGAAAGTTTGTTTGATCTCTGAAGCTTTGCCTGGCTTGAGCACAACACAAAAATTGCTGCTAGTCCTAGGAATACTTTGGTGCTTCAGAGAAGCAAATGGTAGTATGCAAACTGGAGCTAGAGGTAATATGAGCCAGTGGTGTGCCCAGGTGCCAAGAAGGCAAATGACATCTTGACTTGTATGAAGGACAGTGTGGCCAGCAGGACCAGGGAAGTGATTGTTCCTCTGAACTGGGTAGGCTGCACCTCGAGCTCTGTGCTCAGTTCGGAGCCCCTCACTTTAAAAATGACATTGAGGTGCTGGAGTGTGTCCAGAGAAGGCTCATGAGAGGACTAGAGAACATTTCTTATGGGAAGTGGCTGAGGCAGATGTGTTTGTTTAGTGTTGAGTAGAGCAGGTTCAGGGAGACCTCACTGTTCTCTACACCCACCTGTCAGGAGGGTGTAGTGAGGTGGGAGTCAGTCTTTTTACCATAACTGCAATGAGAGAACCGGAGGAAATGGCCTTAAGATGAGACAGGGGAGATCCAGATTACATAATAGACATTTTTGTCACTGCTAGGATGATCAGGCATTGTAATAGTTTGCTCAGGGATGTGGTGGAGTCACCATTCCTGGAGAAGTCTGAATCTGGTGTTAGGCAATGTGGTTTAGTGGTTTAGGGGTTACACTGGTGCTGGTCTGATGGTTGGACTAGATGATCTTAAAGGTCTCTTCCAACCTTGATTCTATGATTCTATTTCATGTTGGAGTTGGGTTTTCTGTAGTATAGGGCACTAGCAGCCATCCACATGCATATGATGACAATCTCAGAGCACGTGACTCTTTAAATATGCAGGTTTTCGGCATTTTTGGGAAAGAAGAAAAAAAATCTTGCCAGGAGTTAGTAGACTTTAGTATATAAAGTATGCAAATTACTGCATTTTTGAATGAATTATCAGATTACTTTGAGGCCACCCAAACCTCCTAGATCATGGAATTTTGGAATAGTTTGGTTTGGAAATGACCTTAAATATTATCTAGTTCCACTCACCCTGCCATGGACAAGGACACCTTACACTACAGCAGGTTGCTCAAAGCCCCATCCAATCTGGCCCCCAACACTTCCAAGGATGGAGCATCAACCTTGTCTCCAGGCAACTTCTTCCAGGTTCTGGAGCATTTGTGGCAAAGAATTTCTTCCTAACATCTAATCTGAATTTTTTTGCAGTTCAAAGCCATTCCCTTGTGTCCTACCATTACACACCCTTGTAAAAAGTCCCTCTCCATCTTTCAAGATGAACACCTTTGTTAGTGTTAGGGTAAATCTTAAGTACACAAATGAAAAGCACTATAGCACTGAAGGTGCTTTGTGACCCTCATCACTGGTGTGCTTGAGCACTCTGGGACATCACTTGTTCCTTCCTGCACACTTCAGTGGGAAAAAGAGCAATAATCTTTCTAGAATCCTTAAATATAAATGGTCAATGATGCATGTGACCCAAGAAGGATTAGAACTCCAAAATACCATGCTAGTGTCCTGTTCTTACTGTGACACTTGGTGATAAAGTTGTCACAAACTTCTCTAATGCAATGGCAATATCAGACCAGATCCATCTTGTTGGAGGTATCTGTGAGATGAGCATGAGCTGAGCTGGATGAGTGTGGCTCTGTGGATGTGTGGTGGGGTCTGATACAAAGACTGCAGAAATATATGAACTCTATGTTACTATCTATTAGTTTGTAAGTGATCAGGCTTGTAACTACTGTAGTTGAAATTTGCAGTTTTAATTGGCTTTTGTAGATATTTTGATTATAGAAGATTTCCAGCTTTATTAAGGGGACACATTTAAAAGTATGGACTTACTATATTTTTTTTTTGACATCTGTCTAAAAGCTGAGGACTTGTTTATAAGTAAAATAACCAACACTAATATTGCTCAATTTTGTACCAAATTAAGTTTAAGAAGTTTGTACATAATAAATAATGTTATGATTTGAAAATGTTCCATTACATTATGTTAATAAGTCTTAATAGGCATGGATCATCACACACAGTTGTTAGCTTTATTGTTAATCAGATCTTTCTCATTAACACATTGTAGTTAAGAATGAAGTGCCCTAAAACTGACTATGTAATGTTAAATATAATTTCTGAAACTACCATATTATGCTGTTATAAGTACCTTGGAATTACTTGTTTAATGGAATATTCAGCTCCAGAAATAAATCCTTTACTTTCGACCATTAACTTCACAAAATGTTTTAAGGACAAATACAAGTACGCTGTCCTTTCAGAAGAAGGTTGAAGTTATTAGAGGTTTGAGAGATCCTGATCAGCAAGTGCCAAATCTAAACTTGTCACAACTGTGCTTATAATAGCTGAACTTTCCACCTTCCTGTGAGTGGCCTGTCTTGTCACACTTATTCTACCTGACCTATTTTCCAGCTCTGCACTTAAAGATGCTAAAAAATTTTCTGCATCTCCTGAATGAGGACAGAAAGAGTTTTCATAGTGCTGAATCAACAAAAACCCAGTCTGTGGCTGAGCACCTCAGCCTTGTGCTTCCCACAAAAGAGATTTTCCTTCTGGAGCCCTGGACTCTTTCCACCTGCATCATTCACTGACTGAAGAGTTTCATAATGAGGTGAAGATGCAAGGACCTCATGGCACCTCACTGAACTGATACATCTTGAAGGTAAACAAAATAGGGAACGCTGAATAGTGTGCTACAGGTGTTCAGCAAAAGTGTTCATCGTGCTGTACTGTCTACGTTTGCAAAGGGCTTCAGAACACAGAGCTACTCATCAGCAGCTAACATGAAGAGTCAGAGCGTGGGATAAAGCTCACTCCCACAGTCACCTGGGCCATTTTCTGGCATGTTTTGGGGGCAGTCTGGGCTGATGGCTCAGCACCTGGGAGACTGGTCGGGGAGGGAAGGGGCAGTCCAGCAGTCTGGGAGTCAGCCATCCCATCCAGGGACAGGTTCTGGCCTTTTTTCACTTAGTACAAACATAGTCACAGAGGTATGGCATCAAGATACTTAAGGATAGCAACAACTTGTGTATCTATTTCTGTCTGACTATGGCAGTGATAAATATCGTGTTAGAGCCACTAACAAATTTCTCTGTTCTTCCCTCACTCATATCTTGGATAGACATGCAGGCAGGAAATTGTACACAGTGTAGCTATTCTCTGGCACTGGGCCCAACTGCCCCATCTCCTACAGCTAATCTGTTTTATTGTACCAGATGGGCTGGCTGAATTCAAAGTGCCAATTGGAAATGGTCTTTGGTCCATGCAAGCTTCTAAATTGGGCTTTGGGATTTTTTTTTCAGGGAATACTACCTGGTACAGAATCAAACTGTGCTAGGGACCATCAACAGTGGTGACAATCAAGCTCTCTTGTCTGGGAATGACCCTGGCATTGTTTAACTCATTAGAATAGATCTTGTCTAAAAATTTCTCAGTTAGTCCTTGGTGCCACATAATTTATAATATTACACTAAGGAATAAATCATTGCGTTCAAGTGAAGGAGAAAAAGATTATAATTTCAGTTTTATATGTCAAAAAGCTAAAGCCCATAGGACTAAATCCTCAGAACTTTTTGGGAGTTATGCCTGTAGGCAGGCAAGACTATAAATTCTTATTGAGATTCACACCAAGAAAACCCTATAATGTAGACGGGATGTAGCAGAGTCTTCTCCTACTGGAGACAGAGTTGACAGGTTTCAATGTGCACTTTTGCTCTCTCCAAAGGCGTAAAAATCATAGTATCATAGAATGTTCAGAGTTGGAAGGGACTCAAATGATTACTGAGTCCAGCTCCCATCCCTGCACAGGAGCATCCCCAAGACTCACTCCATGTGCCTGAGACCATTGTCCAAATGCTTCTGCTCTGTCAGGCTTTGTGCTGTGGCCACTTCCCTGGGAAGCCTGTTCCAGTTCCCAGCCATCCTCTGGGTGAAGAACCTTTTCTTAATACCCAGCATAAAGCTCCCCTGACAGGACTTGCAGTTGTTTCCTTGAGTGCTGTGACTGGTCACCAGAGAGTAGATCAGTGCCTGCCCCTCTGCTTCCCTTCATAAGGAAGTTGTGGACCTTGATGAAAACCTTCCCCTGTCTTCTCTTCTCCAGGATGAACAAGACCAGAGCCTTCAGCCATTCCATGTACTGCTTCTCCTCTAGGGAAGAGAAAGGGAAGGAAAGGGAAAGGTGGGGCTAAGGCAGGAGGAAGGTGTTATGCTGGGAACATGAGGCTGGTAACAAAGAATTGCCACTGTTAGCAGGGAACAGCACAGATATCTTATGTAGACTTCACCTACATGTGAGCATTGCTGGCAAATTCTTATTTCTCTCAGCCAAACTTCTTCATGTTTTTAGTTCTCTGGTTCAGTCATTCAAATAAAGGACTGCAGATGCAGCTGTGACATGGATGGCCATGGATCTCATCTTCATTTTAACATAGAACCCTTTATTCCAACAAATACATGGTTTATAGACAGCTTTTTATTCTCACTGGACTTCCTTAACATTTAGAAGCCTTGGTAAATATTTTATCTTTTGAACATGCATAGTTCTGCTAAATGAAATGACTAGTCAATGTGGAAACTGGTTTCTACTGTCAAATTATTACTGCAAACCCAGAAGGGAGTACTGTGTAACTGTAGTCAGGTCCCCTGTTTCTTCTCCTTCTCTGCTGAACCAGCACTTTGTCACCGGTCTATTGCCAAAGAAAAAATGCTTTTTTTTTTTTTTTTACCAAGACAATTCTGGGTTTTTCAGAACAGAGCCACAAAGGTGAAACTTAGAGGAGAGGGGAAGTGGTCCTCCCTCAACAGGATTCCAGTACCATCTGCTGGTAGGAGAAACATGGGCTTAGCCTGGAGCTCCCCTCACAAATCTGTATTCTGCCTGTGTGAGACAGTTCAGTGTATTTTCAATTAATTAGTCATGTCTGTCAGAGCTGCTCTGCTAACATCATATCTCAACAAATGGGCTCCTCACACCTTTCATAAATATTTTCTCTATCAGATTCAGCAAGAGTGGCTCAGTTTTCAGTAAAGGAACGTTTGGTTCAGACATCAAGGTCCTATCTGACTAATAGCATAAGTATGGTGAGATTATGTCTCACATTGTTATGTGTGTGTCTGGGAAAGGATGTGTAGTTTTGCAACACAAACGTTTGGGGCAATATGCTTCCCTTCTGGCAGATTCAGAACTTTAAAAATTCAGTATGTGACTGGATATTTTTTCACCACACAGCCATAAAAGCAGACAGACCCTCAATGAGTCAGTTCCCAAACTATTGACAGTCTTCTGGAGTATTTAATAGTTCAAGTTCCTTTTGTGGGCTGTGATTCTGAAAAGCACATCTTTACTTTTTGCACTTCTGCTTCTCTCTCATTGAATTCAGCATTTGCACAGTTTACTGTTGAGCTGAGGTTATGTTTTAGAGCTCTTCCTAACCTTAGCCTCAAAAGTCACTCTGGCTTAGTCTGGAGTGCAGGTGTGGGCATCTGCAGAGACACACGAGCTGTCTTTAATAGGGCTAACATGGACACAGGCAGAAATTTGCATGTTTCAGCATAAGCTTCAACATCAATACCTGAACTAATTTCTAAAACTAGTTCAAACTCTGTGTGTGTGTGTTATAGTCATGTTTTGGACTGATCTAGCTGATAAAACACATTATCTCTTTTCTGAACTTACATTATCAAAATACTTCTTGAAAATGTATATGATGACTAGAACTTATATTCTGGCAAAGTTATCAGTACTGTTGTATATATTACCAAAGTACTTTTCAAGTCCTACTTTATATTGCACATTTTTAGCAAAGATGGAGACAAATCTAGGCTATTCAAATACATATCCTTTAGTAAGGTTCAGCTTTCTGCAATTGTATGAAAGGTATTCAGAGGTTGGTAAAAATATTGTTTGCTTATACAGCACAAAATACAAGTTAGAAGATAAACACTCTTCATTACTCTTCATTGCAAGCTTCATACGTGGAGATTTTAACAGTTTGTTATAATATAATAAAACCCAAGGTCTCTAATAACAGTATTTTTAACATTTTCTTCTAACTCAAACACAAATCTTAATTATCTTTAAAATCCATAAATCTTCCAAATTATATGTGCTTCAGGAAGGAGGCCCATGGGCTAGGTACCCTATGTAATGTGTGGTACATTTCTTGTAGCAGGTATAAGTAGTACTTATTTTATTACAGTAACCATAGAGTTATCAAACATTAAAAGGTTAATGAAAAACAAATCCTAATTATAGGGTTAACTTACAAGAACGATTTCTGCTGAGACTCCTTGCTCCCCATTTAAACACCATTTCAGTCTTTAAATATTAATATACTGCAGGTTGATTATTATTATGCTTGGAATTAAATTATCTTTGTTATATTAAAATAAACCACTAAACACTAATATCACTGTTGAACATTCTGATGTAATATAGAGCCTGAAAATTTTTGCTAAAGTTCCTCAAACCTTCAGGTTTCTATTTTTATGTTGAAAAACCTTATGGATTCTTAAGTAATTCAGCATCCCATTAAGACCTATGATGACTGCCATTATAAATTTAGATATGTCACTGGGCATTTGGAGTGCAGTTTTATCTTCAATTTAACCTGATACAGCCTCCATTCTCCTTTCCGCCCCCACTCACATATTCCTGCCCCTCCCTCACACAGTGAGTGTCTGCAGGTCATGTGAATGTGCAGTGAATTGATGTGGAAATTAACCCCATGCAAGAAAAAAAAAATTGTTTTCTGCTGGTTTAGCAAACAGACCCATTTGCTCAAGGTGATGGGAGGAGTGTTGTCAGGTGGAAGTGGCAAGACCTGGCTGTCTTCTCTTGGTGGCTGCTCCAGCTCTGGGGTAAGGGTGATGTGAAGTTTTGTCTCTGCCTCTTTGTCTATTTAACTGTTCTATCATCCACAGATCCCAGATTTGCTGCTTCCTTGTACCTGCAACATGATCCAAGGCACAAAGTATGTAAAAAAGGGCAAAAGCCTTGAAATTATGCCAAAATGAAGAGAAGCAAGCATGCTCTGCAAGAAAGCTTGCCCTATTTGCAACCACAGTGATAAGGAGGGGATGCTAGAGGAAGAAAGTGGATCTAAAAACTTGAAACCTACTCACAAATTACTCCTTCCACTGTCTGGACTCCAGGATTGCTGCTCACCAATAGGAAGGCCCAACATTGAACCATGACCAGGCTTTCCACTGCCTTTAGTCAACATTAGGGTAGCAAATGTGTTTGATGCATGTAGCTCTGGTACATACAACACAGATTTTATGTATTAAGCCTAATACAATCATCAACCAAAAGGAGGATTGGTGAGAAACAAGTGTCTTAGTGTTGCTAAAGGTTTTAAGCATAGAAGGATTGAAAATACTTGTTTCTCATTCCTTTTTTCATTGTGAATGCAAGTGAAATGCATGGCTCAGGATGCATGAGAACTTGATAGAAAAAATGCAATTCATAGCTGTTAAAGTCATCATCTTGCAATGAAATCATTAACTCAAGATGCTGAAGAGAAATATCTGCTGAGATTCTTTAAATTGGAATTTTTATTCACTGTTGCACAGTTTGGATTCGTTTTTAAATAGTGTTGGTATTGAAGAGGACATCCCTTTACTCCCAGGTATCTGTTCCAGAGGCAGCAGTGTCAAAATATATTCAGAGTCCCCTGGCTATACTTCCAGACTTTTCTGTGGGAAGCAGACCTATGTTTTATCTCAAAAGTATTGAGACACTGAGATCTGGAGCAAATAATACGTAAACCCTAAAATTATTTAAGTTAAAAAAATTCTCATGGGTTTTAAGTTACCTTTTGAGCTCCTGCATGCCTACCTTTTAAAGTGGCTCTTCTTACAGAAATTCTTTGCAACTTAGTGCTTTCAGGAAGAGAAGGCCTTTTCAGGCATCTCCTCTTAATAATCTGAAATGAGTAGTTACAAACCTTAAGGCCCATACTAGTAACTCTGTTTTTAATCCTTCTTGCAGGCCTGTTCTATTTGCAATATATTTTTGTGATCTGTTTGCATTATTGAATTTTCCTCTACATTCTCATTTGCTGAGTTATTCATCAAATATGTGCTGCTAAAAGCATCAGAAATGTGAGGTGCTTTGACAAAAATCGAAGTTCTTTCTTTTATCTTCAGGGGTGTGTGTGTTTGGGTTGCAGGGTTGGGTTTTTTTGTGTGTGTTTTTGGTGGGTTTTTTGGGATTTTTTTAAATGTTTTTGGTGGTTTTTTTTGTTTTTTTTTGTTTTTTTTTTAACATCCTTAAGATTTGCAGGGAGCCCAAACAACATTTACACAAAAATTTTACCTCACCAGAGAACAACGGGTATTTTCCTCCCACTTCCTCAATGGGAAATGCCCACTCCAGTGTATGCAGTTTCATATACTATTTCAGTTTAGATTTCTTGTAAGATTCACTGCACACATACAACCTACTCATGAGTTTTGCCCAAGACATGAAATCAATCTGACAGTTTTTAGTTACACATGGCCACTAAAAGAAACATTTCTGTAGGAAAACAAACATGAAACCCACTCAAAACCCAAAGCTGGCAGCAACCAATTACCTATAAGTCCAGCTTGGCAATGCTTAACTTGTAGGAACAACTATTTACATGGTACTTTATGAAGTAAAGCACCCAGGTGCTTCAGAAATGGTAACTCAGACCTTGTGGTGAAGACATGTTTTGCAGAAACTTAACAAACAGTGACATTACCTCCCAAGGCCATAGTCAATAGTGGAGGCAGGGATTGATGCTGGCACTGATTCCCTGCACTTGACTCTGGGTTTTCCTGTGGCTCACCAAGTGCACAGAGTTGTCTTACCAAGTGCAGGGGACTCCTTGCTCTCTCCAGATCTTCACAGACTCCTCAGGAAGAAGCGTAGGAAAAATGGCAGGCTGCAGATTGACTTCACAGCCTTTGGCCAAGGAGACCTGTGAAAACCTGTTTCTTCTCTGCTTCCTGAATTTTATCAGGAAGAAAGGGCTTCCAGAAGACCAGACATAGAGCACTTCTCTCATTCAGGCAGGCTGGAGGGCTGTACTTTCTAGAGATTATAGAGTCTTTGACACCACGCCATCACAGATGAAGTTAAATGGAGCTGGTGTGACACCAAGCTGTGGAGCCACTGCTCATCCCAGCACTGTGCCCTTGGTATTTTGGCAAATTTGAACATCTCAGTATAAACTGAGGCACTGACAGTGCCAGAGTTTTCTCCAGGCTCTCAAAAGTCAGCAGATGCTGTTCTCCAACTTTCAAAGTCTACATCTGGACTTGCCTGCAAAGATGTTAGAACTGCCACATGAAGAATCATTAGGACCCTCCCTGAATAGTTGGTAATATTAAAACATTTTCTTATTTCATAGTTTCCTCTTTTTCTCCCCAGCATTTCCATACCACACAGAATTTTTTTGTGTTTCTGTTTCTCATTTGAAATGGAACATTTAAATTTTTTCCCCTAAACTTTGAGATTTCCTGGTATTTTTATTGGGTCTTAGCTCATTGTCACTGTACCACTGGACTCTGACAAGCTGCTAACAGTTCTACTCTTACTGTTATTTTGCATATACCCATTTGGAACAAGTCCCAGTGAGCAGACCAGGGGGAGATGATTCTGATGCTGATCACTGAAAACCAGGGCTAGTTTTCTTTGATGGGTTTCCACAAGAGTTTCTATGTTGCTGCTAAGCACAGAAATGAGCTGCCAGCATCCTTCCAACCACAGATGGTTGCAAATCTGTGGTTTAACTCATGAGTGTTCTCTGCCTGTCTGTCACTAACCCTCTGCCAAAGAGAGTCTTCAGCAAAAGCTTTCCATGGAGGGGTCTATAGGAAAGACACTGACTAGTCTGTGTCAAGTTATTCAAAACAGTCCAAGTACTTGTTTTGAAACAGGTCTGCCAATGGTCCTGAATTGGAGGAGGAAGAACCAACACATTCTGCTGCAGCAGTGGAGCTGAGAGATCACTTGCAGTCCTTGAGCATAGGCAATCAGCAGAACCACATCCAGATGAAGAAGGACAATCAGAGACAGTCCAGATCAAGCTGCACAGAGCATGTCTAGAGATGGTAGGGAGGCAGTCTTGACTTCCTTGGGTTTCTTGTCACTGCACAGGACTAAAGCCACAAGAGATCTCTTGAGCAGGGTGTGGACAAAAATCACTCTTCACTGCCTGCACAGTAAAATTTACATTAAAAATTATAATTGTGTATTGACATCCATAGAATTCCACATATGAATATAGAGTGAAGCCACAAAAACGCTCCAAACCTTTGTTGTGGTGGCTGGAAGTATGAGAAGTATGACGAAAATCTCAAGTGATGCCTGTCTGATTTTGCCTGACTGTTGAGAAAGGCTAGACAACAAGGGTGAAGTTTTTCTGGTCCAAGATACGCTCTCAAAGAAATTGTAAATAATATCCTTCTTCCTGATGCATTTGAGTGGACTGAAGCCGTGCCCATCAGCAGGTTGCTAATCCTGGAGCATCCCATGTCCAACTTTCCCTGCTGCCCACTCCAGCCCATTGCAGGAGTGACAGTGGGTGACTTTTCCTGAAGTGAAATAGTCAGAATTTCTGGACAGAAAGACTTTTTTTTTTTTTTTATAAAGGCAATGACATTTTAACAGTATCTCATGGTGTTGCTGCTATTTAGTGAGCCTCAGCCTAAAATGCTTTGTAATATCAATTATACTACCAATATCACTCACTCGCATTCACTGTGAAGCCAGCAGCAGCAAAAACACAATCACATCAACAACCCTCTGCTGAGTGGATTGGTCAGCATAATTCACAACACAGCAGGTTTGTTTTATCAGTGCAGTTTTGTTCTTTGTGCTTTCACACATCTAGTCGAATAGCTATGCCTGATCTTTGTATCTCAGGACGGACCCAAAGCATATGATGATTTGCAATAAAAACATAGCTTAAAATGCCTTTGTGAAAGAACTACTACTTCCACCAAAAACCCCATTACTCCCCAGACCTACCTCCATCATAGTAACATGAATAAAAGATGTGTAATCCCATTTCTAACACTTGTGCATACTGAGAGTAGCACCTTTGGGGCCCTTGACAAACGTGAGGCAGCTCTTACTTGCCAAGTGGTTATTTTAGCACAACAGACCAAAACATTTCCTGTATTGCCCTTACTGAGACAAATGCTCTGAGCTTTGAGGGTGACACTGCCCGTGCAGGGTGGCAGCTGCAAGGAGGGGAAGCAGGGCAGTGGTGGAGCTTGTTACTCGTTGATGCTACAGAGGTGTCAGGGGACAGGATGCCATCACACCATCACACCTTGCTGCAGCAGCCGCCTACATGTGCACACTTTCTGACAAGAGTGGATTGAGGACCTGACAAAGCCATGGTGCTTGTGCAGCATGACCAGCAGCCAGGGCATTTCATGCTCTGCAGATGTGGGCAGAGACTCCTTGGGGTGAAAAGAAGTTCATTACACTTCAAACTCTCATATTTGAAGCTTTGCTCAGTACTCGATGCTTATCTGATTTGCACTGCAGTGTGGGCTGTCAGCCACTTCTCTGGAGATACTTTAAAATAGTATCACCATTATCTAATCTTCTCACTCTCTCAAGATACCACCAAGATTACTTTTGCTTTCACTGCAGAGGTGAAGAGCTAAAGAGTGTCAAGGGTCTATTCACCCTATCAGTCCCTTCTGCTCCCTCTTAAAATGTGTTTGCAAACTCTTTTTATGACCATCCAATTGCAGTTGGAGAATTCTGGTGCTGAGGCTTCTTCACTCTGCCCTGCCAAATGAGACAAATACTTAAACCTCTGATTTGTCATAAGTCTCTTCCAGGGGAGGACTCACTAGATTTGATTTGTAGTGCCCATCCCTGTGGTACTTGAGCTTCCTCTCACTTCCTCCTCTAGGATTCCCTTTGGGTTAATTTTGAGAAGCAACAGTGATTTGTATACCTAATCAGATATAAAATGGGAGAAGAGATGCTTATAGTGCATAATTTTTATGTATCATGTGGATACTTCTGTGTTGTAAATCCCAAATTACTGCATAGTGGTTGATTATTGATTCTGCTATTTGAAATTCAAACCTGTGGTCTTAGAAGGCCTGACAGAATTTGACACAAAATGATTACTTGGCTATGGATTTTTTTTGTCCATCTAACCCACTGAATTTAATAAAATATTGAGAAGTGATTTCACAAGAGAGTTCCAGAACCAGAAAATGGAGGGATGAATTGTCCTTTAGTAGCTTGTATAGGATTTAGATAATTTCTGGATTAGCCTGTTGAATTTGATTTAGGTCCTGATTCAGCAGAGCATTTTAGTACTGCTTACTTTGCTGAATGAATAGGGATGGATTTGAACACAGATTTAGAGATCATTAGGTATAAGTGGATGAGATTTTAAAAGGTATTTAAATGTTTAAATGTTATACATTAAATGTATTTAATGTATACTCATTAAGTATCTTTAAAAATCTGTCTTTAAATACTTTGCTGAATTAGGGCCCTAATTCCAGTTGAATTCTCTGTGGGCTGGATTCTCCAGTTTTCCAAGTTCATTTGCTCCCTCTAGACTTCCTCCTGACTTTTTCCTTGATCAGCAAATGTGTGTTGAAATACACCTTGTTCTGGCTATAGCTGGTATTTAAAACACATTCATTAAACACGTTGGCTAATGCGTTATTAAAGAAACACCTTTTATCTGTCTCTAATCATATTCTTGGTACATCTCTCATGATGCAATAGGTGCTGGGTACATTTCAAAGGTGTGTAATTGTGTCCCAGAGCATTGTGATGTAACAGGCTTCTCAGGTATCATCCTTCCATGCATGAGACAGGGCTGGGTTGGTTTATGGGATGAGAGCATATCTGATATGTTGGAACTGGGTGGAGGAAGAGGTTGGTGGTAATGCTGCTGGGAGGTCATGCAGGGTTATGGTCCAGTGCTCTTTCCAGAGCACCCACCCCACTGCTGGGGACGTGATGCAGAACAAGTTGGACAGGTCCTTGTGTCCCATGGGTCCCATGGTCTGACCAGGCTTGTAAAAGCCTGAATAACAAGGCATGAGTGGTCTCTCTGCACAGTGCCTGCTTCTGTCTCTTTGCACAGAAGCTCCACAGCACCAAGAGTTCTGGTCACCCTGGTCTGAAACTGAGGGAGGTGTGCTGTGCTGCCAGACTGGGGGGGACACAGAGAGCACACCCATCACAGCCTGCACATTCCCCCCAGGAAATCTTCCTGTCCATCTCATCCCTCGGTGCCTGCGCCTTATTGCTGAGCTTTGGAAGGAATGTAAGTGCTTCATTGACCACAGGGTTGAATTTCGCCCGGATTAAATCCCTTTGAAAACTTAAACGGGCTTGCTGATGAGCTACACAGAAACACTTCCTGTCTGCTGCATTGCCATCCCTGAGTTTTGCCCTTTCTGAAACACAAAGCATCCATGGAGGGATTTCAGACCTTGTGGTAGACGGTGGTGAAAGAAACACTATCCTCCTGTAACACGGGGAGCACTCAGTTGACTTAAGTCAGGTTTGGCTGAAGGAATTTCCATCAGCTTTAGCCTCATACAGTAAAACTTGGCATAAACATGATTGAACATTTTTGAAACTAGAGAAAAAAACAGACCTGTGAGAGAAATCATCATTAGACCCACAACAACATGAAATCTACCACCTCTCTGCACTTGTGCCATTTATCAGTATTTAATACAAATAGATACACATTGGAGCAAAAGGGAAGAAGAGAACCCCACAGGACACGACTTCAATTAGCAGGGGGTCACATCCCCTGCTGTGATTTACTATTGGAAAAACATGCAAAAGATAATTGAACATTACACTCTCTTCTCCCCCTGCTGCTGGCAGCATTAGGAGGAGAGCTGCTCTGGACCCCTTGGGGAGATGGGGAGAAGGATCAGGCAATTACATGCAGTGCCACATAATAACAGTGATTCATAACCTCATGGCACTAAACTCACTGGGCCAGATCTTTAGCTAGTGCCCGCTGGTGTAGCTTCATTGACTTCAGGAGGGAGATGCTGATTTACATCAGCTGCAGATCTGGCCCATTTACTTTTTCTCTTTGGGAAAGCAATAAAGTATACAGAGGGAGACCAGGATGTGCAGTGCTCCACAAGGCAGCGTGATAGGATTCTGCAGCGTGATGGGATTCTGCAGAGGAATGCTAAATACCTGAGAAATAGTGACCACTTCTGCTACATAAAATGAGGTTATATTGTCCTGGTTCCTCTCTTTCCAAGAGTTGGTTTAACCTGTGAAATTTGCTGTTTTGGTCTTGAAATTCCCAAAGAAGCTGGAGTGGCTTAAGTTATAAACTCCACCAAGCAATCAAGGAAAAATTGAATTCTGTACAGTTTTAGGAATAGGTTCTTGCTACCAGAATCATTGTCCGGAGGTGCTGGTATTCCTAATATTAGAGAAAGTTTTCTTAGTCTGTTCATTTTGTAATCCTGATTTGCCTTGGTCTGAGCTGGTCTAAGGGAAGGGAGCATAGTACAGCCTGGGGACTGGGGGAGCTCACGTCTCAGTCCAGCTCCAGCAGTGGCTAGCAGTGTGATCTTGAGCAATTCCCTCCACAGTCCTGCATGTCTGACTTTCCTCTTTGGCTCTTAAGAAGATTTTCTTTCCTTTGTGTGATTGCCTGGGAATTTTACAGCTTTCTAGGAATAAAATGCAATGCTTCTCTGATGAGGCCCAGGCCAGACACAGCTGTCCCTTCTTTTGGGCTGAGGCTACACACAATTCACCCCAGCCCTGGGTAGGATAGTTAGCAGGAGAATCTTCTCACTTCTGGGGTGCAGGGGTCTAGGGCAGGTTGAGGTGTCTGCAGCTGTGCCAGGAATATGGCTGCTCTAGGGAGAAAGAGGTTTGTGATGGGAGCACCAGGGCCCTGGGACCCGCAGGCTTTACCCATCCCATTTGGCACAGGCTGCAGTGAGGAATTTTTAATGACAAGGTTTGGAGATGTTAGCAGATTGTAGTAGCCCGTGCCTGCTTTCACTCGCTGAAGCAGCCTGTGATTTAATTACACATGTGGCTCCCAGCAAACCTGGGGCTGCCCAGTGCTGCATTCCGAGCAGCCCGGCGCGCTGTGGGGAGCCGTGCCCGTCTGGGCCGGCCTCCCTGTGACTGCCAGGGCCCGGATTCAGCAGTGGGAATTGCATTCAAAGGCACAATAGTTTCCTCCCTAGTGACCAGGCTTGATGTGGTTGCGAGAATACATAACCAACATGTCTGCTTAATTCTTTTTCTTTTTATGTGGCTTCCTGTTCTTGTCCCTCTGTATTGCAATGCTGTCAGCTCCTCGAGGCAGGGACCGTGACTTTATATACCTTTGCTAAATGCTAATATACTCATCACATTGCTGCCTAGCGAGCGAGACAGCCGTGGTGTGAGCTGGCTTCAGAACAGCAGGAGCTCTGTCTCACTTTCTCAGAGACTTGGGTGGTGCTGGGGTTGTAGTTTAGGTGCCTGTGCTGGTGAATTGGAGCGAATTGTGCTGATCTGATCTTTACTACAATAGCACCTGAAGGGGAAGGAACAGGAAGAACAAACCTTGGTATTGTCAGCTCTGCACTTGCAAATAATTTTTTCTTTTTAATCCTTAATTAAACCTCTATCATCTTAGAAATCTTGATACTTTAAAATAACTAATATTGGGCTGTTCCAGGTGCTCCCCTTTTACATTCATGCTTTTTGGCATTAATTTCTTTGCTTTTCCACCCCTTTACACTCCAATTTCCTGACTATGAAACTTTGGGCTTTATTTTAATGGTGAGTGAGATTATGAAGAATCACATGAAACCAGGAGATAAGTGATTAAGCAAAAAGTGTACACAACACTACAAAACAATCCCATGCTTGTCACATCAGCATTTGCTGCTGCTAGAGAAGTTCTAAGAAAAAATTAGTCCAAGGATAGCGATGGAACCTGGAAAATGGTGTTTTCAAGATTTTTATTAGCATCATATACCAGATGCATCAAAATTAACTGTCTTAATGCCATTTTGCAATATGCAAGTGTTATTATTTCCATTTCATAGCTGGGGAGCTGGGACACAGACTGAAATAACAACTTGTCCAAAGTTTCTCAGACAATTCACAAAAGAGAGAGAGAAAAAATCCCCACCAAATGTGTTAGAACCCTTGGTCAGAATCCTCATCAATTGGCCATTTCTTCTTTCAGGTGAAATGAGCTGGAGAAGAAAGTTAGTAGCACCAACTTAGCTACCCCAGGCTGAGTTAGGGTTCAGAGTAAGGAAGTAGCCAAATATGTGGCTGTCTATTTGGAGGGTATTTGCACTAATAAAACTGCTGAGTCTGGAAAGTTGAGCATTTTCCCGTGTGATTGCTGCTGTTTCATTTTCTGGTCATGGTGGGAACAGCCTTTCTGGTTCTTAATGGAATTAGTAAAACATCCAAACATTTCATAACTTCAATGGCTGTAGAAGTGGGAGAAACTCCAGCTGGTAGAAGTAGAGATGGCTCCTGATTTTCCAAGTCAGCTTGCCCTTTCTTTAGTGAGCTATTTTATTTTAGTCATGTAAGTCTTCCCACTGTTTCAGTTTGGTCAGAAGAAAAGGAGAGAAAAGTAGGGGTGTAGAGTAAAGAGGCATCCCAGAAATTGGAAGAAATGCATTAAATATACCTATAAAAATTATGTATCCACTATATCTGTGTCTGTGCACACAGATTGGATGAGTATCCTATTTGCTTGGATAGAAAACAAAAATTTACATTTTAGGATATTATTAAACAACATTTATTATGTACTTTTTTTGAAGTCAATAAGTAAGGACATAAATAAATAAATAGCTAATGAATTCCATGGGCTAGCAAAAAAAAAGGAATTTGTAGTGACTAGACACTGAGCAGGAATTTGAGAACACTGTGCTCTGTGTTAACTCCCACAATGAGTAATCTGCAGCCTCTTTGGTAAAGCACATGGAGGACTGAAAGATGCTCCAACTCACCTGTAAATGTTTTCAACATTAGTATGTTCTCCAGTGCATCCACTCCCATCTGCATGGCTCCTTCACTGTCTGTCGGCACACAGACAAAGCCTACATTTATAACTCACAAAATCCTACATGGGGATACTCTGATCCTGCCAGAGGCAACCTGTGCAGCTACTCAGTGTGGGAGATGAGCAGGCCTGGTCTGAGGGACAACTTTCAGTCACTCTTTGGAGACCAGTGCAAATCATTCAGTTTGTCCATTAATTTAGAACAGGAGTAACATTTTTCTCCCAAAAGCATCATGACACTTCTTTGATTATTCACTTGTCCTTGGTGTATATTGCTCTGCAAACAGCTCCATGGATCATTTTTAGACAGAGAGAGGTTTGCTGCAGAGTATCACAGGGTGTGACAATGGGTAGCAGAAATGGACTCTGAGTATTTGTGCTGTGGGAGCCCGTGATGAAAGACAAGATGCAAGTGCAAACTATTATTATTCTAATGACGTCCGGCTCTCACTGAGCTGTGCCTTGTGGAAGTGTGTGAACTTTGGAGCATGCCCTGATGAATGTGAACCATGACAGCTCTCTGGAGATGCAGGGGATGCTGGCAACAGCTTAATCAATTATGACAGCAATGGTAAGATCTGTCCAGATTAGAGCACTTCAAAAACTACAAAGCCTCAGGCTTCTCTGTCTAGGTTTTTGCAAGAGTGGGACAATGAAGGAAGTGGATTGATTTGGGTCCTTTGAAATGTAGTAATACTAGCATCTGCTGCCTTAAATGCAAGCACAGCCAGATAGTGTTTTACCATCTAAAGATGCAGGACTGTATAGGAGGCAGTGCTATGAATTTTAGTTATGCTTGACTGCAAATGGGTTAAATATGATGTTTCCCTGGAAGAAAGGTGGGTTCTCTCAAATATGGTATTGGAAAATAAGACAGGAATGAAAGACAACGAAAGGAAAACATTACACAAAAAAGATCTATTGGGGAATGGCTAACTGCAAAACCATCAGATCAAAGGAGGACGTCTTCTGTTAGGAATCAAATTATCCTCTTCCTTTCCAAGTCAAATGGACTTATTTGAGGAACAGATAGGCAAGATAAAGCCTCTCAGCCAGAGTGATTTTGTCTCCCTCTCAAATGTGTGTGCATGTGTGATTCTCAAATAAACACAGCAGCAGAACACAAAGAGTTGTGTGAGCATAACAATTACTTGACTAGATATGTGGTTTTGCAAGATATGAGGAAATGAAGCCAGGTGAGGCTCCAAGTTTCCATATCAATAAATAACAATAAATACATTATTTTTGTAACTATATTTCCTAGATATTGTCCTCATAAACAAGCCACAGACTAGATACTCAGCTGAGTGGGCAATTCAGCTCTGTGAATATTTCAGAGTGTATGAAGCTGATTAGGTCACTTGAAAACCACTGGTCCTTTTAAAGGGCTTCACAAGTAGCTGCTCAATGAGTTGCCCAGACATTGCACAGAGTTGTCATTTCACACTGGCAGGAGTGGCTGCATGCAGGGATGTCTTTCGCAGAGGCTCTGCTGCACAAGAATGAGTCAAGCCACAATGGCTCCCTCGTCCCCAGAGCCAGCTCCTATTTTCTGTAACTGTTCCTGACAGCAACATCCCTTCCTGCTGCCAGAGCATGGCCTCATCTGGATCTTAGCAATAGGAAATCTGAATCAAGAGTGCAGGAATGATCCTGAGACACACAGTGTGTTGCCACTATTTGCCTCCTGGCCTGGCTGTGCCACTTACGTCTTCAGTGATGCATGAAAGCTTTTTTGCACGGCAGTGGCTCTACTGGTGTCACCTGTGGCACTGCCCCATGGCTGCCTGACGTACCAGAGGTGGAGACAGGAGTCAAGCACGCAGGTCTCATGTCTGGTGTGTGGAGCCTGGCAGGTCTTACGCAGTTGGTGACAGCAGCGAGAGCTGGAAGCAAACCCGCAGCTGTACAATTAAGTGAGCAAACACGGCTGGGCTTGTTCAGGAAACACTGCACTCCAACTCCCGAGGGGAGAGTGACTTTGCCAAACACCTTGGCTTTGGCAAGCACCTCCACCTGCTGCTGCCATTCTGGGGTTAATGCCTTGTCTGAACCTAGAGGATAACAGCAGACCTGTGGCTCTGACAGCCCCGCATTCATGGCAGGGGACATGCTAACTGCTACTGCACTGTGCTGGGGTGGATGAAGCACAGGTTAGACGGACAGTCTTGGCTCCAAATGTTGCTTCAGAGGTTGGTAGCAGTCCAGTTAACAATTCTTCCACCCTGTGTTAGGCAGGACTGTGGAGCAACCATTTGGGTTTGACTTTCAGTGGAAAATCTTGGTGACATTACAACATTTCTTCTTTCTCCAGAAAAAGGGGATCAATAACATTCACTCATTTAAGCAAAGCACCTTGAGGTCAGTCCGTGTGGGCAAGTGAGGAGTGCCACACACTGCTGTGTGCTGGCAGCCTGCTGCCTATGCCATGAAACCTAAAAAACCCAATGAAGCATTGCCATCCTTTCTTCTTGTATTGTTTGAAATTATTTTCTTTGTTTGGCCAAGCTTAGATAAGGCTGATTTTATTGCAAAGCAGGGCCCATAGTATGAACACAAGCACCTAGAACAGTGTTGGTGTTTAGTACGAGATCAGAGTATACCCACCACAGACCCTGATCCATGTACAATAAAAGGACATAAGTCAAAGTCTTAGGCAGATGGCTGACTGTGAGTGCCTGCCTTTGATGTTACAGCTCTTTCTCCCTCTTTATTGCGTAGAAAGGCACAATCTGGCAGTACTAAATGCTAGGCAATGAATCACCTCCTTAATGACTGTAATAGGCAGCCAGAACACAATCCACAGCCTTTTGGGATCTGTCCAGCGTCTACTTGCCTGTCTGTAAGCACACACTTAGAAATAATAATTGACCCCTAATTCATAGGGTCAGTACTTTTACATACCTATGTTTTTATGATGAAAAGGAAAAAGTGTTTTCTTCATGGGATTCAATTTACAAAGACAAGAGGATTGGACAATTGTTGGACTAGTATTGAGGGAATAAGAAGATTGTAATTCAGAAAAGTGAATAATCCTGGAAGAGTTTTGACCTTTCTTTTAAGATAATTTCTTTTCCTACCTTGCTGTTTTAGATCTGCATAGTCACTTTAAGAAAATGAATTTGTTTCCATTGTGAGAGAGGTATTCATCATTATCCCAAGGCCAGCTGCCACCCAGCTGCATTCTGTAACACAGCAAAGAGTTTTTTATTTCCACCATGAATGGAGACTGGCCTGAGTACTCAAGAGCAGCATCTTTTGCAAAGTCTCCTCAGTAATTAATAAAGTGCAGAGACCACTACTGCATGTGGTTTATTATCATTCAGGACGGCTGGAGATTATCTCCACAGGCAGATCTCCACAGAAAACTCAGGATGTCTTTCCCTACCATGCATTTAATCATGGCATCTTCTCTTTTTACTTCCTAGGTTGGAATCTGGCATCATGACTTTCTCAATGTCTCTTAAAGTAGCTTTTACCGTGATTATCTGAGCTGCACTCTGCATTCCCTGCCTACAACATGAAAAATTAGTAGTCACAAAGTCTTGCTCCTTCCTGCCACATTCCACAGCCATCAGAGATGTTACATAGGCTGATGCCTCTTCTTCATCTGTGTTCATGCACTCTTGGTTGGGGCAGAAAATGAGTTAGAAGTATCTGTTTACAACTCCCTTCTGGCCCTTGTGCCCAATTTGCCTTCATTGATACCATGGAGTGGGGAATAGGGAAGGGCGTTGAATGACTTGGTTTGTTGTGTTTGCTCTTGTCTCTTGATGGCCACACTCACTGGATGAATGCTGAGCTGGGAGGGTGTTGTTGTGTCCTTTATACATTCTGACTAATTTCTATCATTCATTATCATCATTCTGTTTGTCACAGCCATGATTACTGACTTTGTACATGGCCCTGGAAGCTAGGATGCTTTGGGAAGATTACTGGATTTCTCTGGAGAGGCATGTTGCTGTGGACTTGGGTTTATTAACACTCATTGAAAAAATGATGGAGCCAAACTGCCCTTTGTGTTCACAAATCTGGTTGTAAAGATGTTGTAGGCTCCAGAGAAAGTAAGGACTTCTCTCTCTCACCCAGCAGCATTGCCACATTCTTTCTACCTGTTTTTTTTTCTCTAAATTTCCACCACTTCCACAAAAAGCAATAATTTCACAAAGAACAAGAGGACTGCAGGAGTGTCAGTAAGCTTCAATGGGCACTTTGAAGCCCATCTTGCCTGCATCAGCTTAAAAAACATACCTATATCAGCATGAAATGGTATCTATATCAGTTTAAAAGGATTTGAAACACCAAGTTGATGTCCCAGATCTGCATCTGCAATGAAAATGGTGAACTGAGGAAGGAACTTGGACTAGTTCTGGAAAGTCTGTGACATGAAAGCTATGAGCTGAAAGGTGGCCTTGGTCCCTCCACAGTCACAAGTCATCGTTTTTTTTTTCCTGATGGTTTCTTTGGGAGGAACCTTTTTTATTATTATTTTTTTTCTCATTAAAATGATTCATAGACTTTTAAATATGAGCTTTCATGAACAAGAAAGCTGGTGGTTTTTTTCCAGATAGTGGTATGTTAAGTTTTTCCGCAAGAAGTAAGTGATAATGAGAGATGAAAAACCTGAGAAATTTTTGAGGGGAAATTTTTACTCTACAAGAAAAAGAATTCTCTCTTTCTTTGCTGAAAAAAGGCCCACAAAAAGCAAAGAAGTGCTGGGCTACAGGTTCCTAGGAAAGAAAAAATACCTTTATCCTGCCAATATATTTTGGAGAATCTGGCATTTTTCACCATGCTGAGATTTATGAAGAGCATTAGAGTTAGTAACCAACAAAGAGCACACAGAGGGACATGCTTTAATGTACCTGCAGAGGCAAGGATTGAACTTTACTTTTATGATCAATCTGAAAGACAGCACTTCTGGTGGTTCCAAGCCCTTTGGACATGGTCTAGCCACATTTGTTTAGATCTGATTCAGATGTGTGACTATCTGCCACGGAATCACTGGCACCAGTTTTGCAGAACAAACCATGACCTACAGCTTCTATTCTCTCTTTTTTTTTTTTTTTTAATTGGGCCAGATCCAGACTCAGAGCAGTTTGGCTTCCTGAAAACGGACAATGTTGGAGCTTAAATCAATGTGCTTGAGGGGAAGAAACCTGTGCAAATCTTCTCAAAGTCCAGTCTCTGAGGGAAAGGATCATGAATACACACCAGATTCACAGTTCTGCTGCTTTGTGAAGAGTCAGCTTAGAATGAGCACTGGTTCAAGAAAAGGATTGTTCTCAATGGTATAGGAATAATTCCATATATAGATAAGTACTGAATAAGCTGTTTCTTTTTCCTCAACAGGCCTGTTAATTACTGGTATTTTTCTGAGTCTGAGGTATGTTAATAGCATGAAGGGGAAATCCCTAATATGGGACAGATTGATGCTGTGATATTCCAGAGGGCGAATGAAGTTTTATCATTTGAGAGTGGGATGTTCACTCATGGAGATCCCAGCAGAGCTGGTTTGTTTTGTTTTTTTTCCACTCATTTAAGTCACCATTGCAAAGATTTTGCTGTGACAGGAGGAGGTAACTCACTCTGATCTCATGTTAATATTTGACTACATCACAGTCTGAGTGACCTGTTAATTGATCAGTTGTAAACTGCTGAAGTGACAGGTTTGTATATGAGTGTAGAGAAAACAGGGAACTGTATTCAGGTCAGGTCTTAAGGTTGTGCAAAGATCCACAGTGGTAGATTATCTGCAGACAATGTCTAGGGGAATTCTGTACGTTGCATGCTGTGATAATTATCAGTCTTAGAAAAATGCCAGTTAATGTCTGAAATTCCTGGAGTCATGTAGTTTTCTACTGCAATGAAAAACAATATATTCTATTGCAGCTGTGCAATTTGGCCTTGTTAAAAATGAAAACACATTTCTAATGACTCTTATCTAGCTGGTTAAGTCTTAGTTCATCAGAAGATGAATTGGAATTGTGAGGGAAACAAACTAGGTGAAAAGTTTAACTGTTCTAATGTCATATAAAGAAATTTAATAATGTATAGCATCTTAAACAATACAACAAATTGATAACAAGGATAACAATTTTTAGTTTAGTAGAGAAAATGCAATCACATTTGGATATGCATTTGAACTTGTGCCCTCTCTGTATTTTTAGCCATGTACAGAATAGCAAATTAGCATACTGAGACTTGAGCAACAGTTTGGCAGCTTGGCCCTCCTGAGAACAGCTTCATCTGTGGTGGAGATGATGGATAAATAATGTGTCACTAAGTCAGGGTTGACTTTTGGAAGGTCTCCTCAAGGCTAGTGAGCAGGAAAGATTTTCTGCATGGATCATTGAGGAAAGTCTAGGAAGCACTTCCAGTGGGTTGGTGGAAGATACCTAAGAAAAATGAGCTTGCTCTTTAGAGGCTCATACTGCTATACAGAGATTTGCTCTTTGATCAAGCAGAGTTTCCTAAATCAGCAAACTAAAACTGGTTGAACACACAGGAGGAGAGAAGCAAGAACTTGACAGGCATTTCAAAGGAAGGCAAAGGAAGATCTACGCCTTGATAAGGCTGTGCTTTTTACCCTTCACGAGGCCCATTGAAACACGCTCTTCTCAATTACTGTGATAAGTTATTGTTCTGGAATAAAGTCTCTTCCATGTAAGGTGTTAGCACAGCTGTGCAAACAAAAACTTCATTTAAGAAAGGTCTGTGTGTGTGTGTGTGTGTGTGTGTATGTGTGTCTGTGTGTGAATATCCTCTCATGTTGAAAATGACTGGATAATACAACCTGTGTATGGATAGAAATATTCACTCAGGCTAGTCCTGGTGTCACTGAGGTTGGTGGGAGTTTTTCTAGCTTGGGAGGACAGAGCCAGGTTTTGTGATCGTTCTCTGGGGGTAGGACAGACAAAGCACAGTGGATTGAGTGGTGTTCTGGTATTGTGCCACAATATTTTAATCAAGGGAATGGAATCATTCTAGGAAAGGAGATGCCTAGTGAAGGGTGGAGTGACTCAGATAAATAAGCAACTGAAAGTTGGTTTGTTCATCCACCCCTTATCTGAACTAGCCAGATCTCTTTGTTGTGCAAAATGCGGCTGAAAAGCTTTAGAGGATAAGCTTCCTTCTGACATTCGATATTCTCTGCTGCTTCAGCTGCAGGCAAAATCAGCTTCACAGCAGTGTCCATTTCTCTGCTTTTTGGTTTGGCCCTTTTCTTCACCTCACTTTTTACCATGTGCCAACTGCTACAGGACACAGTCAGCAGCTACAGCTGCTGGTGGAACCAAATCACTTCACATTCCAGCACCTTCCCTTGTAATTCTGAGTGGGGTCTATGGCTTGTAAGTCAATAACAGAAAATTTAAGTAATATTGCTTTTTTGGGTGCAAGGAATTGTATCTAAACACAGAGAATTTTTGAGATGCTGTAGGAAATGAAGAGGGATGAGTTCAGTTATGTCCAGGAGCTGCTGCATCACTGTGACACAACATTTCTGTGTGCTTCAGCTTTCTAAAAGCATTTTCTTTCTACTAAACTTAGATGTGGCATTACTAGTAAGCAAGATATGCAGTTTAGCATTAGCTAATATAATTTTTTTAGGCTAATCTCAGTTTCATTCTGTAGGTATCAGCAGCAGAACTGATGTTCTGGGACAGGTTTTCTCTTGATTTGTGTTTCCAGGATATTTAAGAAACAGGTCTGGGTATGTAATCCTGTTCTGAAGTGTAAAACTTAGGGTTTTTACATGTATAGATGTCTGATTTATGAGATAAAACAGTTCTTAGAGGATTAAACGACATAACCTAAAGCAAGAAACGGAAGTCCAGTTAAGACAAAAATAAAAATATGACCCTGGAAGATGTCTGGATGAAATTTATTTGAAGAATAAATTTCCAGCATTTGCAGAGGGGTCACTGGTGTCACTTTTCCACTGAAAAGTCAGCTGAAGTGTTTTAATCTTCAACGGCTGAAAATGGAGCTTTTCTAGCAAGTGTACTGTTGACAAAATTCCTATGTTAGGATGAAACTTTTTGTCTGTTGGATTTTGCACTTTCTGATGAAGGGTCATGCTCTTCTGCAGAAGGCTGTTTTCTTTTATAAAAGTAGGCTGTTTACCTGAAAACATATTTTTGTTTTAAAAAGGCTTGATGCACCCAAGGTCAAGGTCTGCTCTCTGATTTCATCCTTCCTCATGTTTTGCTCTTTGCAGAAATATGCTTCTGGGTTTCCAAAAGGAGCAAAAACTACAGGACCACTTTTTATGGGTTTGGAGAAGGGTTTACTTAGCTCTCTACACTATCAAATGACTCAAGGAATCACCATATGTCAGATTAGATCAGCTCAAAAATAAGAGCCAAGAAACTGCTGATAGCTTTTTTGGAGTTCCATGAAAGTTTACATAATTGTCATTGCATGTCATTTGGTTTAGCAGCTGCAGGAAGATCCTGCTCTCCAGTAAACAGAGATAATTGATTAATAAACTGTATCTGCAGCCACCACAGTTTATTCTGTGCACAGAGATCTGTGTACCCAGGTCTGGAGTCCTGCTCCCGAAGATACAATTTACACATTCATTTACCTTAAGGCCATATCTGGTCTGTAAAATTGTGGTAAACCATTTAAAGACCCAAAATTGATTAGGCCACATGTACACGTTCATAGGATTAACATTTTGGAGTGAGCCCAATTAAATCTATGGCAAAATTCAGTTTGGTTTTTGTATGATGTAGGTCTAGAGGGGATGGGAAGGTTGCTGAGTACAGTCCCTCTGCTCAAGTCACAAATTTCCACAACTTACTGGGAAAAATGTCGTAGCTTTTGTAATGTTGTCAGAAACTTGATGGTTAGAGAGCCCCTGTTCTCCCTTAAGGGTATTCACAGGCAGCTTGCTTCTTTTATTGAGTCAACAATGATCCCATTACTTGAGTAATTTTTCCATGGAGTTTATCAGTGTGGGATATTTTGATACAGCAAACACAGTCTGGTTCAGCCTCTGTCCAATGAAGCTAAACAAAACTTATACACCTTGTCTCCTCTCACTAAATGGGCTCTCTGTCTCTCTAGTCAATTCAGTAGCTTCCCCTGCACCTATTTGCCTTGTGAATTCAGCTTTCTTACAAAGGGATGGCCAGAATCACATGGGAAGAGTTTTTCCAGGGCTGTCCCATTGCCCTCATCTGACAAACTCCTTCAAGCACAGGTTACTAATATGCCTGAGCTGTTTCCAAGAGCTAATTTTGGGGGTGGATGCATCCCAGAGGCAGGCTTTGAATCTTCCTTCCCAGGCAGGGCCTGGGGTACTTCAGTGAATATCTTCATTTTATGACTTTTTAGAAGTGAGAGGCGGGATCTTGAAGGCCATGACCCTGGGGGAAAGGAGTGCCCTATCTCCTGCCTGTGGCTGGCCCAGGGTGGTGGTGTTTGCAAAACCCAGTTTTTATGGGGTTTTTGTGACATGATGGAAGACAGGCTGGGTGGGTGGAGGGTGCAGGTACAGTCTCGGGTTGTTGTGGCCCCTGCGTACCCTGTGAGGAGCAGAACCCTGAAATAAATCACCTGGGCTCCAGCAAAGCCAATGTGGATGTTTATACCAGCCAACGATCTGGCCTCTGGGCTTAAGGTTGTTCTGCAGAAATAATACATTTTCCTTTATCTTCTGGAATTTTAGTGGATTTTGTGCCTAAAGAAGAATGATAGTATAACTTCAAATAAATATTTCCAACTTTTTTTTCTCTTTTTCCCCCCCTCCTTTCTCCTTGATTGAGCTCCCTGTATTAGACAGAAGCACAACAGGCACTGGGCTGTCTGGGCTCTGTGCCTTGGTTTGCTGTCCAGGCTGGCTCAGGGCTCCCACAATAGGGCTGGTGGTTCTGTGCTACAGAACTACAGCCCACCAGTCCCTAATCTTCTTGCTGAAGATGTTGTGTCTTTTGCAGTCCTTCACTCCCAGATTTTGCTGACAATGTGTGAAGGTCACGAAAATATGCTCTCAGTTCAGCCAGGCAATGTAACATATCTCAGGCTTTTGAGGAAAACCTTTTAGATAGCACACAAAGGAAAAAAAAAAAAGCTATGCAGTTAAACTTTCCGATATTCCCTTAATATCTCAACATCTTCTGAATTTTCCAAAGGTATCAATAATAACTAAAAAAAAATCTTCAAAACTATCTGCTTACAGCAGATTTACTTTATTCAGTTTATTTAAGACATGCAGTAAAACATTAATGAGGTGCACAATTAGATATATTCTATAAGTCTGTGGGAGTACAGATTACATTGTAATCAAAATACAATTTTCTTTCAAATGCATTTTAAGGGAAACAGAGTCATTATTCAAAATCCCATTAAAAATGCACATGCTAGCATGTATGTATATATAATTAAAATTTATTTATATATATTCCTCACTGGAAGGATTCTGCACTGGCAGAGGAGGTCGTTGTTGCAATTTCTCAGCATACTGTGCTCAGAAATCCCTTTGGATAAGATCTTAATCACTGTGCAGTTAGACAGCACATCCAGTTATTGATTGTGTTTGGGTTGGGCCCATTCTTTTACTTCCATATACTGCTAAGTTTTCCAGTTAAGAAAGATGGCCATTAGTAAATGTCCATGAACAATTTTCCTTCATGGAAACAGAAGAAAAATTAAGAATAAAACAGTTTAACAACTTGAGTCAAGTTTATGGAATCAAGCAGAAAGAATTTCCTTTAAATTTTGCAAAATTTTTTTCTAGGAGTTATCTACTGCAAACATTTTGACTTTTCAGTTACATGTGGTGTTTCTGTTTAGAAATTAACCCTGAAAAGAACTCTGAAAGGGGGGAGATAATGGCAAAAGAATATTTCAGTTTAAATAAAGTTTTTTGTGTGTTTAGCGGTAAGAAGTTCTTTTCAGAGAGGTTTGGATTTCTTTTTCCTTTCAGATGGATTAAAATGGGAAATATTGTAATCAGTCCTCTGGAAAAAGTAAAAAAGTTTAATGGCTAATACTTCCTTGAGTAAAAATCTGGAAGATGAAGCTTCAAAGTTTTCTTTAAGTTATTAGGCATAGTGTACTCTCATGTTACTCCCAAAGCAGTTTAACAGATGTACAAAAATATTTGAACAGTTCATGTGAAAAATTCAAATTATGAATGCAATAAGGCATAGGATTTTTTGTGTTTTACATGTACATTAGTCTGTATCTTCACATTATCCCTGGATATGTGTGCGATGGGGATTAATCTGTGAATGGATTTTATCATATTTTTGCACAGAGGAAATTTGTGCCTTAGTTTGGACATAATTTTCCCAAATATTTACAGATGGAGGGATAGTTTATTTAATTTGATTGTTTTACAATTGTTTCTGATTTTTTGTGTGCTCATGGAACAGTAGCCTTTCTTATTCTCTCAGGCTCCTCATGGTGAGGTTCCATTCAAAATTCATGTGGTTTCATCTTTCTTAGTTGTTTTTGATGGCTTGATGAAATATATGTAAAAGCAAAGCATTGTCCCAGTATTTCCTGTCCCTGTGAACATGCTACGGGTAAGCGCCAAAACCCAACTCTTCACACTTTGTGAAGGAGGTAATATAATGAGAGATGAGCCATATTATTGCATCCAGTGCCCTGGAAGGAGCTGGAATTCTGGCTGTGATGCCAGAGGGGCCCAGGTACCGTCCCCTGACTGTTCTTTCAGGGGAACGTGCCTGCACCGAGGCGCTGGTAACAGTCTGGCCTGTGTCTGAATGCACAGAGAACACAGGACTCAAAGGTCATTTATTTGTGCATGCAAGGCCCCACTGTTCTTTCCTTGTCCTGATGTGAACCTCTGATTACTGTGTCGCATGCTTTGAAGCTGATTAACTCCTCCAGTCACCCCGTGCCCAGGTACATGCAGGTATGTGTGCGGGAGCGCTGCTCCTGCTCACGCCTTTGGGGAAGGTTTGGGTGACAGCATCTCAGGCTGGCTTGGGGGGATATTGTGGTGTCCCTGCTCACAGAACAGGGGTTGGAACTTGGTGGTCCTTAAGGTCCTTTTGACCCCAAACCATTTTATGATTCTATGACTTTTAAAGAGCTACTCTAAGAAAACATCTTAGTTGATGCAGGGAAAGGAAAGACCTACTTACAAGCACCTGAATATTCTTGCTTTGGGAGCTCTCTCATCTCCTAATTCCTCAGTGATGGGAGGAGAGGCAAGTCCTTCACCCAGGACAAGAGAAGAGGTTGGTTTCCTCTCTGTCCCCCTCTGGGTGGCAGCCAGGGTGGGGACAGGCATGTCCCACACCAAGCCCCTTCCCCTGCCACCATCCCATTAGGGCTGCCCCAGTCTCCCTTGTAAATCTAGGAACAACTGGGCTTTAGCATACAGCCCTGTGAGAATATTGTCTCACTGTGCAATCCCCAGAGCAGGACAAAGGCAGGCTGTGTCTCTCAGGAAAGCCTGGCTCCCTGCCGTGCTCCTGCTCTGCCTGCATGGGAAAGCTTTAGCCTGATGTTAACTAATGCTGCCTGCAAACTGCAGAGGCTGAGCTGTGCCAGCTGCTGCCCCAAAGGAGCAGCCCAAGCCTTCATTCCTCTTTCCACTCACCTTTCCTGTAATGCTTTTGCTTTTGAGATCAGAAACTCAGTGACCTTGGCAGGGAGGGAAGTGGAAAATGGGTTTAGTTGGAAGATATTACTCAAAAACACTGTTCAGGGCTCAGATATCTTCCCCTGGGGATTACAGAGTGAGCAATGCTAAAATCAGTGTGTCAAGATGTCACCAAGCATGCACTGGAAGAAACTTTACACAGTGCAATGAGAGTGCTGCAGTCAGAGTTCCAAGTGTAAAGAAATGTTCCGATTCAATCAATGTCCCTTCTGTTATCCTGCTGCCTGCTGCCCCATTCAGCAGGAAGCCTATTTCATTCCTTTTACTGCTTCCTTCTCCATGAGCATCTATCACAGAGCCATTCCCATCCTCTGGCTCCGAGAGCTGACAGGCACCTGTCACCAGACGGGGCTCTGATGACGCTCCATCGATCACGCAGAAGGAAATGGTTATTGAGTGGGTGGCAATCAACCTTTTACCTCTCCCTGGAGCCAGAGAGCATCAGTGCTTCCCAGCATTAGGCAGAAGCCTCCTAGCAAGTATTTTTTGCACACACATTTCCTCACGTGTAAGTCTGTCATGTGGTGCTGAGTCACAGGGCTCAAAGGACACAGCTGCGATTTTTTGCTAAGCTTCACTTTGAACTGAGTGCTGAAGAAAAGTAGAAAAAAGATGGTGCCAGTGGTCAGCATCTTCTTGCAGATTCTGCTTTCCAAGTCAAACCTGCTCTTAAGATCAGGGGAAAAAATTATGCTGATGCTCAAGGTTTCTACCACCCCTCTCCACCTTTGCGAACACACATCTAAATTGAGGTAGATTGCAGAGAGACTTTAGCCAAAATAACTTCCTGCATTACTCGAGGGAAGAGGCCCAAATGTGGAAAAAAATAATTAGGATTAAATCTGAGTTGATAATATATACTGGTATAACCCCAGAATTTGCTGGAAAATTTTGAATTTTCATTCTGGAAAAAGAGACAGAAAGAGCATTTAGAGAGGACAAATCCTCTGATGTCCTTACTGGAGTAGGGAAAAATCCACAGCCTGTATGTCCTGATCCTTAGTGGCATTTGGGTAGCTATTTCCTTTAATTCCTCTTAGTGTTTGCAGATAATTGCACAAGAAGAGGTAGACTTCAGCCAGCAAGCAGGACTCAGAAGGACTTGCAGGGCTGGCAAGCACAAGGCATCTGATTCTGGGCTGCACACATATAGCACTGCACATCTGCCAACACATTCATTTCTGAATGCTTTTGCAGACATTTTTTAATGACCTTATAAGTTTTCTAATTGATTTCTAATCGAGCCCTGCCTTCATTTGATACTTTGTGACCAATGGGATGTGCACACTCCACTCTTTAAGGCCACAGACCTGGAACCACTGAAGTTTTTCTGTATCAGGGCACTGTGATTTCTAACTAGTGCTGGCAAACCAGATGACCAGTGAGGCCACAGAGCTCAGCAGCACCAGCTCCTCATTGCTGGTCTGCTCTACAGGGGAGATCCTGAAACAAAATGCGACATCTCACTTCAAAATGCCACGTTAGAAACCGGTATTACATGCTGATTGATAGTCAGCTGCAATGTCCCAGATATCTGGACAGTGAACTGGCTGTGTCACCTCTGCTGCTGGACAGTGTGGAGCCATTCCTGCTTGTCAGTCAGAGCTTGAGGTCCTGCAGCATAGCAGGACTTGACAGTCGACTTCATCCTATGGCCTAACTCTAGGAAATCCTCAGCTTCTATGTCTATCACCTTTGCTGCATGTGACAGTTTATTTTGTCTCAGTTGTGTTTATTTGCACTTTTCCCACTGGCTTTGATTTTTATCTACTGGGCCAGCTGGGAAGTATGTGGGTGTTGCTTTTGGATTTAGTACTGCTACCAACAAGAGCATGTCAATAACTCAAAGTGAATGATTTGTTTGATGAAGCTCCCCATTTTCTGATCACAAATGGTTCATGAACATAGTGCAAAATTCCCTGATGTGGCCATTAACAAATGTAATTTGCAAATTTCTTTTGGAGAGTAACTCTTGATCTGCAGGGCATCATTCAAATTATCATTCGTTTTAGTATTGCAGACAGGATTTGTGCAGTAACGTGTGTAACTTTCCAAAATATGTAACTAACTTAATGACTTAAAGCATTTGAATTCCAGCCAAGTACTATAGCTGATTTCAGAAAAAGCTTTTGAAGCAGTGTTGGTCATCTGTATGGTTGCTTCCTCTGAAGAAAGGAACTGTGGCAGAGAAAAGAATCTTTAGGTAATCTGTAATTGATGTCTTCTCTGTCCCCAAGCAAGCACCAGGTGCACTCGGAGTGGTCCCCCTCAGAGGGTGGGGGTTTAGTAGCGTTAGCAGCAGCAAGCAGCAGCTCTCTTTTCGTACATGGATGGAGATCAGCAGCAGAGTGGAAGGAAGCAGTAGTTAGTTAAATGCCTGTGGTTCTTGCTGGAAGAGGAAATAATGTCCTACTCCATATTTCTAGAAGAAAGACTCTAATAGACCACCCTAAACACAACACAGATAAAAAATCCTTGTGGTATTCTTCCAGGAATCAGGTGAACAAAAGAGTTATAGTCTCTCAGTGAGTGGAGGGGAACACCTGTATCAGCCAAACTAGTGTTTGTGGCCAGGGGCCATGACAGCTTACCTGACTTATCAGACTAAAGTCTACATCATTTCTTCTGAAAATTTTCTCCCCTCTCTCTGAGATCCTGTGGGAACAATGCTGGAATTTATGGAGGTTTTTGCATCCACCCACACCTATAGATAAGCATGCTTTAAATTACTGCAAAATAGCTGTCACAAGTGATGGCAAAATATCAGGATTCACTATTTCCTCAATTTGCAAATTCTGGCAATTGTTTTTTCCTCTAACAAGGAATAAGTAGGATCACAAAGGTATTCTCTGTCAAAAGGCTTTTCACTCTGCCTTGGCTTTTAGACAGCTTCCGATCCAGATCAACTGTAGATATCTCCTTTTGGCTACTATTGGATGCTCCCTGCAGCGTGCAATAAACATTCACTTCATATCACACATCTCGCCCTGACAAGCAAATCCCTTGCATATCAATGTGGCCCTGTGAAGAGATTTTGCCTTTTTGCATTCCTTCCACTCCCAGCTGTTAATTTGCACTGACTAGATAGCAGGGGGTCCCACTCTGCCCCAGAGACATGCTTGAGACTTTCACCGACTTTAATAGGATTTGCATGAACATACACGGAGTCAGTTCCTCAGCAGAATTCAGACGAGCTGGCTAGAAATTTCAAAGTCATCAAGGATTTTAAACAGCCAGTTTTTCTTACCTTTAATGGGAACGAAGTGTTCAAAGCTCAGGTAATCATTAAAAACCATGGAGTTCATAACAATGAACTAGGTTTAGCCTTACTGTCTCATACAACCTACTGCCTGCAACCACTCTGATCAAGAAAAAAAATTGAATGAGGGTAGAAATTGGTCTTTCAGTCTTAGAGGTTTTATTTGAAATGAATTGCAAAATGTTCATAGGTTTAGTTATTGCAAGTGTGAATTACTTCTACAAATATTTTGACAGACCTGCGGAGGACTGAAAACACCTTTCCCTGCCACCATTGTTTGTAGAAAATGATTTATGCGTCCTACTGATAACTCCTATTTCAGATTAAAACTGAGCTACTTTAGATTAAAAGTGTAGGAGAACAGTGCAGGAAACATGTAAGGATATTATGTATATGTAAGGTATTCTGTATCTTATTTCCTTTATCCACTTGAGGCATAATCAGCAGTCATTAAAGTTATTTTAATACACAGTGGAACTGACAAATGCATCTAAACAGTTGGATATTCAATTCCCATAACTTTCAGAGAATATATGTGCCAAGAATACACTCAAGGCATGGGCTGGGATTTGATAGTATTTTAGGCCCCAATTCATTCAAGAAAGAGGAAATTGCTTACATGTTTTTAAAAGTCCATTTTTCAAAGATAACATTTGGTATCTCTGGTGTCTCAATTCTGGGTTGTCTGTCCCTCTAGAACAGCATGGTGCTTCTGATGGAGCTGATACAGGCAGTGCAAAAGGACATGATTAACTGTTTGTTTTTTAAATATTAACCAAGTCTTCACTGTTCCAATTAAAATTTATCAAATTAAGCAAATTGCTTGGGGATTGGAAAGAAAAAAAAACCCTTTACTTAATTATTTAGCCAATATTTACTGGGTATGAGTATATTATTAACACAGTGAAGGAGGCTATTAATTATTATTCACAACATTTCTAATAAAAAAAGATGGCATCTGCTATTTCTGTAAAAGAAATACTGTCACCAATAATCCATTCTAAATTGTAAATGTGATATAATAAACTGGATGTGTCATTTCTCTGTTCTGCACTGACGTGCTATATGAGGGAGCTGAGCTTTTGTCGGGGCTGTGTCAAAAGGCTTTTTTTTGGTGACCTTTAATCAGCCAGTATCCAATTATGCAGAAGTCTAATGGCACATTTATGTATCTGCAATATACTTTCCACCAGACAACTGTGCTTTGGTATCACCATTCTTTTACTAATATAATCATAAGAGAGGCAGCAAAACTAGAAATAAAAGAATCAATTAGGATGCTATTTTCTTTGCTAAGTGAAAAAAAATTAATGTGCCATTTATTGTGTACTTTACATGTACAATCTATTTATTGAGGGAGAGGAAATGAGAGAAAAGATATTCTGAGGTAAAGACTGTTGAACTGGTGTTGTTAATGTCAGACTTCAATTTTCTGCTTGATTTTAGATGCCCCCTGTGAACTTTGGTTAATCATCTGTGACCTGTGTCCCTGAAATCCACAGTGTGTCATGAAAAGAAAAAATGGATAAAAGGAACATTTGGAAACCTTTTAGGCTGTCTATTCAGTGTTAGAATCACCTCTGCCTAAATGACTTCTGGCAAATGTCTGTCAAATTAATTTTTAAATTTCTTGCTACAATTAAAATCCACATGTTTCATCCTGGACTCAGCATATAAGAGCTTATTCTTTTTTTCTCTCAAGCACTTCATTAATGTTTTCATGTCTCCTCTCAGACCTGCCCTATTCCAAGAGAATCCCAGTTCTTTTCTCCTGGGTCAGATTTTTCTCCACATTGCATTTTTGCTGCCTGGTCAGTCCTTCCTGAATTTGGATGCAGCCTTGCAGGGCTGAGTAGGGCAGGAGGATCTTTCAGAGGACTTACAGGTGACATTATTACTTGTACACACCAGCGTCATATTTATCTTTTCAAAAACAGTGTAACGATTTATATTCAGTTTGTGATTCCCTAATCACTTTCTTTATCTCTACAACAGTTCTTTGTCCTTTATTTGAACCAACTTTTATTCTCACCCACGTGAAGGCATTTCATTTGTTCCTGTTGAATTTGGCCTCATTTTTCCTTGCAATCTTTCTAATTTGCCACAATTTTTCTGATTCCTGTTCTATCATTCAGTGTGTTTACAGACTGTCTGCCTGAGCTTGATTTTATCTGTAAATGCAATAAACACATTATCATCCCTTCTTAATCATCTATAAAAATACTGAACTTTATCAGACATAGGACAGAACTCTGTGATTTCCACCTGGTACAACCTTACTATTTTGACACCAAATCATTGATAAATTACTCTTAAAATTCAGATTTCCAGCTATCTTAGCCCACCTTTTCTCTAGTTTGATATTGACCAGGTTTTCTTAGCTTATTGGTGAAAATATTATGTGAAATAGTGTCAAAATCTTCACTAAAGTCAAGATGCATGACATTTTCTTTTCCTCCTCTACTCACAAGGCTTGTTGCTCTGCTGTAGAGTGGAATTAGGTGGGTTTGACATGATTTTATCTTGACAAATACATGTTGGCTGCTACTTCTCTCCATGTTATTACCTAGGTACTTAGAAGGAGTTGGATTATTTGTTCCAGTACTTTTCCAGGAACCAAGTTAGACTGTCAGTCTGGTAATTCCCTGTCTCTCCCTTTATTCCTTCATACAGATAGGTGATCTGCTGGCTCTTCTTCACTTTTCTGACCCTACAGATCTTGCATGAATTCTCTAAGAGATTTGCTAATGTCTGAGATCGTTCCTGCCTGTTCTTTAAGTTCCTTAAGTATCTTGGCATAGATGTCCTAAAGCCCCATGGAACAGGCACTTGGAACCCTAAATATTCTTTAATCTGAACTTCCCCTGTTGCAACCTGAGTTTTTGCCCTTTAGTTTTACCAACTGTCTAGTCATAGCTAACCTTTCCAGTGAGGGCTGAAATAAAAAAAGTGCCAAACATTTAACTTTTCTGGGCCTCATCTGGCAGGAATTTGTATTCTCCTTTGAGCAGTAAACCACTCTTTTCCCTCAGAGTTCTTTTTACTGCAAATGTGCTTACAGAAAGCTTCTTGCTTCCTTTGCAGATTTCCTCTCTTTTTGTACCTTTGCCTTTCTGAATTTTTCCCCACATATTTATGTCATTCATTCACATTTGTCTTTAGTATTTCAATGTAGTTTTCACTTCCTGTACATTTTATTTAGCTCCAGGTCATTGAAGAGCTCATGGTTTAGCCAAATTGTTTTCTGATTACACTTCCTATCCTTCGTTCATGTTGGCATGGATTCTGATTGTGCTCTCACTGTCATTTCTTTAAAGAATTGCCAACTCTTCTGGACTCTTTTGTCACTTCAACTTGTTTCCGAGGAGATCTCCTCCACCAATTTACAGTGTTTGTTGAAGTCTGCCCTCTTGAAATACATTGCTTTTAGTTTTCTCTTTTCCTCCTTCCTTTGCTAAAGATAATGTATTAGTTTCATGGCAATTATAACTCACGTTCTCTGATCCATAAATTTGGATAACATCTGTTTGTTTCTATAGATTATAAACTCTCTAGGGAGGAAAAGATTTTTTTTTCTATTTTTTTAAACTTTTTTTTTTCCAAAATGCAACACAATACAAGAGTATTCCAGTACCAGCTGATTCCTTTAGCTTTATCTCTGAGAGACAGCACTGATAGCTCTCTGCTCTGACATCCTGCTGTAGTATCTCAGCATCTCCTCTCTTGTCAGCTTCCTAATTGGCTGCTGTTAATCAGGCTGAAGAGCATGGGCAGTTGTACTGGCAATTACATCCAAATAACAATATAAGTGCTGGTAGTGACAGAAGAAATAGCCATATTGAAATATTTTATATGTATAATGGGTCTGATGCCTGATTAGAGCAAGACACAAGGGCACAGAGATGTATGTGTGTATTTCTCCTAGATTTGTATTCTGGATATGATGTGAATGAATGTGGCTTTGCAGGTCAGAAAGCAGCTGTGGTAAAACCCAGTCAGCCCCTCAGTGGGAACATCCAGGGAAAAATGTGGAGCCTACACATTCTCCAGAGATCAGAGACAGCATCATACTCTGCTATTCAGGGAAGGGCTAACATTCTATATGGCATGTAAAGAATTTCCAGATACAGATATCTGATTGAAAACCTTCAATTAACTTCAACTGGAAAGAGCAGTAAATGCAGGTCACTTGGTCATCTGCTCTGCATTCAGCTGTGGATTATCTGGATATGGAGAAGGCTCAGGAATCATCTACAATGTCCTTGTTTTACTGTCTTCATGCTCTTCCCTTGCACTACAATATGCTGCACAGGGATGGAAATCGTAGCAGGCGTGGTTAGTAGTCAACGCTGGCCACTTGTATCATGTCTGAATAGCTGTGTGGTGAGAAAATGGGCTTATGATGCTGGCCAGAGAAAATGATCAGTCAGACCTGCAATGCTCTACTCATTTACTTGTTTGAGTGCTGTTGGCACCATTTCATGAATGGCAGCTGCTGAATCCAGCCACATGTGACACATTTGCAGCTAACTAGAGTTTGCTCAATATTATCTGACAAATTAGACTTCCACTGGGAAATGTCTTAATATTCATTTATTAGGGAAAGCCTCTCAGGTTCATGATAATATTTCAGGAGTTAATGAAAGGCAAGTGGGAGATATGGGCTGAAGGATGATCTTGCCATGAAGAATCATTAGTCCAGTACGTGTTCTTTAGGGGTGTAGTTGGTTGGGACTCAGAGTTCAAATCCTAGATATTCTGAATTTAGTCTTTCTGCCTTTTTACTTGTTTCCCTTTGTGTAAAACCCCTATTTATTAGATTAAGGATTTTAACTAGGGTTTTCCCCATTCGTGGTTGTACTAGAGCCCCTGGATTATAGAAGGAATCCACTACTAAAACATGTTATTTTCTTTTCTCCTCTGTGCCAGCTGTTTATATCTCTTCTGTGCTGGAAAATCCCACTGTTCCATGAGAGGAGATCAACACAAAGCTAGAAACCTGATTTAATTATTGCAATTATTAATTGAATTAACTATTACACTTTCAACAGAATAGATTGAACCAAGCTCATCCAAAAGTGTTTTATAATGAACAAAAATGGTGTTAAAATTCTTATTTCTTCTTGTAGTCATGTCTGAGAGTGGTTCCTTGGGACTCATATATAGTAGCCTAAAAAGACCTTTATTTTATCTGAACTAAAACTTTGGAGAGAGAAAAAGATAAGGAGTTAAAATTACTAATATTTTTGCGGAAAATTTATTCCCTCCCTGATCTACAAGAAGCATCTTGAGAAAATCACAAAGAAATTTACACTTAAAAATAGAGAAAAGTGAAAACAAATCCAGTTTTATCATCTGAATGCAGTATTGTGTCTCAGATGCCGGGATTAGGAGATTGCTATTTCAAAAACTGTAGGAACATTAGTCTGTGGATTATAGCTAAAATACTTTATGGAGAATAGCTTTTCACTGCCTTGCTCCAAAGTCTTGAGTATTACAAAAGCCACAATGTGACTCAAATACAAATGTTTTTATTTAGCAACTCCTATTGAGGGATCATAAGAAAAAGCTCTGCTGTGCTCCTGGCGGAGTCTGATTCAAGTTTATGTTGTCATTCATTTGGTTAAATGCAATCTGAGATATTTTGTGAAAACATTGCATATCAGAAAGTGAAATGATCACTCCTCTTGGCAGCATCAAAACTGCATTTTCCCCCTGCAATTCCTATAAGCAATGGAGCACCAGGTAAAGAGTGGGTTTTTGCAACAATGATTCTCTGAATAAATCTTAAACATGCAAATTTTACCCTGTTCTAATTCTATCATCTGGATAGAGGTAACTCCTGTGCAAATTCCAACCGTATTGAAATGGGTTAAAAAAATACCAAATTAATTTCTTTAGGCTTTGGCTTATTAAAAGTATATCACATGAATCATGGCATTAAAATATTGTTTTCTTGTATCATAAAGCTTGCTTTATTAAAAAACTTTTCCTGTTCCATATGCATCAAAAGTTGATGAGATTTCCTGCAGTATTTCAGTTGTCCTGGAACTAAATTTTTGGCAAAGGTGAAGCTTAAAATTGATGTAATGCCTCTAACAGTGTTTATCTGCAACTTAATCCCTGAAGTTGCTGCCCTAATTTTTTTCTTTTTATTTTCAAATACTCTTAGAACATGTAAGTTCTAGAATGTTTCCTAACATTTTGCACCCTAAAGTGCATCAGTAGGAAGACAGAATAATTTAAAATACATGATTTTACCTTGGCCACTATATTCCTTTTTTTATGCCATCCTCTTCAGTAGCTGGAAGTTTATGTTGCTAGCATGTAGATGAAAACAAGCAGATATGTAGTAAACTATTTTTGTGAGGATGTTTTAAAGCATTTCTGCAATGTGCTCTGATCCAGATTGATTTCTACATTTGCAATGAAAATGCTAAAGGGACTTTCAAGCTTCCTATGACTCCATTCATAACTTCAGTTTTTTGACCAAGTCTCTTCTGACTTGACACTTAGTTTCATACAGCAGGTTATTTATTTATTTTCATGGTAGATACAAATAAATTCCTATTGCTTTTTTTTACTACACAATTTTTTAAACATATTTTTTCCACTGAAAACTCAAAATCCTCTGAGGAGGTCCCAGATTATGGCAATGCATGCATAACATTCCCTGTTTTCCCTCTTGTGAATTTGCTATCACCTTAACCACTCTGAGGAGCTGAGGAAACTCTCTGCCTCATTTAACTGCAGCTGTCCCAACATGCAGGTGTATTATATCATTATATTATTAGCTCCACACGAACCACTGAGAGGATGTAAATCTGCTGTATGAATATCAAATGGGCTTCAGCTGAGACTTATGTTTATGCAGAATAAATGAATTGTATTTACAGATGCGTCTCATGCAATTATGTGTGTCAGGCTGGTGAAACGTGGCCAATGTTGGAAGTCTTGGTGACGTAACCAAGATGAGGTCAGTAAAAATGCATGTGGTTTAGATGCAACCAGAGGCCTCCTACACAAGTGCAAACAGGTGGGAGTTATTTTTATTATAGTTTTGATCAGCTTTGGATGGAGTAAACATACTAGATTTTAAATAACTTGATCTATGCGCTATGAGCTTGACTGTGATTATTGCTGGTCATTTCAGTGGAACAGCTACATAAATGAAATAAATACTCTGGGGCAGGATTTGTAGATGCGGCTATGCATTTTGAGAACAGAGACATCTACAACTGAACAGCTCACCTCAGTCTCTCTTTGTAGCTAAAGGAGAGTCAGAGTCAGCCAGTGGAGTACTGCGTTTGTTTTAGCCAAAAGTTGTCATGTCCATTCAGTGAAGTATTTTCCTCAAGACCATTGGCTCTGCAGGGTTTTTTCTCCACTGGCTACAGGAGACAGCTGCCTCAGATACAGATGTTTACACTTTGGGACCTTGGGAACAATATCCCAGGCCTTGGATGGCTGAATCTAATTTAAGGCAAATTTTATTTGTTGCGTAGGAGTTAAGCCAGCTCACTGTGAGTTTAAGTAGCTATGGTTGAATTCGGCTACTCACTTTGACCTCACTTAGAGACTTAAGATTTGAAAGCAAAAGTATTTCAAGGGATCAGAGGAAACCAGGGGTAAGACAGCAAATTGTATTCAATGAAGATGGGTCCATTTCATTGACACAAGCAGGGACAATGTCTGGTTTTGATGCTGATAGTAGGCTGGCATATCATATGGATGTGTGTGTATGGATTGATGACCCTCATTTTGCTGTTTTGAAGAAAGCCACCTTCACTTCAGCAGCAGACAACCAGGAATGGCTACTGATACAACCTGATCTCGTTACTGTTGATGTCCACAAGAGTTTTTTCATCAAAAAATGGCAATTATGGTGAAAACTGCTTTTGTGGGTTTTGTGGGTTCTAAGATGCTGAACTATTACGATAGATACTTAGCTGGCTAAGTTTGCTCAATTGAAACCATGAAAGAGGGAGAGAATTCTATTTAAAGAACAGAGTCAGCTCCAGATTCTCTTATTTTTGTTGGCTAATCAGTGCCAAACCACAGAGCAGAGCATGAGATTGCCTTACTCACTTCCTAATCATGAGTGAAGGAAAAAAGCTGAATATATCCTTGGTGAGAAAGACATAGAGGATTTTGGTGGTTTTCCTATGGATCTATAATACAGGTGTGTTTTTTGCGGTGTATGTTAGTGAGTTAAGTAACTCTTGTGAGAGGCCAAGGCTAAACAAAGAGAGAGGAACCTACCTATTGATTAGTGGTTATTGTGAAAGAAATGGCAGAGAGGAAAGGAAAACTATACATGAATAAATGTAATTTCAGCATTGGGTTCAGAGTGCTAAGCACCTGAGTTATGGAGGCAGACTCATATCAGGTTGACCAGGGAAGGTGCTCTTGAATGTGACAGAACCAAGGCCTGACTGCTTGTCTTGGAGGCTGGTGAGGTGCAAGTGTGGATGCTCATTATTTCTTACAAACTCTCAGCCTTCCACTGGTACAGCGTGGGTCAGCTATATCAAGCTTTAGTTCAGCACTGACTTCTCCCGTTTTTCAGAGCATGAGTGTGTGTTTCCATCTGGCTTCACCCAGCTGCTTCTCTCTGAACTGAAATGCACAGAAAATTCTAGACAGGAGATGTGAGCCTGGTTCTGCCACCTCTGCCTGCCCTGCAAGGTGGTTGGGTCAGCCTGCCCAGGAGTTACATTACACTGGGTTTATCACATCAGAGTGGCAGAGGGATTGTTAAGGATTGCACCTCTTCTCTCTGATCTGCTCCTGAGTAGATCTGATTGACGTGTTATAGACTAACACAAGATGAACTGCCAGTGTTGCCGTATTTGTTACCATAAGGTGGACACTAATTCATGTGGGGAAACATCTCTGCACCACTTCAGACTAAGGTGATATTGGTGCACTTACCTGGTCTGAGCTCTTTTCACTGAAAGAGATTTTCTCTAAGCACAGATAAAGCTGTAATTGAGTCCCCAGGACCCTCTCTACAGAAGCTGCCCTGGTTTTGGATATGGGCCTCAAGCTGTGTCAAGTTGCTGCCTAGACTGTTTAACCCAAACAAGACTCATCAGATGGGCACTATGTTCAGCAACCTGGTGTGCATTTGAAACTGAAATCTGGGAGGGAAAGGCTTTGTCCCAGCAAAATTCAGTCCTTCACTGTTCACACTCACTTCAAGGATGAGATGATGGTTTATTCATCTGAGAAACAAGCCCTGAGTTCCTCTTTACTCTTGGATTTTTTTCCCCTTGTTTTCATCATTTTTTTGCTTGGAATAGTGAAGTAGGTTTCTCAGTGTATGGTTTATTTGGTTATTAATGATGTGGAGCAATTCAGGACCCTTAGGACTTCTGTTGCTTTAATAAACATATTTCAAGATGATGAGGCCACTGGCACACTTTCTATGTTTTTATGGTACAATGGTCTTAAAGTAGCATGGTGCATTTTATTTATTAGCCAACCCATTAATCACACAGGTATCAGTTGGCTTCAGGGAAATTTTTAATTAGTGATATTTAAGGTTGAGAGAAAGTGCTTCTGTGACAGACAATGAGAACAAGCAGAAGCAGGAGGCAGGATATCTTTGTGACTCTGTGATTAATACAGGATTTAAATAAAATATTCATGAAAGGAAATTGAAGTTATAGCCAAATCCAAATGTTGAACCTCCTTTAAAACTCAAATATAAATTCCTTGGAGATTCATTCTTTGTATTCATTAGTAGAGAGTGAATCTGATGAACACAAGAGAAAAGGGAATTTGTTCCCTAATGTAATAATTCAGCAATATTTTAAAATGTTTTAACTAAATCTTCCTGAACCACAATTTAATGACATTTTTGAAATCTACATCCTTGTTTGAAATGGCCCACAAGCCACTGAAAGAGGTACAAAGGAGATGTTAGGGGTGGAGCCTGGGACACCCCTGACTGAACAAGGATGTGTGTGAGACAGAAAGGAAAGATTGTGTGGATGGCAACTACATCCTGCTGGCAACGTTGGTTTATTGGTTGCTAACACTTAAAGCCTGCATTGTCACATGAGAAATGAATGGTACTGGCTGTGCAAACATCTCCCTTGTTAGATAATTGATCAGGTGTACTTTGTTTTGATATAGTACCTCTCTGGTGTGCTCAGAGCCATCCCTCGAAATCGTCCTGTAAAATAGATTGTTAAAGGAGGAAAAAAAAAGCAACAGAAAAAAGCCAAACAAACAAATAGGAAATATTGCATCTGTCTCTGTCTGCACAACTGGCAAAATGGAACATTAAATTCTTCTACTTGCACAAATCAAATTTTTCAGTCTTGACTGCCCACATTATCAACATAAATGTGTAGAGAAATTAAATTTTCTAAATTGTGAGCTCCTTCTGCTCCATTTCTCTGCTCTCCTTACCCTTCTTCTATGCAGTATCTGTTTTTCCTAAAAACTGAGCATAGGAAAATCCTTTGGTGCTGCAAACTTCATAGGTCTTTGGTCTAGATTCCTGCTCTGGAAAGGAAAGCTGAAAATTGGTGCCTTATTAATTACACTTGTTGGAAAGGAAGGAACATGAGTGGTGCTGCTGCTGCCGTGAATTATGCTGCTCCTGACCAGAGGCAGAAAGAGATCAGGAGCTTCCAAGGCTGCCACGAGCAGGTACATGACAAGGGGAGGCAACAGCCAAGAAGGCACTGTCAGGGTACTGCCTACAATAATACTGGGACCAAGAAAGAGTTGGCTCAAGGTACTGGTGTTACACTGGTGGTCTTGTTGGGAAACAGTGGTCCATACGTTTATTAACTTCCTCAGCTTTGAGAGAACCTGTATGAGATTTCTGTATGAGAAAAACACCTGGGATTTTTCTGTGTTCTCAACAGGCGGTGTCTAGGCAGGTGGAGGGAGCTCATAGAGGCTTGTAAATCACTTAAACTCCTTCAAATACAGGCCAAATAGTTTGGGCACACGGAATCACACTAAGGCATCTTGGGGCTCTGGATAAGGCCACAGCTGGCTCCTTCTTGTTCCAGCCCAAAAGTTTCTTATGCACTCTACTTTCCCTTGTGTGAAAGTGTGTCTAATTGTCTTCCCTTAGCCACTTTCCCATTCCACTTTGTTTGCAGAGGTAAGGGCTTCCTTTAGTGATAAAAGATTTCAGCCTTTACCTGAATTTTACCTCCTTATGTGCATACACATAGAAACACAAAGTGCTTTTGTGTTACTGTTGCTCCCAAGATCAACAGGTAGCAGAATTAAAAGCAGATGTTCACACCTCCCAGGAGCATAATTTTAGATGCCTCCTGATCTTTGCAGGCATAATTTTTTCAATTACAGCTTCATTAATTTTCTTTGTGACTATAATGGCTACAAACAAATGATGGAGAGGTTTACATTAGGAATAGAAAAAAAGGAAAAAAAAGACTGAGATTCTGAATTTATTACTTGACACCAGGAGTCAGGTTATATGGGTTTTAGTCCAATTCCCTTCGAATAGGATAAGCATGGGGTGCACAGTTGTCCAAGAGCACAGACCTTCTTTATGACCAAAAAATGCAGGTAATACTGCATTTTCCCAAAGCCTTGTGGACTATTTCTAATTGTCTTATTTTTCTTGGAAAAAAAAGACTAGCATGTGGATATCCTCTTTCAAATCTCTTTACCTATGCCATGGAATAAGCTGTTAAATTTGGTAAGAATCCCATCTGAAATGCCATGTCTATCACTGTTGAGTTCTAATTAATGGTAAGGTTTATTAGCTTAAGCTGCCTTAGAATTTGAATAAGTGAAAAGATATTCATAGGGCTATATGCAAAGTATGCCTGGAGTACCTTTAAAAATGAGTTTTCCAGCCAAACCAGAAGAAAAATCCATCGTTCTTCCATGTGCAGCATAAGCTTTACCCATTCTTGTTATTAAATTATTATTACTAAAAATTTAAGTTAGGGACTTTTCATCATCCATACAGGAGGCAGTGGGGAAGAAGATATTACTGGAAGAGAAGTAAGATCCAAGCCAGAATGCCAGGGATGAATGAGAGTGTTTGTAAATTGCTGATAGCTCTTTTGTTTCCTTAAAGAACAGTCCCCTTGTTTCGCACCTTCTGAAGTTCAGACTACGTGAAATTCAGAATTCACTTTCTCTTCCACTGTAACAAATGCGTCACATTGAAATATATTTTCCCTGCTCTAATTTTTCACAGGCCATTTGGCAATCCATCTTTCCAGGCCATGCTGTGCAGGTGTATGATTGTATTTGAAATTCCTGTACCCATTAATCACTGCTCTGAGACCTGCTTTCCTCTGTACTTACTAAGCTCCTTTCCTCAGTTGTGGTCTGCCAGTGCTCTGTAAACTGTTTACTTTTCTGGTGCAGAATTTGCTCAGCATTTTGGCAAGCTCCAACAAAATGTTCCCAATTGTTCCTAATTGACTTTTGGCCAACAAAGGCAATAGACTTTTCTTATGTGGAATTTGATGCCCACATATGTTTTCCCTTGTTCACTGTTTCAGGCAGCTCTTTTAATGCTGTTATCACCTGGTCTCACCTTGCCTCTGTTGTGACTGTAGAATGGAAACAACTGTCACACAGATCTGAACATGGTTTCCAGCTCCTGCCTCTTTTTGTTTTTTTTGTTTCTTAACGTATATTTCTTGGTTCTCAGGAGGCTCATTTAACTCTTGACAGAAGACTGCTGTTTTCAGTCAGACAGAAGACAAGGTTGCTCTCTTGGAACAATGAGAAAAAAAACTTGCATATCAAAGATGCAAAAAACAGCAAAAACATTAGAATTTCCACTACATTTTTTTTTTTTTGAAACAATGCAACAGAACTGATGCTTTAAATATTTTTCACTACAATGGGCACACAGCCCTATGCAAGGTTATGCTACAAATACACTGAATAGGACTATCTGGAAATATCTAGATATCTAGGAATGCCTAAAGACCAGCCCATCTGTCCGTTTCATGTTCTGATCTATATTTAGCTCACTGTTACCCTTTTGTATTTGTGTGTTGTATAATTTTGGCTCTTCTGCTTTGAATCCTAGCCAAAATAAGCCTGGGGGGAAAAAAAAATCAAAAAACTTGAAACCCAAGCCCCATTGTGCAAATATTTTAGAATGTAAAACAAAGCTTATTCCTATTCAGGAGAAAAGGACTTCAAGAGTTTTATTATGGATAGTGTGTTTATTATTGTTATTCTGTGCTGGTTGCTCATCTATCCTGCTGGAGCATAAAACACACTTTGCACTCTGTGTGCTGGTAGATATCTCAATGCTTCATCTTCAGGCAGAAGAATATATTTGGGTCACTTGAGGACAGAGTGTGGGTGGTGCTTGACAGTTTTTATAAACAAATCAAAATACCTCTGCTCTCTTCAGTGCCTAGTTAGCTGTATGCTTTCCAAGTTCTCAGTGCTGAAAGTGTGGAAAGTTAGATCCTCTCCCAGCAAAGAAGGAGAGGTAAGTGTAAGTTTGGTGTATTTCATCTGACTTCTAACTTCCTAATGGTCTAGCTCTTAAAATTCCCTCACCCCTACTCTATTGCTGCACAGGGAAGTGAAAAATAAACACGACTTCTATCTTGAGAAGACAGCAGATAATTTGTGAGACCACAGATGACAGAGATGTTTCCAGCCTGCTTCTGCCTACACCCCTTTTTGAAGCCTTGATATTTAAATTGCACCCATTTATGCTCCCTTGTGCAGTGATGGAGTAGGTGTCAGCAGACCTGCAGGAGATTGACTGGTGATACAAAGGTACAAGGCAGAAGAAGGGAATGTAATTTTCTCCACTTTCACACTAGTTGTAAATTTGGCACCTGACAAGTTTGTCAGATGCTCTTGCTAGCTTATCCAATTGAAAGCCACATAAGGCATCACTCTTGAAGAAAATTTCTGTCCAGCTGTGTCTGAGGGGGAGTACTGCTGTCAACCACCATGTCGTGTATATTTTCTGTATCTCATGGACCTACCTGACTAGCAGATGCCAGTATAATGGGCATTTACTTTTTTACTTCCTATCTTTCCACTGTTAGGCTTCTTGTATTCTAGTGATAGGTACATTTCACTACTGTGATATTTTTTAGTGGTTGCAACTTCTTAACTCACTCAACAAACTTCAGCAGTAGCCTTGTGTTCATTGCACATTTATAAAATCACATGCCAGCAACAACAGATATATAATAAAATTTTATAGCTGGTCTCAGTGCTACTAATGAAGAACTTGCCTTATTTGATTGCCTAAGTATTTTAAGTACTTAGTTGAATAACATCTTGCTGCCTATAAAATTGGATTTAATGATAGAAAATTACAGTCAGAAGAGGTATTTGGAGAAATTTTTTTGTGATTTTTTTTTTTGGTGGATTGTAAATAATGATTTTAAAGGACAAGAAAACAAGATTAATGCTTAAATCCATTCTCTGTATGAAAGAGCCACCACCATTTTAAAAACTTGTTAGATGTGGCCTCAGGTTTAGTAGCAGGAGCTCCCATGATAATTCTTTTCCCAAAGGCACCATGAGCTTTAGAGTCCAATTTATTCACTGATGTAAGAAATGACCCATGATCATGAGTCAGTCAAGTGAGAGAGCTGTTAAAGAACCACTAGCATTTCCTCCACTTCAGAAACAGCACAGCTGCTCTCCAGCCTCCATTTCTCACACAGAAAAGTCCTACTTTCTTAAGTAAAATGGGAATTTCCTCATATTTTCAGACATTTTGTTTCCTCCCTGCCTGCCCTTCCTGTTCTGAAAGCATTTGTCCCACCAGTACAACCCAGTTTACCTTAGAAGGTCCACCAGCCATCTGTGGGCTCCTGCAGCTTCAACTGCAAATGAGCCTGACTACAGCAATTAAACCAGACAGTTTCGAATCTCTCTGAAGACAAGGAGGGAAATTTTACTTTCTATTCATGGCAGGAATAGTAAGCTGTTAGAGAGAAGAGATGCAAATGTCTGATATCCCTCCTTCCTAGGATGGTGCTTATTGAGACTCTACAGTTGAAGTAACTCAAGACAATTCCCCATAGATCTTATTCATGTCAGAGAGAGCAGCAAGTCTGGACTGCATTTGAGGAGAAGTCCAGGGATCTCTCAGTGTCTAGACAGTTCTCTTGCCTTGAGGAGTTCCTAAGAAAAAATTTACCTTTCTTATACATCAGAGATTTTCCCTCTCAGGAAGCTGACTGTGTGTACTGTTGGCAAGCTTTGAAGGCAGGGAAGGAAAAATGTCATTGAGTCCAATGTCACTGAGAGACAGTGGAGAAAGTTCAGTATTTTTATGTATACACAGAGGTTGGAGATAGAACCACCCCCCCAGCATCTTTTCATGCTGACTTCAGTGGCAATTTTTTGTTCTAAGCCTTTGGGGTTTGAACCTTGTTTAACACCTCTCTGTTGAGAAATTCTGCTGCTCACCAGTCAATGCCTAGTCAACAAATTGTGCCTGTGATTTTGCAGTAGGATAACATTGTAGATAAGACACACCTACTGGGCACTTTCAAGTTATAATATTGTGTTACTCATTGCTTTTATGTATGTTTATATACAATATCTGCCCGAAGGTACACATTGATTTCCAGCCATCGAGAACACATTTAAAATTGGCTGAGTGCTTAACCTTTGTTCACTGAAAGTATATTTTAATTTTTTTTGCTATTAAGAATTATTAGGTGAGAAGAGTTTGATATGTCTATCGTCATCATTACGATTATTGACTTAAACTAAAATTCTTCTAGAGATTTTATTCCTTTTGTTGAGTTATACTCATAATTTGCCTTCTATTTTTTAATAAGTGTATTCTAGTCACATGTATTGATTTAAGTGGATTCAACTGTATTTCAGGTAAAGATTTTCTGACAACTAAACCCAAAAAATCTAATGTGCTGTTGCTTTACTTGTAGCCAGTAATTTTGTGAATTTTTATATTAAAAAAAAAAAGAAACAAAAAGGAGGCTACAGACTGAGATTCACATTGTGGGATTAAATGCTTAAATCCAGAAGAACAATTCTGACAGCCTTCTCTCCAGTAGGAGCTAACCTCTGAAACACCTAAAATCAATCAGTGTTTCCATTTTTTTCCTCATAGCTCCCCAGCTGCCAAAACCTAAGTTCACTGTCAGCATCATAGGCTGAACAGTGGAGTTTCCTATTTCTTCCTGAACTTAGCTGCGATTCAGAGTTGTGAAGACTGAATCTCAGACTCCTTCCCAATCCCTGGAGATGAGGAATCCATCAGGGGCTCCTCTGACAGCTGTCACCCACCCGCAGCCACAGTGTGAAGCCCAGCAGCTGTTGTGCCCCTTTGGGAAGAACAGAGAGAATGGAGGCGCAGGGATGATGTTGTCCTCTGCCCTTTGCCTATTTTCCTTGCGGGAAATTCATCCAGGTTGTGGCAGATGGTGTGGGTATGGTCACCTTGCCAGGGCTCAAATTGGTTGTATTGAATTTCCAGGGGAGAAGCAGAACAAGGCCATTTTGTATCCCTCCTGTAAGAGCTCTGCATAAAAGGACGGGTCTACAGAAGGGGAATCTGTTGGTTAAAGAGTCCTCAGTCCTGATGCCTCATTTTCCCAAGCTCATTAATTTGATAAGTGGCATTGGTATTATAGGCCAGGCCATATTCCAGCACCCAATTGTAAGACTGTCTGTCTGAGATATTGGCTCAATTTTTAAATCCTTCCTCTGCTCAGTTTGAGCTATCTGAAGTTTCTTGCACCTGTCCTAACCATCAAGATAAATGGACATTTCTCATTCAGCTTTGGAAGAGAAAGACTTCATTTTACATAAAACTGAGCAGATTCAGTGACTATGATAGCGAGAAAATAATCTCAATAAGTGTGTAAACATGATAGGCAGCTTCAAATTTGTATAGCTTGACCAAAAAGGACCAATGCCTAGGAATGGTAGAAGCCATACTTCATGATGTTATCACAGAATCCCAAAATGGGTGAGTTAGGAGAGATACTAAAAATCATCCATTTCCAATCCCCCTGCCATGGGCAGGGACACCTTCCATGAGACCAGGTTGCTCAGGGCCCCATCCAACCTGGCCCTGAACACTTCCAGGGATGTGACAGACACAGCTTTTGTGGGCAACTTGATATGGGACAGCACTGACTGCTGGGTGTGACGCCTTAGCTCTTGGCAGGGAATGAGTTTGTCTATAAATCCAGGCCTTAGTCTCTAAGGCTTTTGGTTCCCGTTCATCTGGAAATTACCTACAATTTATTTATAACTGCCTATCTGAAGACAGACACCAGAGCCTATTTCATTTGGAATGATCCCACGGAGTTTAATTGGTTTAAAGAAAGCATTTTACTGCTTTGGAAGAATGTTTTTGTTCAGATAATACTTGAAATTCATTTAGTAGACAAAAGACCTTCCTTTAGACTTTTCAGTAGTGCTGAGATTGTCTTTACCTGAAAATCTCTGACATGCAGGTAGAGCAGACTGTTCCTGTTCTTGTTTCACTAGACCAAGCCTTCTTTGCAGTCACATAAGAAGTCACTGGTTGTTAAGAAAAACATGTTAAAAAAACATGTCTTACCTGATTTCTGGTCCTGAGATTTATTTTTCCTTTTCCTCATCATACTCATATTCTCTAGGTCCTCATAACTCTGAAATGCAGATTGTATCAATTTCATTGTGCCACCAGGTGAAAGAAATCTAGAGTGTAAAAAGAATTTACAAGGTTTTACAACTGTGATAGAACAAGGCAATCAATTATGTCCTTCTTCAAAACAACTCTGCCCATGTTCAGATATGGATTGTTGATGTATATCAGGAACTGTGTGGCAGCAGGAAGGAATGCTGTGGTTCATGCCCCACGCCTGCACCCAGAATTGATTCAAATGGCCATTATCATGTTTCAGAATGTGGTGGCAGTAAACACAAGGAAGGTGTGCTGTGTCTAAGAGCCTCTCATATCAAAATACACAACAAATTTGATTGAGATGTACTGACTCGTGGCCATACAGGAAACACTTGAGTTTTGTCAACCAGGATTACAGTGGTAAAGTTATTTACACTCCCAAAATGTTCAGAGTGGTAGAGTGTTTATCTGAAGTATATTGTTAATGGAACTACTCGAAAATCAATACCAGTATTTAAAGCGGGTGCTATTTCTGGTTATACATCATAGTACATTTATTTTACCCTGCATACTCACACAAGTCCATTTTGTGTCAAATTCATTGCAATAATTACAATGATGCTGGTGACTAGAGACAGCATCATGCATTCACTTCTTTGTGGGCATATACCCTCATCTCTGATAATTCTGTTCATCTTCAGCAGGTTTTAATGTACCAAATTTTGCTAATCTCCTTTTTACAGAAATCAAAATTGGGAAGTAGTTAAGGTGATGACTGAAGTGAGCTGAATTTCTTGTCCTACCTCAGAAACCTTGAATTTTTTTGCCATTTGCTAAAAGAGATAAGTAATGATTTTTGTTGTGATCTGTGTATTTCCATTGAAGCTTTTCATATTTCAACTGCTAAGCAGTCTTACATTCTTTTTTTCTCTGGCAGCCCAAATCTGGGGCTGGGATCTTTAAAGTATTTATAAATAATAAACAGACACCATAGGATTTGGTCCATGGTTAAAACACCATGTCAACCACTTGTGCAAATATATTCCAGTACCATATCTTTTCATGTCCATGGTAGAAGAATTTGTTCACTAAGGGCTATACTCATCAAGGCTGGAGTCCTTTAATTTGGCTGGCAAATCTGATTGATTATTAGGTTCCTACACAAAAGCAATAGTCGTCTATAAATCAGCCTGAATAATAATAACAATTATAGTAATGATTGATACATGAACATTTATTTGTGTTCCTCTAAGTCATATTAATGGGATTTTGATGCATAAATTTCTTCTCATTGTAACATGATTACATGGTTCAGAATGCAAAAATGCTTTTTCGTTTAATCTAAAGAAGAAAAAATCTTCCTTACATAGAACTATGTAATGATATTGATCGTGTTATACTAGAGATCTTATGGAAATGCTCAGCATTGATCTGATAAAAAAAATGCTATGGGGATTATAGATAAATTCTATTATGCATACAAACATTCCCTTGGGAATTGCTGTGATGCTGCCTACAAAACCAAGATCATGGGATCATGATGAAGCTGCACAAGGTAAACAGTGTGGGTTTCTATGCTTCACCCAGAGCAAAACACAGATAGCATATAATCAGGGAGAAAAGTTGGGAAAATTTTGCATGTAAATTTAAATAACAGAAACTAGCAAATCAGCAATTTAACTACAGTCTGTGCTTAATGTCTTTGTCACAGATGACATATTTTTGTTTGGTGTCTGTAGGGCAATATGACACCTCTGATGTTTGCTGCCTTTTTTACTAAGGTAGTAGTGAAACATGGATAAGGTGTAAACCATAGTAGTGAAGGTGCTGATACAGCAAATAGTTAATTCCCATGGCTGTCTACTGAATTCAAAGATAGTAATCATGTAAGTATGCATGCAAACATGTTTGTGTTGGTAAGTTCTTGATTCAAGTGACAACTGCTTAAGTTTTCACTGGAAGCCAGGAAAAACAAACAGATTGCCTAGTATTTAGTTTGGTGATTCAGAGGTGAACTCTCTCATCCCAGGTTGGTTTTTTCAATCTACTGCTTTATATCTAGGTCATTCATACCAGAGCCTTTTTCGTTCAGTTTCTAACAGTTCTACATTTTGATGCTGTTTTAAAGCAGCTAAAAATTAAATAGGAGCATCAAATTCAAATGAAAGCTGTATTTGTACTGAAGCGCTCTTCAAGTCCAGTAATATATACTTGTACTATGAGATTATCATGAAACTCTTAAGAAGGAACTAGTATGAGATATTAGACTGAGCAGATGACCTCTGAAGTCCACATGTTTCAAGCTGCAATAAGTCCATGTTTGACCACAGGTATATACAGACTCTTTTCCAGATGATGTACATGGCTTTTGGAAGGAAAATATGAGGCTGCAACGGAGTGTTAACTTTCTATCCCACTCTCCAACCATTGGGACACTTAGTGCACAGTTTCTACTTGTCAAATTAACTCCCAACATATCTGTATTCTACATCCTGCTAAACAGCTACTCAGGAAGCTGCCCATGCATGCCCACACACACTTATTCGAGAAGTCTGAAAACACACTCTAAGGGCAATCTTCAAAGCAATTGCTCTTGAAATCCTGACTTTTCCCAAAGCTAGGTTAAAGACATTAGAAATTTAATCACCTTTTTTAATTTCCATTTTCAATTAGTGACATGCTTTATGNAAAAAAAAAAAAAAGAGGGTTTTTTCACTGTATTGTTTTTCCTGAAGAATGTGTCACTACTAGAAAAAAATCCAACTAAACTATGAAATACTCTTTTTCATATACCCTATGAGTAAAAACATCCCTTACCCTGGTCCAAACATTTTCTGTATTCAACAAATGTCCCTGTTGTGTGCAGGGACACATGGCACACAGTGAGCAGAGGTAAGCTAGTTTTGCTTGTGCTCTAAGTAGAGCAACCAAAAGCTGGATACACACAATTATCTCAGTGCTGGACCTGAGCTGATCTGTTCTCCTGAAAAGTGGAGTGCATTAAGTAAGGCCCAGAGATGGGATGACCAGGTTTGATTTGTTTCTGTTTGTCTCAGAGTGTGGGCATACCTTTTGTGTGTCTCTTGAGTAATACACCATACAGACATATCCACATATGACATGTTGCATCATTTTTAATTATCAAGAGCCATGAATCTGTAAAAGTACTTCTAGGAAAGAAGTTAAAATCAAATATTTCCTTCTGGACAATATTTTCAAGCTCTCTTTCACTGTGACCTGCTTGCACATTGTATTTCCCTCTTGTAGTTGGAGGTTGATTCAGTAGGTTGAGAAAAAGGGAAAACAAACAATAGGAACTGCTTAAAAAAAGCTTCCTGCTTTCAAGTTTCTATTCTAAGGTAGGCTAAAGTATTATCTTTGCCTCCCCAGATAAAAGCATTGCATGAAATGTCTTCACTCATCTGTGCCTGTGTACAATGCACATATATGACACATATGTACACTTAGTGAACTGCCTCTGATCACAGAAGACATGAGTGCAAATCAAGGCAGTCTGAGCATCTCAGCAGTCTCTTGCTTACAAGACAGTGCTTTGTACCTTTCCAGACTGCTCAATGCAAGACATATGAAAGAAAAATCCTGTCTGCACAAGATTTATGGCCGGAAGAAATTGCACTCTGACTCTTCCTGTCCACCCAAGTCTTTTGGGAAGCACCCACATAGAGTAAGTGGAACTCTTTTCCAGTCATCTGTTTAGATTGGAATGCCTCATGGTTTTCTTGGAAAGCACTTACGAAGTCCCCTTGCAGAATGTTGTTGAGACCTGTGCTGTGGAAATTATTGATATAATCATATTCAACCAATTTGTAAAGGCCTAGTGGGGGAAGGCATAAAGAGCCTTAGTCTGATATTTAGAATTTATGCCAGGAAAGACATCTCTCCTCCAGAGATATACGAGAAGCCAATGTTACACACTTGCAGTAATAGTAAATATACAGGACCTGAATAGCTAAAAGAATTGTCTAATCAAAATCTCTTTGAATACTGTGGGAAATTTCCTACCAGCTTCAGAGTTGAAATAGTGAATTTGTTTTTTGTCTAAAACAATGGAAGGAATTAATGACTAGAGAAGAGTTTGTAGCTTCTGCACAGATATGTAATGAAGTCTGCCTCCCCATGTCTTTTGATACTCAATTTATACATTTTTATTTGAGAGATCAATCTTCAGAGTGTCTATGCAACTTACTTTTTTAAGGGAATTTAAAAAAATGCATTTTTTAATAAATGTGCCACTTTATGAAGTTGGATTAATGACCACCAACTTCCATCCCAACGTGATCTCCCTTCCCTGTTCATTATTGAACACACATTAATAATCCCAAGGAGGTCCAGAGAATTCCTGAAGCTTGGTGGGGTTTGGCCTTTGCCCATCTGCTTTCTGTGGTCCATCCTGTGACTGGCAGCAGAATGAGAGCTACAGGCTACTGCTAAACAAAGCAGGTAAAGTCATGTTCTCTGCCCTAAGGGCAAGCAGAACAACATGGCTAAACCCCTCTTCCCACCATCCCCAGTAAATCCCCCCAGTGTAACAACCATTAATCTGTATGAACCACACTGTACAGCATTTGAGTCCATGGTATGGATGTGCTTGGGTTACTAACAGAGCCAGAGGTGCAGATATGTGGAGGGACACCAGGACTGCCATTTCCACTAGAAGTGGAACTGCAGTGCAACCTTAGTCCATGAACAAGCCCACCACAGGGAACTGACAGCACCCTGACAGTGTTTGCTTAGAATTATCTTAATTGATGCTGAAACTATAAATTGCTTCCTGTTTATACAACCTCCAATAATGTTAAAAGATCAAATGCAAAAAACTAGCCTGGCAATTTTCAAAAGCTGTCAGAGAATATAACAGAAATGACTTAGATGAATGTGCCTTCAACTTCCATGAAAAATAAATGTATATGTAACACATCACTCCACCATCTCTGGAAAGATGTCCATGGATGCTTTTAGTTCTATGGAAATGTGATTTCATCATGAAGCCTGTGAACCTCAAACAATTCTCAAAATATAAATCAAAATAAAAATTAAAGTATTTGATTTTCTTTCTTTCTCTCTTTTATTTGGACTTAGAATTTGGGATGTCTTCTCTTAATGTCTGTGGTGGGGATCTGAAAATTAATTGACCCATTTCAGTGTCATGAAAGGTGCTTAAGATATGTATGTCCTATAAAGTCTTATACAGTTAGCTAATAGTGAACTTAATAGGATTAGTTTAAATTGACAGAGGTTTTACCCAGGATTATATCCTAATTGTTATGTGTTGATTTGTGTTTTGGTAGTTCTTGGAGACTTACTGCATGTGTACTGGATCGTATGCACTGTATGGTTTTTAATCCTGAGAACTGGCCTTGTTGTTCCAGAGTGGATGAGTTCAGACCGTGGACTCAGCAAAAATCTTTTAGATACCTTTATAGGTGCTGTGGTTTAGGAATGGTATTCTCCAATAAAGTGTTCCCTCTGAAACCATTCCAAACCATCCCTCTTCCCTCTCTCCTGTGGTGGGATGGAGAACATAATTGGAGGCACAAAAGTTAAAGATTGCAGGTTATGATAAGAACAATTTACTGGAAACAATGAAATAAGAAAACACAGTTTTCTGTAGGCAACAATATTAATCTTACAGCAACAATATTAATAAAAAATGTGTGCAAGAGGAGTAAGGAATTCATATGCTCACCACTAACAAAAAAAAGTCCAATAGTACCTGACTGTCACCATGCTACCCCAGCCTGACCTGGAAGGGATCCCTTCCCCCAGTCCTGGAAAATGAGGTGAGGTGATGTAGAAAAACCTCCAGGTACTGACCATGCCCTTCCTGGCTACTGCAAAAATCAACACTGTCCTGAAACAGGCAAACATGTAAACATGGGATGTGTTAGTGAATGTTTGGAAGAAAAAGAAACTGCCCATGGAGGTGTATCAGCTTGTCCTGGTTTAGGGAAAATTTGGGAAAAAACCTCTGGATGGAGTCCCTCGAAAACGAATCTGAACCGCCCCTCCCCCCAGCTGGTTCGGGACAGAAAAAAATTTCCTTGGAGGAAAGTGGAAAAAGTTGTTTATTTAACAGGCAAAAGCACTCCCCAGCACAGCAAATGAACACTGAACAGCAAACCCTCTGTGTGCCCCGCAGAGATGCCAAATTCAGAAAGTCTCTCCCGTGGCTGTAGCTCGGCTCAGTTGCTGTCGGTCCCTCAGGGCTGGGAAAGGCCGGGCCCAGGCCAGGCCCGGTGGGACACAGGTGGGAGCTCCTGGGGCCCTTTGGGTGTTTAGTGCAGAGCAGGTTCAACAGCTCCAAGGAAAAGAAAAAAAAAACACAGTCTGAAGAACTTCTCTGCCTCAGCTGGCCAAAAACTGACAAAAAGCAAAGGAGAGTTCTCTCCCTCTGTCTGCACTGCCAACAACACAGGCCGTGTGAAGGAAAGCTGAAAACTCTGATCTTTATGTTTAGAAAACAACCACCTCCGACATTCCACCGCTTCTCCTTCACTCTCAGATTCAGTTTTTAAAGGTACAACACTTATTTCTGAGCTAAACAGATGAATGGGGATACAATTAACATCAACCCAGGACACAGTTCTATAAATTTTCAAGACCAATTGTCATTGCTTCAATTGCAAAAAATTACTACAACTTGTAACTGGCTATTTTAACAACCATCCTTGAGAGAAAAGAGAAGGGTTTGGCCTTTCAATCAGACATCAAAATACCTGCTCACTATGGGTGAGGAGGGGTCTCCAATGTGCTAGTGCTTTTCCCCCTACTTCATTGCAAAGTCATGGAGCCCATAAACAGTTGGTGTCCAGTCATCTTCTAGCAATCAAATTGTTTGTGACACCTAATACTTTTGTTTCATAGCTGTGATAGTTTTCCAGCAAAGCATAATTTCATTCTCAGGTTTGGTGTTGGAATATGAGTGATTATAATCAACGTATTGTATCATGTTGTCTGGCTGTAGACCCTTTCCAGGAGTCTAAATGCTACTGTACTAATGCTGAACCAAGATTCAAATTCCTATTTTTCAGTGGTTCTGTCTCCTCCAGATAACTTTACTTTTTTACTTTCATAGTCCTGTGTTTTATGTTCTCTTCCTTGAAAATGATGATTATAAGGTTGCAACACATTCTGAGATTTAAATATGAAAAGAAGGACAGTTTAGCAGTGACTTCTGCTGAAGAATTGAGATCTACTAAGAGTGATGGGTAGTTTTCTTAGAGGCAAATGAAATATGTTAAAGTGGAGAGCATATACTGGGATTACTTACCTCTTCACACTGCAATTCATCATTCTGCCTTCTATTTAGATTCACTCTAAATGATCACAGTGCAGGATAAAGAGAAAGATTTTCTGCCATCTGTGAGCGTGATAAAAATTATCCTAAGAAAATGTTCAAACACATTAAAGAGAAAAACATTTTGATCTCCAGACTCAAATACCTTTTGATTTTCAGAGGCTGAATCAAGTGAATTTGCCTGAATCAAGTGAATGCAAAGAGAATCATGAGATGTGATGATCTTCTTAGCTAGGCCAGGGTTCTGCAAAAACAAAAGTCAGCATGGCATCAGTCTCATTTTTGGAGACACTCTGCTGCTTTCTGTTTGAATATTGTAGATCTCTGACTTTTAGAACAGATGATTATATTTAGATAACCTATGGATCATCAAATCAAACATTGTGAAGTCTTGGGGGAGAGGTTAAAAGCTTTCAAGCGATTTTGTGCTCAGACATTGTAAAATAGATTTGTTCATGTGTATTTGTGATGATGTAGGTTATTTTCAGCTGCCTAATATATCCACAGTCTTGTGTCTTGGGAGGGACTGAAATTTTATTTTGATTTCTGCATCCCCAGTTGACTACAAACTGTAACGCTGCCATATTTGTCTCAGATCTACCACTACCAGACACTTCCATGCATGTTGATGTTTTTGGCTTAGGCAAAGGAAATGGGGAGCACCTTCAAGATGTAAAGAAATCATTCCAGAGGGGAGAAAACCTGAAATATTTATAGCATTCACATTGCAGCTAGCTAACAAGAGCTGGGGGGAGATTCTTGGTATTGACTTCCTCAGCATCTCAGGCTGAATTATAATAATAAAACCCCTTTTCCTCTCAATTTACTCTTTAAAAAATAAAATAAAACATACCAACAACACATAAAGGAAACACTTTTCTTGTCATCTGTATGAGGTAATGTTCAATGTATCTTCTTAAAAGCCAGGGAAGAAGAGTAGCAGATGGGCCAAACATAACCTGTTGTCATCTTTCTGCAGTACTGGACACTAAGACACCTTTGTAAAATTACTATTCTGAAAAGCAAATGGAAGCTGACAAATTGCTCATGTTTCCCTCCCTCCTTCTCCCCTCCTCATGAATTCAGTGCTGCTGCTTTTGATGTCCAAGTTTCTAATTTTGTCCCTTCATCTCTTCCCCTTACAGGATTTCCTCTGTTTCTTCACATTCTTGTGTTAACTCCAACAATTGCCATGCTCCACCTTTAACTCCTGCCCCTGATCTCTTTTCCTAACACTTCCCATTGATTCTACTTCTCACTTTGATTCTACTTTTCTGACTTGGCCAAGCACTTTTAAAAGTCAGCTGCTTTTTCCAGATCCCAAAGCCTGAGCATGGGTGACTGACTTCATCCAGCCTGACTGAAGCCCTCAGTGAGCTCTAGGCACACACAGTTGCAGCCCCTCTCAAAATGAGCAGCAGGTTTTGAGTTGCTGACAGTCATTGGTTCTCCATTGTCTTGGGGAGACTGACAACAATTTTCACCATCTGAAGATCTGTTACTACATCCTGCATTTTTCATTGGAAAAAAAATCACAATAAAACCCTCAACATTTGAATGACTTAGAATACAGATTGACTCACTGAAGTCTCACCTTTGGAAACGCAGGTGTTTTACCGCTCTCTTTTACTTTCTGTGTTTGCCTTTCTCTTTTAATCTAGACTTAATGTTATTTGAACATCTGGTCCAGATTTCTTTAATTTTTTCTTCTCATGTGAGTTATTTTGGCTACTATTGCTGTTGATTGACTTTAGACAATTTTAAGTAGTGAAACTGAGGAGGAAGGACCTTAAATACCTTAAAACTGTATTTCAGACACCTCTGCAGTACCATGGCTTAATGAAATCTCCAAGAACATATACCTTCAGTAAGAATAAAAAGGAGGAACAGTGTCGCTGTGCAGGACACCAGGACATACGGACACCTTCTCTTGAGAAAGTTGAGAACAAGTATTTATTAAACATCTGACACCAATATTTATAGCATGTCCACAAAGACCAGGGATTGGAGAAGAAGGCTGACACCTCTCCTATCCCATTGGTAAAGACAATTGTCCATCAGTTGTTTCCTCACAGGAAAAGTATGAAAAACAACTTCGTCTTATCAAACGGACTATTGATAAAGACACTTCCAAGTGTGAGAAAGAAGCTAGTTACAGTAAAAACAACCAGTTAGAAACTGCATTAAGAAAAGCCTGAAAAATCAGGGCGACAGAACAGAATTTCAGAGAATGAGAAAACAATTTGAATTTAAATGAGAGAGGGAGAGGGAGAAAGCCTGCACATTACCATATCTAGTAGGATGCTGGTGCTACTCAGGAGGAAGGAGGGTAGTAGAAGGTGGACAGAGTCAATGACACCCTTACCCTTCTTTTCTGAACTATGAAACAATTATCTGGGTTGGTGAAGAGAACGAGAATAGGTTACCTGGCTCTCATCCTCATATCCAACAAGGACAACACTGTTTCACAATAGGGTGAAATTTGGCATCACATCAGGGTGGAACACTCTGGGCTTCCCCCATGTTGGCTCTGTCCTCACTGAAAGCATTTCTGCCTGTTTACAAACCACCACTCCATTGCTCAGTTAAATTCCTCTTGGGAAAGGGATGGGTCCAGGGTAGCTGGATTTCAAGTACTTACTCTGGCTTATGTTTTGAGCCTTCCCGGACAACCACAGCATGTTGTTCTCAATGATACTAATTACAAATGAGGTAATAAGTACTTTCATACACAACAGCTGCTTCCAGCTCCCTATCTGCACAGCAAATAAACCTTCACTTTTAAATTTTAAATTATCACTGCTGATGTTAACCTATGTTTACACCAGCTGTATCCCTTTACATTAATAAAAATAATGTTTCAATGGTTTGAAATTTCACAGGGTAAAAAAGTACAAAAGAACATTTTAAGTTGTCATTTTGTGAGTATTATTCCCACAAGCAGGGCTTTCCCAAACTCCTAGAGGTCTTTCAGGCCTCTGTGGGAATGTTTTTTCCTGTCCAAAAAAACAGTTGAGCTACACCTACACATACATCTGGGCATAGGCATCTCTGAGAAACATTCTTGTTACTTTTAGGGAGAAGAGTCATCAATTAGTCAAGTTTTGAAAGGAAAAGTTGTTTTAAAATAAAAAGTAATGACAAAATAAGAATTTTTTTTTCAATAAGAAATGTCTCTTTGAAATAAAAAATTAAAACATTTTATTCTGAAAATTTCACAGAAGCTTTTAACTATTTTCACCGTTTTTACATCTTTCACTGTTTTTCCATTTTCTTTCTTTGGCTGAAAATAATTCAACCTAAATTTGTAATATTTTTACAGTAGCTGCATCTCTATTTTTTGGTTGAAATGAGGCTCTTAACAAGATATTTAAATGTGGTTTCTGGAAGGAACAGAACTGTCATAAGCCATTTTGTATCTGGCTTTCAAAGAAGATTTCTGCTTTAGCAGATGGAAGTTGTCAAGGTGCAGTAGGGGCTGAGCCCTCCTTTGGGGCTGCCAGCACAGGGGTCTCACAGCCAGGCCACCCCAAAGCCCCTGGCCAGGGAGCAGAGCAGGCAAGGGGGCAGCCCCTGGCAGCCCCAGGCCCTGGCAGGTCCGAGGGGCTGGAGAAAGGCTGAGCCCAGCCCAGAGCATCAGCCTGGTGCTGGGGTCAGAATCGGGCCCATGGGGGAACCAGGCTCAGACACACCCCAGGGGGGCTGGGCAGGTCCATGGGGAGTGAATGAAGAGGAGATCAAATACCAGTGTTTCTGCTGTGAAAAAAGGTCACTAATACTCCCTCTCATGAAACAAGAATGTTGCTCTAGTTCTGGTCTAATGAATCATTGACATATTTAAATGTTCTTGGAAGACTCTGATCCAGTTGTTGACCTAAATGGGATTATAGCAATATGCAACAAGATTTAATTTCAATATTGCCTATAGGCAGAAGAGAGTCCAGGAGATTTAAACAAAGGCTGACCACAATTAGAGGTAGTGTTCAACAGAAGAACGTATAAGCACAATTGTGGTTCAGAGTTAAAATTCAGGCAGATAAAATACTACATGACTCTGCTTCCAATTAGTATGAAAAAGATGTGTTCTCGGCAATTTCTCCTTTATGCTCATGTGAGAAAGAAGAGTTAATTTAACTACAGTTAATTTCATGCCCTCTATAATGTACCCAATTATATTGTCCTAATTATTTCAAGCCCTCATATGCCTTGGTTGAGTGCCTTTTTTGGAAGAGGATATTAAATAACGATTATCCTCCTCATTAATACAAGGCATGATAAAGAGAAAACAAACAAGACATGGATGAAAGGCATAAATATAATTTATATTTTTTATTCACTTTCCCCCTGATCTTTTCACAACATCAGTAACATTAGTCATGGAGATATGAGGAAGCTTGGAAATTTTTTGTCTTGCCTTGTCATTTAACTTTTGTCTGGTTAATGTGTAAGAGTGGGGGTATTTTAGAAGCTTTAAGGGCTTTTCTGAGAGCTCAGCTATTATTAACCTATAACACTAGACTACAGCTGCAGAAGTTGAGACTTCAATTAGTTCTAATTCATCCTTGTTTTACCAATTTGGACAATGAAGCATAAAAAGGTGTAAGTCATAGTAAAGAATAAGGTAGGAGGGTAATATCCATTTCTTCTTCATGGAGACTAAAACGAGGCAAAATTAGTGCTGTCTCATCCTTATGAAGGTAGACAGTACTTGGAGACAATGTATGAGGCAGATTTCCCACACTTTTCACTCATTGTCAACCTTCAGCTATCGTGATTAAGCTACATGCCATGGTCTTCCCCGTTCTGTGAGAGCTGGGAGTGAGGGTGACAAGCCCTGCAAGCAGAAGAGACACTCTGGACTCTGTTGCACTAATGGTAGAACAGCGAGATCAGATAAAGGATTAATATAAAGGATAACAATCATAGAAACTATGAATCACAAGAAAGGTTTGTGTTGGAAGAGATCCCTAAAGATTATTCGGTTCTATTCTTTTTCCATGGACACTGACACCTTCTGCTATACTAGGGCGCTCAAAGCCCCATCTAACCTTCCTGGTATAGAGCATCCACTGCTTCTTTGGGGAATTTTTCCAATGTCTGATCACTTTCATTTAAAAAAATTTCTTCCTTATATAAAATCTGAATCTACCCTCTCAGTTTAAAACTATTTCCTCTTGTCCTAACACTGCAGGCCCTACAAAAAATCTGTCCTTGTCTTTCTTATAAGCTGCCTTTGGGTACTGGAAGGTGCTCTGAGTTCTCCCCAGATCCTTAACTTCTCCAGACTGAAACGCCAACCTTCTCAGCCTTTCTTCATAGGAGAAGTGCTCCAGGTCTTTGATGATCTTCATGGTTCTCCTCTGGACTTGCTCCAGCAGGTCCATGTCCTTCTTATCTCAGGATCCCCAGAGCTGGATGTGACACTGCAGGTGGGGTCTCACTGCAGAGAGACAGAGGGGCAGCATCACCTCCCTCCATCTCCTCCCTACACTGCTGAAGAAGCAGCCCAGGTTAGGGTTGTCTTTCTGGGCTGCAGGTGCACATTGCTGGCTCATGTCCAATTTTTCATCCACCAATATCCCTGAACTCTTCAGGGCTGAACTTATATAATGTAAAGGTCTAGATAGGATAAAACACAGGTCAACTCATATAATTTTAATTTATGCAAACTTTGTGAAGGGCAGGAGCGTGTGTGCCATGCATGAAGCAATCACTGAGATGATTTCTTCATTTTGTTGTATCAGAATAAGAAGAAATGTAAAAAAAAAAATATCCACTGCCTATGTTTAATTCTCAAATCTCAGGCAATGGGATGACAATGTTCTCTTTGGAGTAGAAATGTGTAGCTGCCCTTCAGGAGCCTCCCTTACCACCTGTTCTGTATATTCTTTAACTGGGAAGATGAATAATGATTCAGCTGTTTCATTCTCTTTCAGATTCTTACTCATCAGGGAGCGAAACTGCAAGTCTCATCAAGCATGGGGTTATAAAAATGTGCAGACAGAAATACCCTGAGTCTGTATAAGCTGACATTGCTTCTGCCATTTGGCTCATGTAAAGATTCTTCAAATCCTCTTACAGTAAAGGGCAGATAAAAATGTGCCTGCCTGTTTTATAACAAGCAGCAAAGAAACGTTGCTGAGTCACCTTCAGTGTGAACTCACCCTTTTTTCATTCCTGAGAGCAGGTGTCACATGCCTTTTCTGATGCAACTGCTGGTAACTGCTTTGCTGTCACCCATTGTGTCACTTGGCATCATGGGCAGAGTCAGCTGATGATGTGAAGGAGAGAGGGTCATCATCTGATACTAAAGTGCAAACAAATTCAGATAAACATTACCTCATTGAGGAGAAAGAGAGGGGATGGGCATAGCCCAAGTAAAAAGTGGAGAGGATACAGAAAACAAGGGGAAAAGGGAAATGTCTGCTGCAGGAACATTGCTTTACCCTGGGCAGAGTTTTCAGCAGGTTTTGCATCAGCCAAGCACATTCTGTTGCACCTAAGCAACAAAGGCAGATACAAAAATAGAGTACTCTACCAGGTGTATATTTATACAAGCCCTTCTTGGATGAAAAGCACCTGAAAAGCATCCTGGAGCTGGGCACAGACCCAAATTAGACTATGATTCCATGTGCAGATATTCAGCATGATACAGAGGCTCCAGCCACTTTTCAGTAGATCAATGCATTTCTCCTCTGCTGGCTCAAAATTCTGGCAATCAATAGAGTCTGTATAAGCCTGGTGGATCAGTATCCACATAAATGCATCTATCCCAGCCTTTTCAGGTGTATGTTCATTCAAACTATTTGGAAAATATGTAGATTCCCCTCTCTTTTATTTTGTCTGTCTTTGGTTAAATGTAATCTAGATGCTCATGGAGAGCATGTTCTTTTCTCCTTCACTGACTTCAGTGGGAGAATTGCCCTGGTAATGAATAGTAAATGACTGACAAAGCACCAAAAATTTGGGCCAAAGTGAGCACTGCGTGATTTCATGAGGGTCTTCTTTCTGCAGTTATTCAGTGAGGGACCAAATATTTTATTAGGTCATCATTTGATGGGAATGCTCTCTCTTACCTAGAGGCATTGCTGAAGTAGAGTTAAAATAAAAAGGTTTTGTCTCATAAAAAGATACATGTGTGTGCACATGTACAGACCAGTGCTTCAAGCTCTGGACCTCTGTGGGACATAGCCCAACTTCCTTTGTCATCAGAGACCACTTTCAGTAGCCTGGTAAGGTGATGACCACCTTGTCTGCCAAGTGTTGTACCACAGGGCAAACACTGCAGCTCAGGTCACAGCTTTCAGGGAGATTATGTACTTAGTGAGGGGTTCAGAGCAGATTGTAGGCTAAGCAGGGAACTACAGGGTGTAGCTGAGACAGAACCAGGAGAGAAAGAACTGCATGGCCTGGCTGGGCACGGGCAAGGTGCTCCAGGGTCCTCACTGCCCCAAAAGTAAATGCTTGCATTCCTTACTTTGAGACCCTAACAAGTCCTGTGTATTTCCTCTGAAATGGTGGCCAAGTTCTTTTTGTCACTGTACAACCTTCTTTCCTCAGCCACACTTTGCACGGTAGTCAGTGGCTGAAACACTCATCCAGGATGCCAATGGTCCAGGTTCAAAGGCCCTCCTCTGACTGAGAAAATGTTGTTAATTATCCCCAGTTATCAAGCTGGATTTAGGCTATCCTCCAAGCTCCTACTGAAGCTGGGCAGCCATAGCATAAGACTCAAGAATTTCTGGGACAAAAGAGAACACCAGCAAGACAAGACTGACTGTAGTCTCCTTGGAAGGGGGAGATTTGGTTATTTGTCACTGTCAGTTTAATAGATTTTCCTTGACACAGTCACTGGATATAGCACATATACTCTGCTGATGGGGCCAGATAGTAGCTTAGGTAGAGTCTGACTTCTTTGGCTGTCCTTGGAGAAAAAAAAAAAAAAAGCAGACAGTGAACACTTGCTAGACTACACTCTTATTCATATGATTATTTGTGTTACATTTAAACATTAATTTTCTGTTGTGAAAATTAGCTTGTTAAGTCTGAAGAAAACTCTTCAACCCCTTCTACAAGCCAGTTCTTCACATAAATTTTTCTTGCACATGTCTAATTTTCAAAGTACTTCATAATCGTTTTTTCCTTAGATAAGGGATTTTGAAGATCAAAAAGTGTTGTGGGATTCCTGTGCCTAACCTAGACAAATATATCCTCTGTGTCTTATATGTTCCATTGCTGCCAAACGGCAGAATGTTTATGATCTTTCAGTTCTATGCTTCCCTATCCGTTTTTTGCATCTTAATCTGGCTGTTTGCCTTGAGGCCAGGACATCAAGTCAGGCCAGAACCATAAGGTAGTGCAGATTGCCATGTTATCTGCTGTCTACCCTTTGTAGAGCTGAAGGGATGTTTATTTCATTCCTCTGCCTGTGTTCATCTTTGCAGAGGTACCAACTCCATCAATCTGCTCCTGAAAGATACTTTAGAATTCCAGCAGTTGTCAAAAAATGTGGGAATAATATAAATGCTTTGTGAAGATACGGCTGGTTTACTGTTGCCTGGAGAGATTCCCTGCCTGTATTACTGTACTTTGAATTATTCTCAATATCACTGCAGAACTTCTCTTAGCAGCTCTCCTTTCCTGTTATTCTTGCTCACATCTGTTCACTGTAGTAATGGATATTTTTTGGCTGTAAGCAGTTATGTAGCATGACACTTGGCGAATGGATGTCTCTGTGTGCAATAGCTACTGTGTTTTGAAGACTCATTTGGCTCTTGTCCCCTCTGGGTGAAACAAACATATAAATATATTGCTATAAACCTCTTGCCAGCCTTTCATTGCAACTGCTACCTTTTTGACTGACATTGCTTATGCTTGAGTTCTCCTCTGAACTGAACTCTTTTGGGGAAATTTAAAGGATTTGATTTTAAGCTTCAAATTTATTGTGCGTATGTTTGCTCAGTGACAAGTTGTGCTTCTGCTACCTAGTCAAAGGCATATCTGTTCTTTGTAAGAAACATGCTGTTTATATATGATATAATTATTTCCACTAACCACTCAGAACCCAACTGATCACTCTCACAGCTATAAATGAATCTGTTTGACAACCTGTTTCTACACAGTAGGTAGTCTTCCACCCGCCAGCTAATTTATCATTGCATCTGCCTGGCTCTGCCAAAGGATATGCTCTAGTGCATTTATTCTTGTCTCTAAAAGCTTGTGACTGGCCATTATCTTGGGAGGAGACATTCCTAGAACAAAAATTTTATGGTGTATATTTCTGTCTTTGTGAAACTCTTGTTTGCAGTGACTCAAAGAGATCTCCTCCTTTAGTTGTTTTCATTCTCTTCTACAGTTGATAATTCCAAGTAATTACAGAGACGCTCAGCAGCCTGGCTAGTTGGCCCAGGCTAGATGAGAATGTTTCTCAGTGCTGGTGAGAAGTGCTTAATTGATATTAACATGGATGGAGATGATCTGCTCAGCCATAGGACAGACGTCATTTGGTACACTCTCCTTCCCTCTAATGCTATAGTGCTCATGCAGTCTGAAAGGACCATCTGTAGATCTTTGAGATTAGTGCAGGCCTGTTTATTATTTGGCTTTTCTGTTCGAGCTATTTGGCCCTGTCTGTCTGGATCTGCTAAGCTAATTGCCTTGATATATGAATGTCCAGGTTGCCTAGGTATCCCAGCAAACAGCAGATCTTTTCGGCTCATATTTATTCCTAATTCAAAGCAAGTCTAAGAACCTGCTGAACTGAGAAGCCACCAATATGGGAAAACCTTCATCAAGCCTGATTGAGCCTGAATCAAGGCTCTTCTGCCATGCTGCTAAACAGCATTTTCTTCATCTGAACTCTTCATTACAGTTTGCATTTTTTCCTCAGGGTTCAGGTTCAGTGCCTTTCCTGACATCTCTCTCTCTACCAGTTAAAGCCAAAGCTCTGCCTTTGAATTACACAAAGACAGCAAAGTTCACAGATGCTGGAAAAAGGTCAAAATAGTGGGTGTGACCTGCAAGATGAGGCTATCTTTTTGATCCCCTGTAAAATAAGTGTCTTTATTCTTCAGTTGTGGAATTTCCTGTGTTTTAGCCTTGTCCTGTCACATGCAGAGGAGGATTAACACTACCAGAAGGAAAATTGAAGATGTCACTCAGAAGAATGGACAGGGCAGTAACTTATCAATAAGAGTATCATCCTTTCACCTAACTGACTCCAACACAGAGACATGTCTTGTTTCTATTAATATTTCATAGAACCAGCTGGTACAACTAGATCCAGTCAGTCCCAATGAATTTCATTTTAGCCTTTTTATTAGCTTATAAATGTGATAGGGTTGATGGATACCATTTAATGGAACGCTTTCCACCCTGCTCCTCCCTCCCTTCCCACCCTGAAAAATCTGACATTCATAAATGGAGGAGGTCAGTAATTTGCATCCAGCTGAGTGGCTGTCTGGCTTTAATGAGATGATTTGTAATCATAAGCACTGCACTGCAGTGGTGTCTGGTACAGAGAAGAGGAACACGTATGCATACTCCAGCTGAGATGAGGGAGAGGTGATGGGAGGGAGGGAAAACACATGGATCAGAAAAAGGAAGCAAGGCTGGAATGACATAAGGAGCTCCATTAAATGTAATGGAGCTGGCCTGGTTAGCATAAGAAGAGGCTGATGCAAGCCAGTGAAACTCCTGTTACTTAGGGCAGGCAGGCAGCTTGCAGGATTGCACTTATCCAGAGCTCTTTAGAGTGGCTGAAAATAACGTGTTTGTTTTTGCCAACTGTAAGCCCCCAGTGCCCTTAATGCACAGTTCTGTCCTTCCTCCCACTCTATGTAACAAAAAAATAATCCAGACCAGGAAGAAAATTCAGGGGCTGAAGAGGTACTATGTTGTGGAGATGACATGTTCCACATCAGCTGTATTTTCAGCATGTTTTCCTAAACAAGTGGTTCACATTCTGTCTTTTTGTGTATTCTTCCTCAATCTGATGCATTTTTAACCCACTTACTCTTTTCATTTCAGTCACACAAAGCAATAGCAAATTTCTGCAAGTCTCAGGCAGGCAGGTAGGAGAGACATGGAGACTATTAATCCATTCACTGGGGGAAAGACTCAGAAGAGAATCCTTCTGTGAGAGAGAGATTTTTAATTCCCTGGCTTTGATAAAAGCTTCGCTTGGCATCTGTTTCAGATCAGACAGCCACGAATCCACCACAGGCAAATCCATAGGAAGCCAGGCTGAGCTGGCTCTCCTGCACACACGACTACTTTCTCTGGCTGACTGTGAGAATTTTACACCTCTCAAAGGCTATCTTTCCCTTGTCTCCAGGGTTTCTCTCCTCTGTAGTAGCAATTCTCTGAGATCGTCACACGATACTTTTTCATTAGGAATCCCAGCTGCAGAGGACTAGGTTCTTTTAGCCATGTCTCCAGCTGTCTTGAGTTATTCTGCAGCAGGCCAGCTGGACCAGTGTAGTTTTTCTTACAGCTGCAATGGAGTAGCTTGGATCAGCTTTAAGGTTGTTATTTTAAAATTCATTAACTACTTTATGTTATTTTAAAAAAAGCCAAAAAAAAAAAAGAAAAAAAAAAGGCAGCAGTTGTGCAAACTGGCTAGTTTGGCTACAATGTGCATCCAAGGAGAAGACACTGACTTGAGGCAGGGGGGCTGCAGGTTTGTCCTTGCTCATGGTGTCTCCCAGTGCAGGATAATGTCCTTCAGCCCACAGCCCTTTTTGAGGGGTGGAATCTCTAGGACAGCGTGGAGTCGCATCATATCAGGGCACTTTCAGCCCTTATTCATCTCACCTTTCTCAGTCATGACCTTGTATCCCCTTCCTCATCTGCTCCTGGAATGAAGATCCATCCTTCCAGGCAACAAAGAGCTTTTCTCTCCCTCTGTCCTGAGCTCCTTCTGTAAAACATACATGCTTCATGTGCTTCCTTCTCTGCAGATGTTTGTAACTGCAACATAATCCTTCCCTCCTCTTCCCCAGAGAGACATGTTACCCCTATGTTAAATACAGAGGTTTAAGTTACAGGGATGTGTGGGTGGCCTTAGAAATCGTGCCAGTAAGATGTTTCTCAACAAGATTTACAGTTCTGATAGAAAAAGAAGAAACAACACAACTCTACCCAGCATGCATAAAACAATAGTTGACCTTCCTTTGAGACAGAAGGTGTCATCAGTTTTTACCTCAGTGAAAAAACTTTCTTTAGGAAAGATGGGCCCCTATACATGATTCTTTTTGAGAAGAGCCCTGTCCTGCAAGCAGATCTCCCAACTTCCCTGTGCTATTTGACTCCATCAGCAGGCCTGTGAGCTGACAGTAACTCCCACAGCTTTATCACAGGCACACCAACTGCTTTGCCAGGTCCTTACAAAGTACCAATCTTCTGTGCTATGTAAGCAATGCATCATCTGTCAGAAAGGAATTAGTCGTGTATAGTCTTAATGTTAAGAAGATAAATAAACTGTAGATTGAAAAAAAGGGTTGTGAGAGGGAAATTAATTTTTAGTGTCCCTCTAATGTACCATGTCTCCTCTTTGTCTAGGGAGTATCCCAGAGATGATCACCTCTCAGCCAGCAGTGCACTTTAATGCCATCGTTCAAGCTAAGAAAAACCTTGAAACATTTACTGGGGCTGTTTTATTATTTTCCCAATCATGTTTCCTTGACTTGACTTGTCCTGTCCCTTTGATCAATAGCAGACGTCACCCAGCATGAGACATGTTTTGGATTGATTTAGAGTGCTTGTTAGTACCAACTTCTAAATCACTTCACTGAGCTTCCTCTCTTTGATGTTGTTGGCAATGGATAAGGTCTTAGGCTGAATTTTCAAAGGACACAACAACTTAAGAGTCCAGAGCACTTCAAGCTCACCAGCCTCTGTTGAAAATCACAGGTAAAGAGTGCAAGAAATAAATTGCTTTCAATTATAAGATTTTCAAACACTTTAAGGTGCACATAGCTACTTTATAGGGTTTTCAGAGGTGCTTTTCAGAAGTTGTGTGCTTAGGCATATTTGGAAATCCTATTAGAAGCCATTCAGCATCTTTATATGCCTAAATTCCTTTAAAGCCTGACTCAGCATACTATGATACTCTTCTGTGTGTGAGAGAACACCAGCATAAAGAGCAGGCTCTCAGTGAATGACTGATGCTGTATGAATGTGTGGAATACAAGCCAAATCCCAAATGCAAGGGCTCATATGTTACAGTCGTATGACCCAGCCACTTGTTTCTTCAGCAGTTGTTACAGCAAAGCTGTCATTTCCTAGTTCAAGAGTGTTTATCACATTCTTATCCTTGATACACACTCAGGGATGAGGAAAGATTCACAAAGCAAGTGGAAGTGTGATTCAGAAACTTCATCAAATTGAGCAATGAAAATGCTCCCAGCAGTGGCCTCTGTCTGTTTGGGTATGTGGAATGGATAGCTGCAGTTCCTCACATAATTTAGGTTACATTACAATTTTTCAAGACAAATCCACAGTCTGGATTCAGTTTGCATAAATAGGAGCTTCAAAACCAAAGTCTAAGACATCTCATTCCATTCTTACCAACTTCCAGCTGAAGAATATTTCTGATCATGAATTGCAATGGTAGAAAGAATTGGCTGGTTCAATGGGAGCAAGAGTGAGAGACAGACAGACATGTAGACCATTTCTGAGGAGATATATCCTGTTTCCTTTGAGCTTTCTTATTAAAATTATCCCGGTATATACATTCTCATAAAGTGCTCTTTACAAGTCTCTACATGAATAATGTAGACTTAAAATGATTCCCTGTGCCATAAATATTGACCTTGGTTAATAATTGACTATGAGTTTCTCCCTCTGATCCTCTGAACACTCCTGACTGAGGGTCTGGACTCTTCCCATGCTGTTTCCTTTCACTCCTGTAATTTTCCAAGAAGATATACTGATAATATCAGTATAATGCTGACACAAGTTTGGACTGGAGTATACAGCAATTCCTCTACCCATCCCAGTTCTTGCTTAGTGGTTTAATTAGAAAGTGTGGGAAAAAAATTTATTCTCTTTCTAATTTAACCTGTGATTCCTCTGCTTTTGTTTTCTGCAGTCCTTGTCCATTTTTACTTTATCATGTAATTAACACTATTACAGTATCCTACATCTATCAATCACTTTGTGAGACTGGTCCATGAAAAGACTTTCAAAGAGCAGTATATGGACCAAATTTGCTGCTCAAACTGCAGTGGATCCAAGACAGTCCTTGTATTTGAAGTTTCTCTGCCTCATGTTTGAGAAATCTGTACTCCCTGTACTGAGCATTTGGAAGATTCTAGAGATTCATGGGAGAAGAAAAACAGAATGACTGTAAAATGTTTCCTGGCAGAGTTCAGGTTTATAACGTCAACTTCAACCAAGACTCCAGAACTGTGCCTCTGCAGGCCCTAACTCTGTAGCTTTTAGGCCGGGCATGCAGGAGAAATTACTCTTACCTCATATACCAGGATATTTTATACATCTATCTAGAATGAGTTTTCCATAGAGCTTTCCCTGGGCTTCGTACATTAGATGAAAACTGCAAGCAAAGATAAAATGTGCTCAATATCCTGTCTGTGGTATTCAGGTACCAGAGAGAAATGAGGAAAAGTTTTGATAGCAACACTACAAAAAGATTTCATCAGAGTGTGTTATCCCCTAAGTTCTGACAGAATTTTCCACTTTTGGACATTCTGCAAATTTGTGTTACTAAAAATGCTCTGGTTGTTTCTATAGTTCCCAACTTTTCCCCTGGTGACAGGGTTATAGTCACTCCATGTGGGAGCTGAGAAAACTGTCTCTTCTTTCACTCTCAACCTTTGCAATTCTTAGCCCAATGGCTCCTTTCTTTGAGAGAGACAGAGATATGAAGGACACTGTCCAACAAGCAATATCTATTTATGGAGACAGTGAACACACAATGAGTTAGGAGACGGTGACCAAAATGTGCAGCATTGTTTGTGGGTCCTTGAGGACCAATAAAAATAATAGAACTGCAACTCCAAATAGCTTATTACAAACATCCAATTCCTATGCTTGGAATTCAGGACTCTGTCCAGACCATAAAATTAATCCTCATTGCCTGCTGAACCTTGGAAGCTGGGTTCCTCTGCCAAAGGTCACTCAGTTCTCAGTGGTGGCATCAGTGCTGATTTGTTTCGGCTCTGTGCATAAACATTTGCTCTGCTTGGTTACAGGCTGGAATTGCATGAAGATCATTGGAAAACTGGGTGAAATGCCACAGCCCCTTCCTAGCTAAGGATTTCACCTCAAGGAAAGGCACATGAAAGGACCTAGGTACTAAAATTGACATATTCTGTGATGGGTAATACAAGGAGAATTCCAAAAAGGTTTTGCCTTGGGCTAATACTTGAAATTATTGGTGAAGGAATGATGAGAATTCATAATCATAGCTAAGGTTAGATGTGGTAAAATATGCTTTATGTTCAATGCTGGTTTAAATTTTTACTATGCCAAGAATGATAATGTCTGTAATACATTTTCAAGTGTTTAAGATTTTCAATTATTATGTATTAATTGAGAATATTTAGAAATGCCTAAAGGGGCCAAGCTGAGTTGCAGATTTTTTTGCATAAATTTGCACTGATGTAACATGCACAGATAAAAACTTGCTGTAGCTCAGTTTACATCATCATTTTAATTTTATTTTCAAGTATGTTCCTTCCTCTGTAGGAGGAATCATACAGTCTATAAACTGCATTAATATCTCTGGTGGTGGTATCCTGACCCACAAGAAAAATGAACCAGAAACCCCCTGTTAGCCCTCTTTTATATTTAAAGTTGTACTGGTAGCAGCGTTTCATGGATCTTGTCTGGATCTTTCACATTAGAATACAACATAGCCCCTAAGGGAAGAAAAGGAATTTAGATACACCCTCCTGAATTAAATTCCTGTGTCACTGCCCCTGCAATATATTGACAAGACATTTTGCTCCCCATCATGGTCTTGTCTTAGGAAGCACAAAAAAAAAAGGACACATTATCTCAGGGCTGAGCTACAATGATCTGTTGTTATAGTAAAGATGATGATTCTTATCCTATACTCCCATCCCATCCCTTAAAGCACAAAACCAGCCAAAGACTCACTCAAAATTCAGTGGTGGCCATAATATCTTCAGAGATGATACTGAAGGTATCATGTCTCCTGGCCAGTGGGTGGAATGCTCTAACACAAGCCCACTCACCAAACGGCACTTATCCCCACTTCTGGGAGATTTCACCTCTGCCTGTGTCCAAATGGGCTGGTATTGGTACAATTGTCACTTGTCAGAAAGGGTAGAAATCCCCACAAATCTGTTGTGAAGCCTGAGTGTTACCAGCCTGCCTCAAGTCTGGTGATTACCAGTAAGAGTTTGGCAGTGGCACAGAACATACACGGAAGTTTTCATGTTCTGCTTAACATACGCCATCAACAGTGCCAAATGGGACAAAGGTGAAAAACTCAGAGATGTTCTCATTAGTTAATTATATGAACTACAGTTTTACACCAGAAGTCTGTGCCCCCCATTGATTGACAGACACTTGGTAGATCATTTCCAGTTGTCCCTGTACAAGGGGCCAGGTGCAGCCCATCCTGGCTGGTAAAATCCCAGCCACACTGTAAGTGTGCACATCTGCTCGTGGGAGTGGACAGACCACTTCTCACGCCTCTAGGCTCCAAGCTAGCAAAGAGGGCTGCCCATTAAGGCCGCCTTTTGTATCTGGAACCTAAAACATCCATCTGAGCTGCAGTTGGTACTTGTGGGAAGTACTTCCCACTCTGCAGGGCTGTGAGTGAGAAGGCAGAGCTGGGCTCTGCTCCTGCCAAGCTGGGCATGAAGACAAGTCCCTTTCCCTCATCCTCACCCTTCTCCCTCCCTCTCTCGTGGTCTGTGAGCAAAGGAAAGCCTGTCTCATCCTGCTTGTATGTGCAGTGCCCAGAAAAATATGGTCTTGATCGCATCTGTGGTTTGCAGGCTTTATTATAGGACATGGAAACAATGGAAGTTTTATTACCCTGAATGTATCATTTTTGTTTGAGTGCTCCCTCAGCGTGGTGTTCTGACTCCAGGCTTGACGAGAAAGGCTCACATAGTAATTAAAAGATTGCTAATATTGCTAATGCTGCTCAGAGCATAATTCCACATCAAAACTCTGCTTGGCTTTTGGGACCTTTTAAAAATCCAAGTTTTATCCCACTTCAATTCAGCTTCTGAGCCTCCTCTCCACAGTGGATCAAACCAAGTGCCTGAATCCAGCCATACTCTGAATGAAGCCCCAGACTGTATAGCTTCAAGTCATCTTCCTATGTATGAAATTGCATGCTGTACTGCTTTGTAGAACAGAAGTCCATGGTCAAGTGCTTTTGTGCTCTATTATGTAGAAATGCCATAAACCCAGCTTTTCCAGTTGGTTTATAATCTGTGTTTACTATAGCCCCAAAAATTCGTACCCTGGAGATAAATCTGGTATGTCTCATATCCCAATAGAAGTTTATCTCAAGCAAAGTTGAGAAAGACTTTCACACCATGACCCAAAATATGGTTGTCACCAGAGAATTCCATCACAGTCTGCAAATAAGGGTACCACTTTGCTTTTTCCTTCTTTCAGAGACAGGAAATACAGCCTGCAGTCTCAAAGTCAAGTTAAAATCATTCTGCCCAGCTCTTGCAGATTAAAAAAAACAACCCTGCTAATTACCACAATGAGGAACTGACTTTCATAAAAGCTCAGTTCCTATTTTGGCACAGAGTTAATTGGTTAGAAGTCCCAAGCACTGTGTACATTGATTACTGATCTCTTTCAAAATATGTCACAGAGGGAGGTGCTAGTTTGTGAACACTTGTGAAAATCTCCCCTCACATTAGCAATATTAGCAAAAGGTTTTGCATCTGGTGCTTAACTCTGGTGAGGGTCTGAATATGGCCATTTATTGTCAAAATCAGAGGTTTCTCAGGGGAAAACTGTGGTTGAACTCTATGGTTTGACTCAGGTGTAGTACAGTCTTTGGAGGTTGTAGGGGATTGACCCTGTCTAGATGCCAGGCCCTCACCTACATCTATCTAGAGATAGCCTTTCCATTACTCCCCTCTGCAACTGGACAGGGGAGAAAAAACATAAAGGGTTCAGGGGTTAAGATAAGGATCATGAGAGATCACTCACTGAATTCCACCACAGGCAAACCAGGCTCAAACTGGAGATATTAATTGAATTTATTACTAACAAAATCAAAACAGGATAATAAGAAGTAAAATAAGGCCTTAAAAATGCCTTCCTCCCATCCATCCCTTCTTCCCACTCCAACCTCTGGCCCCAGCAGCACAGGGAGATGGGATAGGGGTTTACAGTCAGTTCATCAAAGGCTGTTCCTGCTGGTGCTAAGGGAGAAGAGTCCTTCCCCTGCTCCAGCATGAGTTCCTCTCATCAGAGACAGTTCTCCACAACCTTCTGCAATGTGGGTCACTCTTCCATGGGGTGCAGTCCTGCAGGAACAGGCTGCTCCAGCTTGTGTTCCCCACAAGTTCACAAGNGATCACTCACTGAATTCCACCACAGGCAAACCAGGCTCAAACTGGAGATATTAATTGAATTTATTACTAACAAAATCAAAACAGGATAATAAGAAGTAAAATAAGGCCTTAAAAATGCCTTCCTCCCATCCATCCCTTCTTCCCACTCCAACCTCTGGCCCCAGCAGCACAGGGAGATGGGATAGGGGTTTACAGTCAGTTCATCAAAGGCTGTTCCTGCTGGTGCTAAGGGAGAAGAGTCCTTCCCCTGCTCCAGCATGAGTTCCTCTCATCAGAGACAGTTCTCCACAACCTTCTGCAATGTGGGTCACTCTTCCATGGGGTGCAGTCCTGCAGGAACAGGCTGCTCCAGCTTGTGTTCCCCACAAGTTCACAAGTCCTACCAGGAAACCTGCTCTAGTGTGGGCTCCTCTCTCCATTTGTCTGGAAGTTCCTGCCATGGACATCCCATGGGGTCACAGCCTCCTCTCAGGCATTCACCTGCTCTGGTGTGGGTCTCCTTCATGGGCTTCAGGTGCATCTCTGCATCCCTGTGGATCTCCATGTGTTGCAGGGGCACAGCTGCATCACTGTGGGCTACCATGGGAGAATCTCAGCTCTGGTGCCTGGAGCACCACCTGCCTCTCCCTCTCCACTGACCTGGGGTCTGTAGGGCTGTTTCTCTCACATGTTCTCACCCCAGTCTTCTCCGGCTGCAATCATATTTGCACAATATCTTTGTTTTCTTCTTATGTGTGTTATGACCCAGGTGTTTTCCTTTCTAACTGGCCCAGCCTTGATCAGCAGCACGTCTGTCTTGCAGCTGCCAGGGATTGGCTCTGCCAGACGTGGGGGAAGCTTCTGGCAACTTCCAACAAAAACCAGCCCTGTAGCCCCCCACTCTCAAAACATGGCCACACAAACCCAATACCCCTTTTCACATCACCGCTCCAACAGTAGGATACTGTCTTATTTCTTCTTTGTTCTCTCAACCCATTTTCTTTCTAATATCGGCAAAAATTTTCTTGGCACTCTATCTAGTCTTGATCAGCCAGGAAGTGTTGACTGTGTTGCACTTTCACTGCATTAAATCTGTCAGCCTAATAAAAGAATAAACTCAAATTTGCTGGTAAACATACCTAGAGCACACAGAAAGCAGCCCTACCAACCTACAAGCATGTAATTACTAATGAGTCTTTTGACTATGCATATGTCTGTGTCCCCTCCATCAAAACCAAGAATAAGAGCTGCCTTTTCCACAAGGAAACTGACTTTGCACTTGTGGGAGCAAGAGGTTGTTTCCAAAGAGTATTATGAAAAGCAGTTTATCTGAGCTGTGGTCAATGTATCATCCTTCTCTCACTTTTTGAGCCATTTTTTTGAGAATGATGAATTGTAGTCATCACTGCATCCAATTAATTTTTCTTCAGCTGGTTCTTATAGTGTGTTTGTACTAAGTGTCCTCTAACAGCTGATAAATCATCCCTGAGTAGCTGCAGAGGCAGCAGCAGTGACATACACTGGACTGACGACAGGAATGTGCCACACCATGTCTCTTGTCCCCTTTTTCCGGAAAGAATCTTGTGACCTTTGGTGGCATTTGCAAGAAGCCATTTTATACTGATGTTCCATGGCTCTATTGATCTCTGTGTAATATTAATCTTAAACAAACAGGCCATATAATTTATGTAAACTCCATAGGTAATTAAATTCCTTCCAGCAAAGGTCAGGGCAGAATATTTAAGATTTCATTTGAATAGAAATTACAGCTAAAAATGCAGGGTAACAAAGAAGAGAGAAAGGAAGAAATTTGGAGCTTGTCATATCAATTATTACAGTATAACTAAGAGGAATCAAGTTACTTCTTAATGGCTCATCTGCACACACAGTTTGTAAATGTTTGCCTAGAATGACTTATAAATAACTTCAAATAATGTTCAAATAGTTATAATGGATAGTAAATGAAAACATCACCTTTTTTTCAAAGTAAAATAAGTATGTCCTTCTTAAATGAGCAAAGTACATCTTTTTAACTGACCATGACTGTAGGATCCATTTTTCCTTCACTACGATCTGAAGGCCATGGAGAGAATTATTTTTCTGTTTACCTTACAATTTCAAAAATCTTTGAATTTTAGTGTTGAAGGTTTTCTTCCACCAAAATAATATGTGTTCATTGGGCAAGTCCAGATGCTCATATTGGATGCATGGCTTCTGAAAAAGGACATTGAACAAAAACTACTTCATGACAAAATTTCATGGTCTAAATATTGTCTTTTTTTGCTTGGTCTGTCCCAAACTATCAGAATGCTGTACCACCTTTGGGAAAGGCTTGCATAATTTCTATGACTTTTCTGATGAAATAATCTCTCTCTGGACTGAACAGAGGACTGTCACAAGGCTGAGAGAGGACCTAGGTTGGGTGCAGAGAGATTCAGCTGGTGAAAACCTGGGAGCAATCCAATCCATGGAAAAGGTTCCAACAAGTGTCACAGTCACTTCCTCCTCCAGCTGAGAAGAGTCTACCTAAACAGAGAAGGCTGGGGTATAAAATACTGTCAGTTGCAGAATAGCATAAGGGGTACAGGTAGGATTTTTCAGATTAATCCTGTATTGTGTTTTTTGCCCCATTGAATGATCTGTGTTGTGAAGTGGGGTGGTGTCTGATCATCACTGAGAAATGTAATCTTGGTCCCATTTTGGTGCCATGCATTGCCACACCCCAATAATTTGCAAAAATATATTGTGTAAAAGTAAAAGCACTTGTCTTCATTGAACAAGTGGCGACACTAGGAATTCAGAAGCAAAGAGCACCTGCAGCTGCATCTTTAACGTTGGCTGCCCACTGCTCTGAGGCAGCTGCAGCATCTGCTCCAGGTCTTGCTGCTGCATGTCTTGCTGCAGTCCTACTCCCATCACAGCAGCATCTGTCTCCCCAGCTTTGCAGCAGCATCTTCTATCACAGCTGGCTGCCTTTGCTGGGTCAGAGGCTCATCTGCCTCCATCCACAATGCCTGTCTCTGTTACTGATATGATTGAAATCCCATCTGCTCCTCCACTGAGTGCTGCTCTCGTTATGGCTGTAATATCATAAACTCTTGTGCTTTCTGCTGCTGCTGCTGCCGTGGTGTCACAGGCATCTGACTCAGGTTTTTGACACAGTTTCTTAAAACCTCCACTCTTGTACTGTCTTGAGGACGCAAGTGTAGCTGGGCTGATGTGAACTAAAGATTCATCTAAACCATGTTTCCCTACCACTGGCTACACGCTAAGGGGTGAGATGTAGGCACTCTACAATAAGTAGATGTGGGAATATTGATGCTGATCTTTCCTTGCTCCTGCAGTTGGTGCGGCAGCTATACAGTCAGCTGGGACTTGGGAAAACCAGATTCAGATTCAGCTTCACAACCAATTTGTTCTATTACTTAGGCATAGATCTACTGCAGAGTTTTACACTTCATGTCATCAGTGCCCATTTCCCAGTGGTTGGTTTTCACTTTGAAAAGAAACCTAAGTGTCTTTGTCTTAAAGTTCCCCATGCAATGGATGAGGAAAGTTACAAGAAGCTCAGGAATTTTCTCAAAAGTTGCAGCACTAAGAAAAGACTTCCCCACAGGAAACGGAAATGACGTGGGCACCTTTTTTCATGCAGGTGAAACCATATGCTGGAGGGATGTGCCTGTTTCTTTGCAAAATGAAAAAAGACTCGGTCCTTCTTTCTCAAACAGCAGCTGAGATGCAAGTGCTCACTTCCCCTCTGGATGAAATGGCACTGAAAAAAAGGAACAGAAGGATGAGATTTCAGTGAGTTTTGGCTGTCCATTTGAAATAATGCCTTCCCATCCCCCCTCCACCAGAAGGTTTTCTCAAAATCAATAAGGAGGAGAGTGAATGTAGGGAACTTTCTTGTCTACAAGCTCTACATAGAGCGCTTAAAAATTCCACAGGTGACAGGGGAAAGGGATGGACTACTCTTCGGCAATGAAGAAGAAATCTGAGCTGGGATGTTTATCATCTGCTATGGCTTCTACAGGTAGTAATGGTGATAATTATGTAAAAAAAACCAGCTTCAGGTTAAAAAAAACAAAACAAAACAAAAAAGAGAAAGAGAGAGAGAGAGGGAGAGAGAGAGAGAGAGAAAAAGAACTAGCATTGTGGCTCTGCTCTGAAGGACAATTGCTATGACAAGGAAGAGCACTAGCTGATGAAGTCCTGTTGCTGGTTACTCAATGTGTACACGGCTTTTCCCAGTAAATCTCTGCCATGCAGTAAAATTTCCACGGAAAGTTACCCTGGAATTGCAGATACAAATTGAACTTTCTCAATTTCTTGTAAGAAATCATATTTCCAGGCCAAAAGCTTGGCTCATCACACATGTCCCCCTCAGACCTGTCTTCACTGACATGCTTGCACACCCAGTATTCTTTATTGCAAGCTTCAACCCAAAAGTCATACAGCCATGTTGGCATGCTCTGCTAGAGTAATGTCACTCCAATTGAGCCAATAAGTCCTGAGAAGAGGCTGGGCTCCTCAGCTCAAGCACAGCACTTGCAGATGTATTGATTTGTGTTCAGCTCATGGCTTATGGCTCCTAATGTGTCATTCAGCTTATACAAATCTGTACAGGTCTGTCCTGGAAAGTTTGTAAGATTTCTCCGACTCATTAGTAGAATGCCTCAGCATATCATAGTATGTCTCCTTCCCTCTCCTTTCTCCCTCTCCTTTCCTCTTTATAGTTCCAGTCCCAAAGCCCTGTGGATGCTTTATCACAGTACACTTTATTGCAGTGCACTCTGTCACACCCACTGCAGTGGATGCTGTGGAAGTTTGTGATGGTGCAGTCTGACAGGGATGAGTCAGGCAGCCCCATGCTTGCTGAGCTTGAGACACCCCTGTATCCTCCTAGAAGGCATCAGGCTCTGTCTGGGTGCTTACATTGCCATAATTATGTAACATTTGCAGAATCAGGAGTCCAATCTGCCATTGAAATGATCTGCATGAGCAGCTGGTCTCATGCCTTTCTAGTCAAACTAGACCAAACCTCTGAACCTTCTGAGGTTCGCCCATCACTAATAATTAATGTTTGACTTTGATAAAGCTGACATTTGGTTTATAAAGGCAGACTAATAAGCTCCAAGAAGGCTTAGAAATCCTATCGAGTAATGTGTTGCATTACAAATCTTAAAAATTACTTTAAAAATTAACATAATCTACTGCTGGGCACGTTAGTATATTAATGTGATTGGAAGCGTGACCTCTTTCTGCTAACTTTCCAAGTGACCCCTGTAAATCTGTGACATTTTTACTTATGTTAGAGATAGCTATTTTTTACTGACCTGTAAAAATATAAGATACAAAGAATGTAGATGTAACAAATACTGTATTTTCAGGACTTTAAAATTTCTGTCACAGGCTTTTCTCTTACATGAATGTGCTTTGTATTTAATGAGTAGCCCAAAGTTTACATGTTTTACTCAACTGGTTTTGTCTGGACTTTTTTCTTTGGCTTTCCATTTCTGAGGCAGATGTTATCTTTATGGTTAAAGAGGTTTGGGCCTCCCTCTGCGATATTTAAAGGGACCCAAAGCTTACTAATTTTAATTTCAGTGGCTGCAGCTAGCAAGTAGTGAGAGTTACTGACCTTGAGATGACATGCATGGAAGGACAAAGTGTAATGGGGTCGTTGTCACATCCCTCTGTGTCTTTGTTGGACAGCAGCTGTAATGTGCATCTATACCTTTTAGAAGTGTCATTTCCCTCCCCTGCCTTGTGGGTGGACATCATCTGGAGGACACGGATGATGCAGTAGGGGATAACATACTCAGCCACTTACACAAGGGGAAGAAAACAAGGCAGAGGAAGGAAATAGGATGAAATGAAAAGTAGGAAGCAATGTGTTTTCTGATGTCTTTATATTCCTTCACCCTGACTCAGGGCGAAAAGTTTGCTTGAAATTCTTAATCTATTGGGAGCATAGAGCTAAAGCCAGATACAATATTAATGATAAACATTAGCCCTCACAAATTGCTAAAGCTTTTTCCAGCCTGTTCCCTCTTCAATACAGTGTTTTTTCTTCCTGTTTCTTACCTACTACTTGCCTTCTGTGAGCATGGGAGCCCATCTTTGAATTATGTGTCTTCACCAGCATATGGTGATCATTGCCCTCTTTACCAAATATCCTGGGTGTCTCAGTGTGCCTTTAACAGGTCAAAGCAAATTTTCCTAATTCTCTATCTTCTGAAGTGACTGTTGAGTACTGTACAGTTTGTTACAGCTCCTTCTAATCAGACAGCAGTTAACATACCAAGAAACATGGCACACAGACCCTAGAAAATGTGTGAAATCTGAAAAAAATATGAACTAAGGGGTAGAGCAAGTAGAGGGAGTAATGAAGAATGATAAATTTGCAATAGAATGGCGTTATTAAGTGTCTTGTGAATATAAACTGAACTCAGTAGATGATATTTGATCTAAATAATTGGAGAGAATTTTAAAAATGTTGACAATCTCATCACACACGCAGAGACACACACAAACATTTTGTCAGGAGAAAGTCTATTCAGCCTCAACTGCATTTTTCCTAATGCACTTTTTCTCCAGATGAGCTACTGAAGAGGAAAAAAGATAAATTTTTTCCTGCAGGTCTAGGCTACTCGAGCTGCAGGGAGTTGAAGGTGTGCATCTCCTTTTTAACACCTTGGATATTCCCCAAATGCTCTGGGCTGACTTAGTGGCCATCTGTCTGAATTGGCTGTGTTGTCCCTGGCTCAAATGACCACCCAGCCTGAACTCTGCAAGGGGGGCTGCCTGGCTGCGGTTGGTTTCTTCCCCAAATAGCTCTAAAGTGTGGCTTGGTGTGTGCTTTAAGTAAAATTATGCTACTGTTCAGTTCTCCACTTGATTAAAATGTATCTTTCAGCATTTAAGGGTGGGCAGTGACTTCCTGGGATTAGAAAGGGAAGTGAACTGGCTGGAGAGCAGCAAGGAAAGAAGTTGTTTACGAGTAGTGTGAGGGCAGAGTAGCATGTGTTGCTGAAATCTGGGGCTTGGCTGCATTGCTCAACTCCAGTTACAGATCTGCTAAATGTGTTCAGAGTCCCGTTTTCTTTCTTAATAGTACACACAAGGACGCTTTTACCAGAAGAGTGATTCATCTGCTGTGGTATTCCAGATAAATTTCAGGAGAGCAGGGCTCCCTTGGGCTGACAGTGTATCATTTGCCTCAGGACAAATGCCCTCACAGCCTGTCAAGTTGGCTGAACACAGGCTTCTGAAGAATTGGACTTTTTCAACATGTAAGATTTCACTCAGCATAACAATTTTTCTTCCTATAATAAACGTTTTGAACAGCTTTGGAAATCCTTTCACGGCTGTGGCAGGAGAGGCACTACCATCCACAGGAAGTACAACTATTACAAACTCACAATACAATCACTACTTAGCAGGTCTGTGTGAAACATGAGTGAGCACACAGAGGTGCCCCTTCACTAATTTATAGAAATGGAAAACTTGGTTGCTTTGAAAGCACGAATGTTGCAGTGGCTGTTAACTTAATGAAAAATAACTTTTATCATCTCCATTTCTGTTTCAAAAAGAAATAAGCTGATAAAAGAAACCTATTGTAAGTCTTTTCATGACCAATTTTTAAAGCAGTCAAAACATTGGCTTCCTGAGGAAGCCAATAGTGGATTTTAAAAGTTTGTCTTTTGTTTTGTTTTATTTTAATAGATATATGTGTGCGTGTTTAGAATATGAAAAGAAAGTATTTTCAACCTCCGGAGTCACTGGAGTGGACTGTAACATTCTCTTACAAGTAGAGGCCAGGATTTCAGGGGTTTGGCCCAGGCTTTGATATAGACTTGTTTTCTGCCAGTAGCAATTAATATCATTCTCTTTTCTCTGTCAGATGAGTCAGATAACATTCTCAGATGCACTGGAATCTAATCAATTTTTCTAAAACATATAAAGATCTTTGGATGGGAAACAGTAACTGATTCAGATACCAAATCTATAATTTCTGAAATTTTGTGTCCGTAAAACTTTCTGGCTCAATATCTTTGTATCTTAGTAGAAATTAAAGGAAGAACATCCTCTCTTAAAAAAATAAATAAAAAAAAATGACTTTGAGCTTGAACTAGTTTTCCTTCTGTCTTCTTTGTTCTTCACTAGCACTGTGCCACACCTTCTGCCTTTTCTCCTTTTTTTTATTTTTCCTGGATATTAAGAAAATGCCCAGCTTTTTTTAATGGTTCATAGAATAATAAAATGAAATATCACTTTTTTATGTAAATTAGTTATTTTCTTACGCTGAAGAAGCAGCTTTTTTTGATGGCAGTGGCTTCTGTTGTATTTATGTTCCTCCTCTGATCTCATCAGGGTGCCAGATGAGCCATTCTTACAGGGCCTGAACCAGCTGGGTCCAATATTAATGAGGAAAGGGACCTGTTAATTGTAGTGGTTCAGAGACCAGTGCTTCAAAGCCAATTCAGCCAGACCAGACTGAGCCTCTCTGTGCACTGTTTTTCACATAATCTTTTATCATCTTTTAAACAAAAGTTCTCTACAGAGTCACAGAATTTTCAATGAAGAAGTTATTTTTGCCATTAGTGACAAGCACTGTGACCTGCCATCTTCCTCTTATGAGTGAAAGACTGCATGATTAACCAGAGTTATCCTATTAAATGATGTTTTATTTTATTTTACAGCAGTAAGGTGAATTAACTCTAGACCAGAGCATAGGGGATTTTCAATTATTTGCTGTGAGCCAGTCTCCTTCAGCTTGGACTTGGTGGTTTTTATATCTCTAAGGGTAAAAAAAAAGTGTGTTTTACTGTAAGTTGCAGCAAACTTTGTTGTTAGTTAAATTGATATTCTCATGGATATTGCAGTGAACGTCTTGTTCTCTTAGGTTTGCTGTTCAATACTTCTCATTTTGCTTCTTTTTTTCTGAGAGTATGAGGATTATATGAACTTTTGCTCAGTCACAGTGTATTAACTCATGGCTCTCAGATGTGCAAGCCATTTCTCCTCTCTTATGGACTCTGGCAGGGTGCTCACTAGCTGCTGGTTTTGAGGGAAAGACCTTTAGCACAGGTTGGGTCCTAGGAAAAAATTTTGGCACAAATTATTTTTGTTGTAAGCTAGAAAGTAATTCAAACACTAGGAGCTGTTGTCAGTAATGCTTGCTGCAGCCCTCCAAAGTGAGGTTTCTGTGCAGGTCTCTGTCATGCTGGGACTCTCCTTTAGCAGTTCCAGCTAATGAAGACAACAGGATGCTGCAAGGATATAGAAAAGGGAATATCTTCTGAGAAATTTCCAGTCTTTGTTCAAAAGTTAACTGATGATTTTTATTATAGACATTAATTCACAGAGAATGAAATAAGGGATCAAATATTTCTAAGAGTAGGATGCAAGTGCACTTAAAATCCTTTTGAATCTTTTACAAATTAATCAATAATTTGGTTTACTCTCTGGGTTTTATAAAAAATAGGAAGGAAAATAATAATTTCAACAGGTGCTTATTTTGTGTATGGTTTATTTAAGCATGTATGTAAATTTGGTTATCTTTTTCACAAATGAAAAACATTATGTGAAGGGTGTTGTGATCTCAGAAGAGTTTGTAAGATACCATTAGAAGTTATTTGGACAGTTACATTTTCTGAGGTTTCTTAAAATCCACAACTATGATTATCCTCAGTGAGAGTCCTTTCCATTTGTAGTAGTGCTCACTATAGTATTTTTACAGCCTAGGTTTACTGACTGTGTCAATTCACTGGCAGTTTTCTTTGAGTTTCATGTATAATGCACACTAAATAATAGTTAAGAATAAAAAATTTCTTAAATGATTTTATGGTTTGTGTCAGGAACTTATGGTTGTGACCTAATACCCTAGTTCACAACTGTAATTTCTATCTCTGTCATCACTTGCCCTCTGGAATTTATATCTGTGTTTTATAAGTCAGTGTTCAGGATCTTTATTTTTATGCTGCCTTTTGGTCATTCTAGCTAGGATTATTTGTATACAAATAAAGATTGTTTCAATTACACACCCACTTCCACTCATCTTTGGACAGAAACACTTAGAGCATTATCAATATTACATTTTACATCTGGTCATCATCTAGTTAAAACTGGCAGATGAAAATGTTTCCATTATGTCATCCCATTCTTTCTTCACTGGTCAACATGTCATTTATAGTAGTGGTAAAATTGAAGGACTTCAACAACCCATGTTCTGTGGTTATCAATTATTGATAAAGGAATCAAAATGGGCAAAGCTTTCAGCTGAAAATCTGTCACATGATGGGAACTTGTATAGGTTTCCTGGGGCTTTCAACTTTGTAATTCCTGTTGTAGGCAGGAGCTGGGACTTACCAAAAAGAATTTGTGCACAGAGAAACTGCATCAAAGATTCTGCAATCTTTGCATTAGGTGGCATGCTTTTTCTTTCACATCTGTGATGAAATTTCCATGAAAGACATTGTGATTAATGACTACAAATTTGAAAGAGATCCTGAATTACACCAAACTCCAAGGTTTGGTGTAACTCAGATTCATGAACAAGGTAACATGAGAAAGATGTAATTAAAATAAATGGAATCTTTCCTATGCAGTGGCTTCTCAGCTGTTCCACAGCTTTTGGAATCAACCAGGTTACACCTTGCATAGCAGATTTGCATCTGTAGATCACTTTCTATCAAGTATTTTTGCTCTTATACAAAGTTGCCATTTCAACCTTGTTCCTTCAGTTTGTCTGCTCTGTGATCAATATCACAGTCTAGACCTGGATGACTGCAGAATCTGATTGCAGCTTGATTTCCCACAAGAGTAGCTAGACCTGCTGAAACAGCTTGAATATGCAACACAGAATAAGCAGGCTGAGTGACAAATGTCCTCACACCATATTGGGAAGTCCAATTAGCAGAGTGCATCTTGCTGTGTCATTTTTCTCCCTGTTGCATTTTGGAAGGATTAAGCTCTGGGACAGTCGTTGTTAAATAAAGGAAAATAACATTGGCATCTATTACTGAATAAATAATACCAAGGAAACTGTATAAGTGCATGTGAGGTTTTTTTAGTTCTTCTTATATAAGTGTATATGTTTGCCTTAAATACTTGAGGATAAACCGGCAGTATGTTAAACTCTCAGCATCTACTAAGGACTTTTTTCCAATTCTTTGCTAGGTTTAACTGAGCAAATGGTAAAAATTACCTTTCCTAGTAATTCTTTCCACAGCCATTTTCAGATGACACTGTCCCCACAGTGGGGTTGGAGGTGCATCTGATCTATGAAGTTTAGAGCCTGCAGGCAAAAAGCCCTGTTGAGAGCAGCAAGCTCGTTATTAGGTTTGACTACATGCACTGGCTAATGGGAATGGGTAACTTCATTTTGGGTAGCATCTGCTTTTCCTAATGCCAGCAGTGTCCCTGTCTGCTCTGCCTGTGAACTGTCTCCTGCAATGCTTCACTTTGAGGCTCATCTTAGGTCAAGGCTCAACACCAGTTGACATTAAAATGCTGGGCTATAATTTGCAGAGCTTTAAAGATACTATGTTCTTATGTCTGTCCTTGCTGCACAAAGGCTGACTCTGACAGAGAATCAGAAGAGAAAACCTGGGGCCAGTGATTGCATTCACTGTCAAAACTTAAGTCACTGGTGTATGTGAGTCAGTGAGAGCTCTTGGTCTGGTTTGCCAGATGAAGTGATCTTGTCCCTCCAGAGAAGTTTTGTTGGATGAAGGGGAAAACATCAGAAGCTCCTTTTCCCTGGACAGGCAGCCAGGAAGGGAAATCAAGGAGAGAAGTGTGCCAGGGAATATGCTCAAATGACTCATCTCCGTTAGGTAATGCCTTAGCTCCCTTCAGCAGCAGATACAAGCTAAAGTAACCTCAGGGTACATTTATGCAGAAGATTGGGCCGCACAGCTTATTCCACTACGGGCACTCTTGGCTGAACTCATTTCTAGGACTCAGCTTTCAGTTCTTGTGCCAGCTACCACCATTGAAGGTAACAAAGAACATTCACGTTACTTTACTTTTTATGCTGAGACCTAACTAATTCAGCTGTGGAGGTGTCAGTGAAAATAAGAGCAAATAAAGAAAATGGATGTGGGGAAGGAAGGGAACTATCGAAGACAAAGGGCTTAGGTACCTCCCAATTGGGGATCACTCATACAATGGGCCATTAAAATTTAGCTGAGTCGAGTATATTGTTTTCAATTTGTATTCCCATAACATACTCTGTTAAGGAGGGTGTATGCAGCAAATGCATATTAATGATGCTACACATTTGCATATTATAGATCCATAATACCAAGGGTGTAGTAAAAATCTTTATTAAAAGTGGTGACTATGCAGCAGTCAATTTTCTCTGTATCTCAACCATTTTAATGCTTTCTTTTGCACACACACACACTCACACATGCACATACCCCTCCTACAACTGGTAGATGTACTACATTAAGGGACTAATGACCTGCAAAATTCCATTTTTAAAAGATGAAGAAATGTTAGATTTATATAGGGAATCATCAAATTATCTCTTCTTCTGGAAGATTTCCAGTTCTTTGTTCCTTTGTTCTAAAATTTTTAAACCAATAACCTGACAAATGCAATGTTGTTAAAAAATATATACTTAATCCACTTCAAATTTATTGCTAGGAGAAAATTATCCTGAATTTAGTTTTCAGAATAGTTTGTATGGCTGAGATACGTATTACTGCAACTCAACATTTTAGCATGAAATGTAGCCCTATCTGGGCTAGCTGTGGATTTAATTAACAGTCCTTAACTAAGGAAAGCTTTAGTGGTTACTTCAGCACATCTGAACAGACCTATCCTTTTCTGGATTATGCTTTGAACAGAATATTGCAACTTTGCCTCCCATCACTGTTGTTCATGGATGTTGCTACTGATTCAAGAGAATTTAGAAATATGGTAAAAAAGGGAATATCCTGGCCAGTTATACTACAATATGAGCAAAAATCCTCAGTCATGGTGAGGGAAAGTTTTTTATGTAAGAGATGAAATTGTGGCCCAGATTCACAGAACCATAGAACAGCTTGAGTTGGAAGGGACCTTAAAGATCATTTAGTTCCAAACCTCTGCCATGGGCTGGCTGTGATATCTTCCACTAGACCAGATTTCTCAGAGCTTCACTAAAAACCTTTGAAGTTCTCTGTAAAAGTTAAAGGTCAGGGACAGACAAATGTTTCCACTCCCTTTTGAATGCTTTTTGTGCTCTGAGGAATCACTTGTAGCTGTTTCTCACTAGAATAGAATCATGGCAAAAATGGGGAAAAGTGGACTCCGAGTTCATGGCGCAAGAGGTGGATTTTGGGAGGTCTGGCTGACAGCAAGAGGCTTCTTTCTCAGAGGGCCCCACACAGTTTCCTATCAGCTGCTTTTTGTATGGACACGTGATCAGGATTAGAGGATGTCTGGGACAATACTGGGTTTGGACATTAAATTTTTAATTCACTCCATCCCATTTTCTCCTCCCTAAAGAAAGTGCTACCTCTGACAGACAGAAGGAGCAGGAGATGTGTGGTTCCATGTTGCCAGTTGATTCTTGTCTCACTGTAGCTCCCTGCCCTCAGCCTTTCCACTGTGCAGTAGGTACCTCACAGGTCCACTGCCTCTGGGCTTTGCTGCTCAGAGAGTAAAACCCCAAGCTGTCCTCCATGGCTGTTCACAGGTCTTGTCATTGACTACTGGAGCATATCCTAATTTATAGAAACTAAATGATTTTTACAAACCTAAAAAGTAATGTGCTGCTCAATGGCTTTACATCCTCAGTGATACTTTCTTTAAGAACGAAAAATCAGAAGTCTGAAAAAACAATTTTTTATTCTTCAGATACTGTCTGACTTTAGGAGTAAGATGTATATTTTCAGCTTATGCACAAATCATCATCCTTTGCTTATTAAAGGATAACGATTGTGAAACACTATAGGCTAGAATCAGGTAAGAGTCTAAATTTAAGTAAATTTATCTTCCTTAGTTTGCATGTATATTTTTTAATATCTACAGAAGTGTTGCTGTAAATCTTCCAGATTTAACTTAAACCTGAAAAAAAAGGAAAAAAAAGTAAACTGAAAAAACCCAGAAATATATTGTCCTTGGTGAGGAAAAATTATATCCTCTGTATCCTGTGTGCCTGCAGCAGTTGTCCATGACTTTCTATTCCTTGGGATACCTGCAGGTATATTCAATGTACTATAGAGATGTCAGAGCAAAATTGTGTCAGTGAATTATGTACATCCATCTACCCTGCATAAGATTTATGTGAGGGTTAAGGTTTAAATGTCAGGGCAGTGACCAAAATGTCATCCTGGATATATGTGGACTTAGAGTTGTGTGATGTGAGGACTGAAATGGCAAAATCCACCTTGGTTTAAATTTTATTTTCACCCAAAAAATCCTTCCATTACTGTAATCCAGTTGATTTTTTTGTGAGTGACACTAATTGGGGCAGAATAGTCTTAAATATTATGAGTGCCTAGAAAAGAAATGGGGAAAATGAGTACAGCTTTTCAGGGAAATTAAGAGGCTGCAGTATGTTATTAGACTTCCTGACAGTCTGGTTGAGGCACATGCTTTACATCCTGTCTTAGTTTTATTCAGTCCCATAGGGATTCTCCACGAACAAGAAGTGGAAGCAAAAAGAGAAGGGTCAAGACCTCACTATTTTTCCCTTAGTCACTTGAAGGACCAGTTGCCCCATTCTGGTCCCTTCAGACCTAAAGGGAGTTTTACCAGTGACGTTAACGGGAACAGGATCTGGCCCAGTAGCTGGCTATTTTGGAATTGCTTCTGTCGCCCTTACTGCATTGTTGCTGAGAGTACAGAACATCCTTGCCTTCTGTTTTTCAGTCTTTACTATTTCCTTAGAATACTTAGAACACTCACTTAGGCAGAGAGTGACTGTAAATGCTTAACCTTTGTCAATGGCAGACGTTCAACTGAGTTTGGCAGCCTCCCTCTATTTCCTTGTGGACACTGATTTAAGAGTCCATCCAAAACATTTGTTCAGAAGGATATGACTAACATGAGAATCTGTCACTGTGTAAACACAGCGACCAAAAACTATTTGGCAGAGTTTTAGATCTGCTGGCTAATAACTGAGTATTTACATTTGATTTAGCAGCACCAGTTGTGATGATCTAATGTTGCTTAGTTTTTTTTTTTTGTGGATAGTTCATCAGATTTTTTTCATTTTGCAATGATTCAGCATAATAATATGAGAGATAAAGAACATATAAAGAAAAGTTCATATTTCAGTAAGTAATACAAAATTTCAGTTAGAACCACATTAGGAATGATGTGCTAAGCTCACATCAGAAGAGCAACGCCTGCATTTACTGGAAATATTGCAGAAAGAGTGAGTGAAGTCATTGAAAACAAATTGCCTTTCCCTTCCTAAATAGGCTTGGCCTGGAAAATGGTCCTCTGGGTTGTGACCAGATTTAGCCTTAACAGTCAGTTCCCCCTACAGAAACTGAGTAAATTCCCTTGGGAAACCAATCTGAAAAATATGAATGAGAATTTTAAAAAGGGGAGTGATACATGAATATAACATAGTCAAAAATATATCAAAAGATGTAAACTATTTTCCATTGTTTGGGCAGTTTCAGAAGAGCACATTTATTTATTAATGCTTTTATCACTGCAGCAGGTATAATGTTACACAGATCCAACTGTGTCAAAAGTTATGTGAACAACACCTATATCAGTTCCTAACTGAAATACACGTTATTCACTATCAGGAAAACTATAAAGACTGTGAAACCTTAATGATACAGATCCAAGTACATATTGATAAGCTTGAAGGGCATATGATTTATATTAACTTATGTACCTTCTACTGACATTGTTTTCAGAGTGCTGTAAAAGACTAGGAAAATATTGTGCAATGGTTGGTATGAACAAATTTGCTTTTGATTCTCCTACTACTAAGAAAAACTCCTACTTCTAAAGAGGTTATGAACATGTTTGAGGACAAGAACTTTTCCAGCCCAATCAGGCAGTAGCCAGTTCTTTTGTTTGCAAAAGGAAGAAAAATTGTCATTTCCCCACACACACACGCCTCAGATCACCCCAACAGATCTGAGGAGATATGGAAAGTCAAATAATGTGGTCTGAGAACCACAGGAATGACAGACTTTTCCATGAGCTTTCCAAATCTAATAATGGCAAACATAATTCTGTGCGCAGAATCATCACCATGGATAGTAGTCTTGGTCAGTACCATCAGCTTCTCACATTTTTAATCCTCTATTTTGTTCTTTGATAGCTGACAAAAAAAATTTCAGTGAAATATACTTTCAGCTTAGATTAGATCTCACCCTCACACTTTCACTTCTGTGCATTTCTTCTAAAGCACTTTAGCTAAAAAGCTGTGAGATGCTATGAGAGAATCATAGAAATTAGGAGTCATCAAATCCATTCCTGTGCCTTAGGGGAGGAAAAAGCAAAGATATGACAGGAAACCAGAAGATAGCAATACTGTGCTATACAAAGGTTTATCTTTACCAGCCAAGTAACTGCAGCTGAGACCAGTATATATATTTTGGTTATTTGTTGGTTTTACTTTGGTTTTGTTTTTTTTTTTTTTCTTTGTGACAATTGATTGTAAAAATTAAAATATGCTATATATTTTTTTCTATGATTTTAAAAAAAAATGTTTTACTTCAGTTTATAATCCTTGCTTCCTGCATGGATCACCAAGAACACAGCTATAGCTTCTGGGCTCAATTGGCACTTACAATATGTAAACCTTCCATGTCCAAGAAAAAATGGCAGGATTCTATGTTGGAGACTTCAGTATTTCTAAAAGTAACAGGAGTGGACTTCAACATCTTTGGGCAAATTTGGTAGGGAGAAAGTGAGGAGAGGAATACAGTAGACTCATACCCTAGTGTGAAATATATTTTTCCTTGAAATCTCTCTCTCCCTGTCTTTCCTTGCTGGAGCAGGTCAAATCATTTAGTGACAGTGAGTCTTCTTGGCCAATGCCACCTTTTCATTATTTCTCCACTCAATGTGATGGAAATAAAAAACTGCTTCATAAAAAAAAATATTCTCAAGATCTTGCCTTGCAGTGCTCTGAGATGTGATTAACTTTCCATAGATATAGACAGCTCCAAATTCATTCAAAGCAAGGGCCCAGAGACTAGCTGGTAGATTTTGGATGTTTTTCAAGGCAAAAATGAAACAGAAGCATCTGGATATTCTGCATCCACGCTGCAGTGGCACAGGGCTGTCATTCCCAAAGGCTGGACATGGATTTCATCCTGTCTCCAATAACACTTCCCAATGAGGTGACTTATTTCTGCCACCTCTTTCCTCTTCCTAGTCCGAGCAGTGAATGTTCCTATCCTCCCACCTGGAGGCTCTGCTGCTCCCTGGCATTGCAGACAAACTGTCACAGCACTTCCACCGGGGTAGCTAACCTGGTTAGAGCAGGCTGGGGACTGCCTGTGTGAGCTTCTCCACCAGTAAATCAGATGGGTGGTAAAGATTTCCAGTTTGGATGCAGTGATGAACAGCTGTGGGGAGTAAATGTCTCAGCTGGAACAGCTGGAGCTGAAAGAGGATGTGTGACTATGTCCTGAGACAGCCAGTCAGTCTCAGACAGCTACGTAACAGGAGCAACTGAGCTGTGCTTTTACAATTTCCAGGCATTTAAACAAAAGCCGTACCCTAAAACCTGCCTCAGTCACCATTAACATACTAGAGCATCTTGCCATCTGTTCCCCTATTAGAAAACCAACATGTCTAATTAAGATCTCTTTATTTTCTGGTCTCAGATACCCACAAAAAGAGTAAAAGAAGTCTTAGAAGCTGATTGTAGAAAAGAGCTCTACACTGTTGCAAAACGACCCCCTTAATGAATTATATAGAGCTTAAAATTTCGCAAGACCTAGCCAAGATGCTAAGAAGAACAGCTCTATTAAATCCCAATGGGCAAAAATTAATCCAGATGAATCTTTCTCAGTAAAAACCCATGAAACAAAATAATCAAGAATGCCATTAATGCAATAACTACACCTGTAGTGGGTGAAAGATCCTCATTATACCCTGTTACCGACTTATTTCAAGTTTCGGATGAAGGTATCTTGAACGAGGATAACATCTGATAAACATTTACTTCATTTAATTTATTAATATTTTTGGGGGAGTTTTTTTTATACTGCAGGCTACGTGTATGATTTTTACAAAAAGCAATAGGTTACTATGCTTCCAGTTCTGTATTGAAGTTTTTCTGAAATCATTCTGAAAACATTTCTTGAGCTCCCTCAGCTGCTACAGGCAGAGGCTGTGAGCCAGCTGGTAACATCAGTCTGATACACCCCATTAGAGAGGCTTGCTTTCCAGCTGCCAATAATTTGTCTTATCTTTAATGAACTGGTGTTTAATACTCAGCATTATGTGCCTGTTTCAAATGTTTGTTTTTTTGGGGTTTTTTTTGTTTGTTTGTTTGTTTTCCTAAAGAGAAGCTAGTTTCATGAATGAAGTTGGGGGAGAAAAAAAGCAACAAACCAAAAAAACCAGAGGTGGTTGTTTTTGTTGAAGTTAAAGAAAAAAAAAAGAAAGAAAAGAAGAAGAGGTAGAGAAGGTAGAGAAGATGTTTCTTGAAATTTCTAATGCTTCATAGTTCAGAGCAAGTTTTGACTTCTAGAAACACTTTGCACTTGTTTTGTGGCCAGGCTTTGGCAGTGCCCACAAGAGCACTCCACATTTTCATTCAATGCATTTGCTCACATGTCAGTCTCCTATAAAGCAAATCTCTGCAAAACCCTCTGAAAAACCCTCTGGTTCTCCTTCAGAGCTCTTCATAGAAAGGATGACAATCAGCTACCACTATCAGTTTCTGCCTTAAGCCTAGTGGCAGATCTCAAGTTTCCAACACCCCAGTGATTTGTGTGGGTGTCAGCATTTCTCTGTGCAATAGAAAGTCTACGAAGTCTATCCTTTTTCCTCATTTGAAAATTTAAAAATTTAGAAAATTATCATCTTAGGAAATGCACAAAGGGAATATAGATGCAATTTCAAGGCATGTAATAAGAAATCAGATTTAAGGCTGTCTCAGTGATCTTAATTCAACCTTATTATGCATATTGATATAATAATTAAAAAAGTCTTTACTCTTAATTTTTTTTCATGCCAAAGATTGTGTCATGTTCATTATATAAAATGTGTATGCTCAGGACTATATAACAAAAGGAGAATTCTTAGAAAAGATACAGGTCAAAGGACTGGGACAGGAAACAAGAAGGAGACATACAAAATATTAACCACCTGATAGGTGCAGATGTTTCAAGAAGTGGAAAGATATAAATAGAAGGAAAATAAGCATTGTGTGCTAAAGACACATACCACTGTGCACAGACATCTCTTTGCTCCTCTGCTTGATTCTGTCTACATGGGAGGTGATTATACAGCAGATGTAATTGCTATTTCCTGGTGACTCAGGCATTGGTTCTCCCACACCATGTTTGCAGACATAAGCCCTTCAATTCAGCATTCAATTTCTGTTTCAGAAGGCACTTCAAATGAAGATTTACATTCAGAAGCATGATGAAACAAATAGGGACAGTTTTCTTTAGCATTATTTGTGTAAAATATTACCACAGGGATGGAAAAATTACCTTGATCGTGAAATAATGTCTGAGATGAATTATATCACACAGTTCTCTCCCTTTGGCAGTGTTTTACTGATGCTCCCTTGAAAACCAGTCAGAATTTACATCCTCTATATGCATTCATATACACATATTATATTCAATTGTCTGTCTTTAACACAAAATATATTTTTTAAACCTGTGAAATTATGGATATAATTTTTACATCTGCACTTAGCTGGTATAATTTAGGTCCCTGGAGCAAGGTAGCAAGACTGCACCCTAAATTACTGAGATATAAGATACACTAGGTTAAAAAATACCTCATTGATATCATAGAGTGTATTTCGTATATTATGGAAAGCGGGACTTACTCTCCTATATCGTTTGATACCAAGGAGAAAGAAAAATATCATTCTTAGTAATAAAATTCCAGTGATGCTACATTCTCTGTCCCAGCCCTATAATGTCACAAAATTGGTACCTCTTGCCTCTTACGGTTCCTACTAAAAACTAAATCTCTTCATGATGTAACGCAGGAACTTCCAAGAACCACACACGCTTTGTGTTCCCCTAATGGAAATGAGATATCAGGAGCAAAAGAAACTTAATTGAAGCACTCTGCTTTCTTGATTGTTCTTGGGCACCAGAGTAGCCCTTTGTGTGTGTGGATAACCAGGCAGAAAATTCCTGAGGCTGCTGTAATTTATACAAGATATTGGACTGACATCTGGCTGTCTCCAGACTCCAGGGGAAGATACAAGTGGCTTAAAGCCAGTTTTGCCTGTTCTAGTGATGAGAGCAGCTCAGAAAAATCAGAAAATCTGGCACTTTATTATACAAATTATAATAATAATATTTTGGGGCAGACGAATAAATAGAAGCCAGGTTAAGCAAATGTGGCCCAGTAGGGATGCACAAACAAAACCCCATCTGCTGGAAACTTTGCAAGCCTTTAAGACTTGCACTTTTATGTTCATAGATTTTTAATAAAATACATGGATCATCAGGGCAAGATTAGGGACTGATAACTCAACTGTGACTTGTATTTTTATTTTTTATTTTTTTTTAAAAGCTTGGCACTTAAAAATACTAACAGAAAGGTTTCTGTTTTCCTTCACAAATCTGCTTTACTTTACTGTTTGGGCTATAAAACAGAGATGAAAAGGGACTCATGGGATAGTCCTGTACTCCTACTTCCATCTTTCTGTGTGCTGACATTTCAGAATAAACTGTCTTTCCAGAAAACTGCAACAAGAAATGATGCAGTTAGAATATGCTGATATTTGATGTTCACTAAATGCACAGAAGGTATGTTGTATGGAATTCCTTCCATCTCAAAACCTCTCTTTTTTGGCCATTGACACATGCCACTAACATAACTTACACATATTTTGTGGTTTTGCTCTGTGAAGGAAGTATTAAGCTTTGAGACACTGTAATAAATTTGTTTGGTTTTGATAGAGATTGGCTGCCTGAATGCTACCTTTTTTATCAGCTATAAATTGCTCCACAAGCTGAGGGACGAACGACCTTTCATAGTCAATTTTGACCTAAACTGCATAAATCATTTACAATGATTCCTTCAAGAGATGTCAATTCTTTCTCCTGTGTAAATTTGTCTGAAAATGCATTTTCTCATAGATTTCATCATTCTCACTCTGAAGTGTGCTCAAAAACAATGCTCTGCAAATGGTTGAAATTTTGGGGAGACTGCTTACCCACTTACCCGTGTGGTGTTTTTTCTGGTTGCTATAGGATGGCCAGATGCAGTAGTACAAAGCAATGTTTGAAATGCAATGTTAATGTTACTGTCAGAGCTTTTTGGGCTAGCCTGTGGATCCTGGTTATCCTGTGCTAGCAAACCACTCACAAATATTCAACACAGTGACAGCACTCAGTGATTTCAGCTTGGGGCTCATCGACCCTTTCTGGGGACAGAGGGAACCACACTGGGCTTCTGCCTTATGGGAAATTATACAGTCACTGAGAAAACAATGTGAACCTCATTTTTCTGAAAGGACTCAAACTGAATAATAATAATTGAGTGGTCAAGACTATAACAAGGTCGTGATAAGGGCTGGACTTACTCCTAAATTCTAATCCAGTCTTGGAAAACCGTGGCCTTCCTTAACTTAAACAAAAGTTATTGGAATATCCTTTCAATTAATACTGGTGAGACTGAGCCAGCTTTTGCTGCCATTCAGTTTCATATTTTCTAATCTTTCTATTTTCTCCTTTCTGTAGTGTCTATCATAGACTTTTCCTGTCCTGGGGTGAAAATAATTGAGCAGTTAGCAGAAGTATCAATATCAGAGTTAACCTCTTTTCTGTGGTAAAATGGCATTGTGTTAATCTCCCTAAAGGAGAAAAGAGACTCTGAGATCCTAAGAGTGTCTGAGAATGGGGTTTAGTCAGATATATCCTCAGTGATCCTCTAAGGATGTTTGAGGCATACTGGCCATATCACTTAGAGGTGAAACAGAGACATATTTTCAGGTAGAAAAAAGAGAGAATTTCTCTTATTTCATTTCCTTAATTCTTTCTGAAACTGAGTGGAAACCAAAGCTATTCCCTGAAGTTAAATTCCTAAAGAATTCCATGTTCTAACCCAGACACTGCTAGTTGCCAGGTACCAACCTGAGAGATACCAGCAGCGAGTGGTACCTGCCCTACTGACAGCGAATCCCAGAGAGCAGTTTTCCTCACTGTGGAAGAGGCACAGAAAAGTCTCTTAAGGGAGATAAAGTAGATAAAATACTTAAGTCAAATCTTCCACCTCTCTGTTGTGCTACTGGTAGGTTTACTCTCAATCTCCTGACTCCTGGACCAGTACATTTCACTTTTCTGTCTACCGTGAAAGATTCTCCCTCGTAGATTTGTCCTGGAACTGTACTGTCCTCACAATTTGTGGAGATGATAAAGCCTGATTTTGACAATTCTGCTCTGCCCTTCTACACCTTTGAGTGGCACAGATAGTTACTGATCCTGGCCTGCTTCCACAGAACTGACACTGTTGGGTCTGGGGTTGGCGTTTTTGTATGACATTAGAAAAGGAGACTTTTACATCTGTTCTGCTGAGAGGTATAAAAACATCATCATTCTTAGAACAAATAATTCTTTTCCCCCTGAGCTTGCTTGCATAACCTTGTACTGAGTAGTTTACTACAGCTTTTCATGTGGATGTCATTCTCACAAAAACAAGAATTGAATAGGAAAACAATTATTTATGCACCTATTTACATCAATCTTTCCCCATGAGAAGGCAGAACTTTTCCTGCCCAGCATCTCAGTCAGTGCTTAGAAAACTGGCATTATGCCTGCCATTGTGGCAGGGTTAACCTGGCTATGAGATTCATCCTTCATGTCACACAGCACTGTTAAATATATCTGTTATTTGAGCTCATTAAATTTGCCAAATGTCTAGATGTTTCCCTGACTCTTAGCTCTACAACATGCCTTTGTCCAGATGACTCATTGATTCATGAAGTCTTTTCAGCTGCATCAGTGTTTTTCATTATTTACTGACCATCAGGCTTTTCTCTTTTTAAAATTTTGCTCCATTCCTCCCCCTGCATCATTGTCCTAGAGAAAAAATCCAGTTTTACCCAAAACCAAAATTACAAAGAGACAAATAAAATAACACAAGAGAGGCTGGTTGCACTGTTTTTAAGAAGCAGGGTGCTTTACAGACCCACACAATGTCACTGTCATAAAGAAAAGCCAAGTGGGTTCCTTTGTGGATGGTGGGGTGATTTTTCTTCAGAATAAGAAAGACAGCTGTGAGGTTTTCCAAACTCACTGTCAGAAGTATGTTTTCACAAGGAGAAAAGAGAGAGAAAAAGTGACTAACAGAAAACATGCAGACACCACTTAAAGGATAGGTGTTTCATGACAGGTCAGAACAGAGTAACCCAGCAGAAAAAAACTGTGATGAGGCATAACATCAGCATAGAAAGCCTTCAATATTTTTCCAATCACAACCATTGTTTTGCTCAACTGATGCTGGTAAACAACACTGCTGCAACTTTTTAAGTGTAGAGGATCAATGAACAGTTAATGGTGCCACTGGATACACTGATGCACAAAATAACTTTTATTGTAGTCCCAGAAATGCTGTAACTCCTGTTTCCCTTAGTGCTGAAATCAGGAGTCCTCTATTCTGCTTATCTCTGTAAAGTAGAATAAAAACTTGGATCAAATCTGGATGTCAGCATTTGAGGTCATTATGAACTGAAAGAACCAAGGGCACACCCAGTGTTGAAAGGAACATATTGATTTGGTCTCCGAATATTTTTTTTTGTCCAGCATGATGCACATGCTAAGCAAATCAGAAATGACTAATGGGGTTAAATGTGGTCATCACCATATCAAATATCATCTCAGAGTTGCCCTTTCTGCACAAATCAGATTTCACAGTATTAGAAGTAGAATTTGTTTTAATTTTGTCTTCATCCCTTGAGATATATACCTGAGTTAGACATGACAGTTGGAGCCATGAGGTTCACAATCAAAATTCGGTGCTTTAGCCACTGTCTAAGACTAATGTGAAGTAGCTGTAAGTAGCAGCCACTTAATATCTATGAATCTGTTGTTATAACCAGAGAAAAGAGAAGCTAAATACTTGCTAATTTCTTGTTGACAAGATTGATCAGTCAGAAAGTAACTAGATGCACAGAGCAACACACAGCCAAGAGAGAAAGGGACCTGAGCTATAAACCACTTCACAACTCTGGATTTTGGGCTGACCCAGGAATAGAGCAGAAATTTAAGCAGACAAGCATGCCATAATAATTACCATTTTGTAGGCATGTGCTGTTAGCAGCTCACAGTCAGCAACAGCCCAGTGTCTCCCTGCTGGTTTGTACTTAACAGAGGTTTCCCCCACTGCCATCCCAGCCAGCACATATGAGGAGGGCAGGACAAGGAAATAGAGGTAAGATTAGGAGGCAAGGGTCTGTGCAAGTATATGCAGATCTCTAAAGATGCAGGCCATGATGTGTACTAGGCACACATTTTCATCCCTGCCTCCTACTGATGCCAACTCCAGATGCAGTTTGTCCTTAATGCTGAAAAGTAAGATGGAAAAGGAAGGCTCAAATTCACTGCTGCATTGACCATGTTTTGAGCACACCTCAGCCCTGATAGAATTCTTCTCTCTGACAAAGGGAGAAGAATAGTGTGCTGTTTCAAGTTTGGGAGGGCAATAGTTAATACTATGGTCACAATTTCTCTAAAATCAGTTGACTTCTGCTACGTCTGAAATGCTATTTTAGTGCTCTAAACTTCCGGCGAACTTCCAGTGAAGACACTCTTATATCCCAGAAGGCTGATTTAAGTGCATATATGTTTAAAGCCTGGAGAAATGGCATTAAGTTCACTCTGCCTTGGATCTATTGCATAAAGGATTAGGGATTTTATCCTCAAAACTGCTTCTGCTCTTCACCCATAAGCAAACTGTTTTGACATTGGTGAGTTTATGTTGGTCTAACAAATTTATTATTTTCTGGAGAAGTGACCAACCTACACAATATTTAGCACAGACTATAGATGTATGGAATACTACTCTGTCTTCCCTCACCCCATTCTTCGGATCTTATCCAATTAAAAAAAATAACTAGAATATCTTCAGAAAAGCCTAGGTGATCCTGGAATGCAACTTAAATTAACTCCCAACAGCCATCTAGGTTTATGGTTGGCTCAGACTTCCACTGCAATATAAATTCTTAAATATTTTAATTACAACTGAGAAGCAGGATCTTAAGTCACTTAACTTCTGAAAATTTTATCTGGAAACTGATGATGAACAACATCAGAGTTCAATCTAAATTGTCATTCTGCACATACATCCTTAAGTGGGCAGTGTTTCACGCTTAAACTACTTTTTTTTCCATAAAAGCCAAAAGAACTGACAGATAACTCAACAAGGAAAAAAAACCCAGCTGCATCTCTTCTAGGTGGTGAATAAAAAACTGGCACCAAAGATCCCTAAGGATTCCCAAATCTTCTGGCATGATACAGAAGGATGGAGCAGCTGGTGTCACAGTCTCTGGAATCCAACTGCCTTCTGGCAAGAGTGGTTTAAAATTGCTATTGGAAATTTTTTCTCTATGATCAATTTGCCTTTGCTGCTCACTTGCAACCTGACACTTTAAGCTTAGCTTGATAATACTCAAGTAACTTCTTGTAGTGCATGGGGGAATTCTGTGCTGTGCCTTTATGAGAATGATGCAGCACTTGGGTGAATGAATTTCTCCCCAGTGTCAGAATCATCAATCTCTGGGAAAAAGCAGCATGGGGCTTTCAGCTCTCCTGAAAAATACTGTATCACTGGCCAAACTTGATAGTAGTAACAAAAGTACTTTATTCCTTTTAATCTTGATTGCAGTGTAACATGCATTTTATATCTCTCCCTCTCTGTAAAGACTTCTTTAGCATAAATCAGCATAAGACTGCTGAAGATAAAGAGATGCAGCTTCTCACTGCTACATATTAATCTCACAGAATAACAAATTAACACATTGGTGTACTACAGTGTTTTTAGAGATGGAATTCCTATCTACATGAGCTTGAAAAAGAGATACCGTCTGACATCTGGGATGTAGGAGAAACTTCTGAATTTCGCATTCATTGCATGTCTATGCTCTACTTCTGGGTTGTAATTAGCCAAAAACACTTCTGTCATATTTAGAAGGGTTTATGCATCTGTTTCTTTAATGTACACCAAAGATGGCTCTTTCCATGATACTCCGGTTTTAAATGCAAGTAAAGAAATAGTGGATCCACAAAAGGACAATGTACGGTTTATATTCCTAAAGAATCTATGGTGTTTGACATATGGGTAAGAAGAGATATTTTCTTATCCTGAAGAGTTATAGGGCCTAACTGGAAAGGAAAACAATTTTCTACATGGCGAAGTAACATACAGAAAATGTGACTCTTCCAGTGCCACCAACAAAAAATCTGGGACAGAGACAAGCACAGAACTGACTTCAAGGGAAACACTTCTCATTGTGAATTTCTTTTGTGTGCTATTTCTCTCCAACCAGCTTTCAGGAGATGCATTTTCACTCTTTTGCCTCCTTTTTCATCCTCTGTTTCTGGCAAAACTCCACCTTGTGCCTATTTCTTTAACAAGAGTATAAGGATGACCACACTGGGACGAGGCTGAGGTCCATCCACAGGGAATGCTGGCAGAGGGGTGGCTCTTTAATAGTATCACATGTACCATGCTCTTTTAGGAAATGTGATGGATTTCAATGAGGAGTACCTGTTCTGTGCATAGAACACTAACCCTAATCTACAGAATTTTTTGGGGGCTACATGGAAGAAAGGTACTGCCTGGATGTTCTATGCAGAAATAAATGTCAAGATGGCTAAAAAGGGGAGGGAAGTGAGGAAAGAAGAGGAAAAAAAGTTTGCATTTTTGAAAGGAGCTATTTTGGGAACCGTTTTGGCACATTTCCCAGTTTCTTGTCCTGGATCCGTGGCTGTCAGTTTAATTAGTTTTTCTCTGTACAACTTCTGAAACACTGCAATTGTGATTTGTGCCTGGTAGTCATTAATTTTCTTCCTGCCCATTTTAATACATAGCCTCCTCAGAGCTGGCAAAAACAAACCCTGGCACATGATTCATATTGATTGATGGTCGTCTTTCATCTGATGTAACAGGTGAGAAAAAAAAGACACAGGAAATGGACACAGGAAATGCTATAGAAATTTCTAAGTGAAAGACAACTAAAATTTTAGTGAAAAGATTATCCTTCAGTGCTGCATTAACCATCATCTCATTGTGGCAGATACTCTAGTCTACCATATTTTGTCTCAAAAAGAGCTTAGCTTCCATCATCATCAGAATTTGGATGCCATTTCCCACTAAAATAAATTTTCAAAAATCACATCAGTAGGTGTGATGTGTACTAATGACTTTGAGAATTTGGGTCATACAGTTTAAAAGATCAAGGCAGGCAAAGGGCTGGCTCATAAAGGCAACTCGTAGGCTAATGCAAACAGTTTTTCGAGACCTGCTACAGAATTATGTGGCTTTTTATTTTTCATTTGGAGAAAGGGAAATAGCCTTATCTTTACTGGACTCACAGACCATCTCTGTGGTAAGTAAAATTATCTCTGAAAAACATCTCAAAGATATCTCTCCCAGCTGATCTGCCTGGCTGGACTTCGCACCAAGACTTAAGGTTCATGCACAGCATATGGCACAACACCAGCATTGTAAGAGGGCACCTCATATATTCATAAGACACATCTTTCTTTCTAAATGTCTTAGAAATGAGACATCAGTGGTGAAGCTTAAACTCTGTGGTATTAGTTACCTTTTCCTGCCCAGACAAATCCATCTCTTTTCCCAGTTCATCCTTCCTAGGATCCGTGCAGCTGAGGGTTCTATTGCAGGCTGCTATTGTCAATACAGTATGTTCTGATTCTCAGGCCCTTATTTTCCCTTCTTTCAGCTCATTCCTCTGAGATCTTGCTTACCTAGAGTCATTTACTGCAGGCAGCTATGAGCCATCCAAGTCCTGCTAATGGCAAGCAAGAAGTTGCATTCTTTGGTCATATAAAACCAATGAAAAATGTAAAATAATTAAATTTATCCCTAGACACCAACAAATTTATCCTTCTAGCTGAGGCCTGCTTTATCAGAATGGTATGGAAACAAATTCTCATTATGCTGATGGAAGGCAGATTCTGTTTCCCATGTAAGCCATGTGGAGCAGCCCCTTGCTTTTGATGCCATATGTTTTCATGATCACAGTGATTTGCTTTGGTTTGCTTTCATTTACCTCCTAGAAAGATGAGAGTCAGGGGAAATGGTAGGTGCTGTATTTGCTTCTGCTTCGTTGATAGCTCCATATATTATTCAAATCCATGTATTTATTCCCAGAGGAGAAATATCATTAAGGTATTGTTAATGCTGGCAATATATCACTCCTTAGAGTTGTGTGAGTTATTTATTTATTTATTATTATTATATAAGAAACCAGTCCTTTGGAATAGTATATGCTTGGGAAACTCTCAGTTACATGTTTAAAATAAAATTTGTCAGTAGATTAATATAGTTGTGCTCTTTTCATCTCTGAAAGAGAGACTCCTTTAGCTTTTCCATACAGTTGTCTGCCAAGGACTGAATATCACACCAGGGTATTCAGTCTTACTGGGGTGGTGAAGAAGTAGAAAATCTGGCTGTTTTCAAGCACCCAAGAATAAAACTTAGCTGGATGGACCATAATTTCTTCCAGGTATAAACTGATGTATATCAGTTCCACAAAGAGAGCTCCATGTGACTTATTTGAAAGAAAATTATAATTATATACCAAAGGGATATATTTATTTAATAACGTAAGTCTGGGCAACAAAAAGGTCTCAAGTCCGTCTCAGCTCATTACTTTAATGTCTGAGCAATGGGCATTTTGATACCTTTACAACACCCTTGGAGAAAGGAAAGGGCTCGTTGCTCTTTTTACAGGTGAAAAAATGAGGCAGAAAAAGCAGCTGGGATCATGTTCATGGTCAACAACAGGAAAAGGTTTAGCAGAACCCAGAGTGGAAGCCAAATCCTGACACCATAGCAGGAGTGCTGTCTTACCCATCTGAGCAGCTGGCCTTTGAGACACCCTCCAGATTAGGAGTTGCCCATGCTCAGCTGCAAGTTTGCACCCAGGGTTTCAAGCTGATCTGCAGAGCTAAAATTTCCTTGTATCCAGGTTTTTATTTGAGTTTGCCCATTCCCTGTCCAAACTCTGTCAGTTTCAAGAGAAACCTCTCTGCCTAAACTATTCTCTCCTTGACTTTAAGCGAACACTTTGCCTGCCAGACATTGATCTTTGATCGGTATTTCCTTGCCAGCCCTTCAAAAACGTTGCTGTCACCTGGCATCTTATTTCCATATTGTGTCTGAGAGCATCAGCAATTATTTCCCACTGGAACTGACTTCAATGTCACTACACTGATTAATCAGCAAAGGTTACTATAAGGGAAAGTATCAGTCTTCCTTTTCCATTGGAGCAGGAAAATGCCAGCTCTTAGCAGCACAGCGCCTTGGGGATGGCTGCTTTAGTTTTCCAATGAAAGGCTCTGCACAAGTCGAACCACCCATCCCCCATGCCTCCTTCCCACTCCTGTCTTCCTAAAACACACACTGAGGTTTAGTATGAAGTTAATTCTATAACCCAGGGTGCTTTTTTTTTTTTTTTTAATGCTACTGACCTTCCATTTCCTTGTCAGTCGACACCAAGCAATTCCCCAGATGGAGAGAAAGATTTCCACTTTGAATATCCCTGAAACACATTTAGAGCCAAAGGCTTTATCATGGGAATAAAAGCACTGAGGTTCTCACAGCTGGGAAGATTTATACAGCTGAGCCTTACCAGCTTAAATGCCTACAGACAGAAACAGCTGAGCTATGTATTATTTCTTTTCCTCCAACTTTCAAGGGAGATGAAAAGCGCAGAGGCAGTCGGCAGATAGCTCTGACTGACAAGGGAGGGGCAGAGCTGTCTGCTCATAGTGGCTGCAGCGGCATTTTTATCAAATAATTTCACCTTCAGAGGTGAGGGGGCTGGGGCTGACATGATTGCCCCAGCCAAGAGGAGCTGCCCTTTCAGTTAGAGCACTCCAGACCGTTCCAGGGAGTCTTGAGCATCAGTCAGGGAGGCAGGGACCTGACGCCTGCCAATGAGCCCCAGGGGAAAGGTGTTCAGAGGAAGATGCACTGAGCTGAGTGCTCTGCTCAGCAGAATTGCTGTTTGCAGCCTGTGTAAAAACAGCCAAGCTGTCTGTGCTCTTCTCACCATAACAGCAGCAGTATTTTGTTCTTCAAAAAGTGAGGGCAGACCTTAAAGTGTTTAGTCTGACTCCCATGAAACAATCATTCAATGGTCATGCTTCCACTGGAAAAAAACAGGAAGGGAGATTCCCAGAGGCTCAGCTTGCTGTCCATCCACACATGCTTACCTGACTGAAGTGACCTGCAGACTCCTCTGGCCAAAGGCAGACAGAGCAGCCCCATGACAACATGAGCAGGTCTGTGCCCCCGAGCATCCTTCCCCTGCCTCTAATATGATCCTCTTGCCCTGCATCTGCACTGCCTCCGTTGTCCTTCATGTCACCTAAACCCTGGAGTTGTGGGCTCCACTCTGTGGTGTGCATGGCTCCACCACATCTCTGACAGCCCACAGCTATGACTCTAACTCAACCACACTCTGGTGCCTTCCTGCCAGAGAGGGGAAAGAGGTGCAAGAACAGGTAGAGCTCAATCTGTATGGCATCCTGTGTCCACACCACAGGGAAGATGAAAGACCTTCAGAGTACCCATGCAATGCTCCTCATCACTCCTGACTTTCCCACCTGGACAGCCTGTGGTCCAGCAGTGCGTTACGTCTCTCTGAGTTCTCAGGCAGGCCTGAAATCCAGCATCCCTTCAAGAAAATGTGAACTGCGAGCCTGGGGTCATCTTTTCCTTGTTATAAAATGGAAATTAAGTTACTTAAATTTTAGGAATGCCAGCGAGCTGCTTTCAGAATGGTGAGAATGGTTCCTATGCTTGTAAATCATCGGAAGAATAGAGCAACATTTTCTAAATGCTGCCACTTAATCAGCATGGGAGGGGGAAAAGAATTCAACAAACCTGGATATTGATTAGAAATGTCTTTTAGCAATAGGGAAGAAAGTGGAATGTCCTAAAATGAAGGGGTCTGTAAAACAATTTAAAAGATTGTATTGTCAGTAATAATGTATCTGGTGAGTGAAGTGCTCAGAAATAATCAGTGTCTGTGCTTGTCCAGCCTGAGGGACCTGATAGGGGGTCTAATTTACAATACCAGTGAAAAATCTACCCTTTGAACACCAGGTTGCTGTGAATACTCAAAAATCACTCATTCTGCAAAACTTATGTCATCATGCCTGCCTGTCAATATCCAATTGTTGTCTTATTCTTAAGTGTAATTTTTCTTGGGATATGGACTTTGAACAAATGTCTAACAGCTGTTAGTCATGTTACTTAAGGCAAGAGCCACCCCTCAGGGTCAAAACAAAAGTCCATTTACCTTAATAACCCACTGCTCACAATGACTGTAAATAAGAAAAGAATGGGGTCATCGGGACTAGACACTAGATTTAAAGGCTTTTCATCAATTCATATCTTGTGAATTTATATAGAGCAGAGAGATGCTTTATGTTTGCCTGTACCCTTCTGCTAGCTCTCTCCTTAAATTTTGACTGCCCTTGAGCACTGGAGGGATGTTTTATTTGGCATTGCACTCAGCATTTCCCAGATCTTTACCATGACTGAGTAAAGCTAAAGTACAATCCTTGGCCATGCAGATATGATTTCTATCAATACTGTTTGGCATAGGTACTGAATCTGCCATTTTTTCCCAATCTTTCAGGTTTACCAGACTTTCCTATAACTTCCCCATTGTTTCTAGGTTACATTACATTGCTTCACTTGTAGTCTTTGCTACATAGCTCTTCACCTCCTTTTTCTACTGTTTTTTATATGCTTTAAGAGCATGGATCCATGTGGATTTCCACTGTGAGCTCCCTTCAGTTGTAAAAATTTAATATTTATCCCTAACTTTTCTTTTCCCTCTTTTAAGTTGATTCAAGTTCTGATGATGATTTGTTCCTTTGTCCTGTAAAAATTTACTTTTTTTTCTAGGACTGTACTGAAGGGCCTCATGAAACCTTTTCTATAATAAACTTCATTATTTTAGCTGAAACATCTTTTCCACTATGTGCTTAGTGGCTCTGTCCTACCTACATCTACTAATTTAACTCTTGTTGTTTCTATTGATTTGACTGTGAGTCATGATATATTTATCCCTCAACCCTTTTTGAAGGTGACTAACACATTTTCCATCTTTCCTAACTTTGATAACAAAGCTCATTTATGCAAAATGAAACATACTGCAGCTCAGCAATTTCACAACTGAATTCCTGAAAACTCATGAATGAATGAATGAGTGAATGAATGCTGTCAAGACAAGACAGGGTCTCATCTCCTATTTTATTCAACTGTTCTAAAAATTCTTCCAGCAAAGCTTCAGTATCAGACTGTACCTCAGCTTTACAGTCAGCAAAATATCTCACATACGAGAGAATCTTTATACAGGGTAGCAGCACATTTATCTGCAATGGACATAGCCTCAAGTGATCACTTCCTGAGTCATTAGTAGCATCTAGATATTTTGGAGGACAACAGTGATAAAAGTTAGTAAAAACCACAGAATAATCCGGATTAATTTTTTGTTGCTGTGTGTGTGATGGCCTAGAGAAGAACCTTGTTCCTTCCTTTTTCTCCTCAGTCATGACATCTGACTAGTGTTTTCATCCACAAACTCTTCTCAGGGCCCTCAGGCTCCAGTGACCTCCATCTTCACTGCAAGGACAAGCCCTGTCCTTGAGCTTTCCTGCAGTCACCAGGAGGCAGATTTTACACTATGGAACCACAGCCAGAGCACAGATAACAGCTGGTTATCCATCAATCCCAGTTGTGGAAACTGGTACATTCCAAATTGTGATAGCCAGGAAAATGAGAGCAACTGTCCTCTCCCTCTAATGTCATCATGTGTTCCAACAGAACCAAGGTATGTCTGAAGAGAGATTGTTTAGGGATGGGGAAGGAGCACTGCCCTCTCTCAGTGCATCAACCTGGGCAGGGCAAAGTCATCACTCACTTTAGGGCTTGGAAGCAGAATGAGCCAACAGTGCAGTGAAAAGAGGGAGGAAAGGGAAAGGGAAAGCTACAAACTTATAATTCTTCCTTTGGGTGAAAAATAGGAAAAATCCACTCTGCTCTATGTTATTCAGTAATTTTTGTCTTGTGAGTGACTGAACCTCCCAGTGCAACTCAGCCTCGCTCCTGAAAGCCCTTCCTTCTGTCTTCAGAAACTCCAGCCCCAGACAGAAAAGATCTCTTCCCCTGAAAAATATGATTGTGTAGGTGCCAGGTGTATTTTTGTACTCTCTTTGGAGAGTTTTGCTGCCTTGCAAACTCCAGCTGCATATTCTTGGCTAGTCAAGCTCTGCTGACTTGCACCAGCCCAGAGTCAAGCCTGAGATTCAAAAATGCTCTGTGCTAATCCTGTGTGACCATCAGTGGTCTCTTTGGCTTTGTGGATGCCTTTCCCTCCTCTGCAGACACTAAATAAGAAGGCAGAAAAATGGCAAAACTCAACTAAGGAGAAGTATGACTGAAAAGCCTATGCTTGTGAAAAACAAATAATTCAGAAACTTGTTGTCTCAGCTATAGACTTCAAAGAGTAATGATACTTTTAGTGATAGTAAAATATGTGATTTCTATTAAACATTTGGAAAATTGTAAAGATGACTGAATTAAATTCTGGAAGCACTGAAAATTATAAGACATCTTAGTTAATATTCACAGGACTTGGGAAATATAGTTTTGTTTATGAATAACGAACAATATCATTATATGGTGTTCATAAATGATGCAGATACAAGGAAAAACTTTGAGGTTCTGAGTTTTTGGCTCCTGAATAAAATCAACTTAACTTGAAAGATCACTAACTGCTTATAGTTGAGGATTTGCTCAGGAAAAATACACAACCCTGGAACACTCTGGCACTTTGTCTACAGACACAGTAGTAACTACATACACACACTGGTGTTGTTTCTGTGGGACATCTCATCTATGGGCTTGCTATAATGGTGGATATAATAGGGATCCTCACTCGGGCTTCCTGCCTGCCTCCTATATCTCAAAGAGAGAATCCTCTCCAGAGTTAAATGACATTTTATCTAACACTTCTCTTTAAGGAGTTGGGGATGGGTGGATGGAAGAAGGAAGTAATGACTTCAGGTTACCTGTAATTCCAAGAGGGTTTCTCCTTCACTTTGTCTTAAGGATACAATAATCAAAAGTTCTTAGGGTCTTTCAGTACCTTAACCAACCTTCAGCAGTGTCAGAAGCCAAGCTTTGGCTCCATTAGCAGAGTCCACTGCTGTGTGGAGGACGAGCAGGGTGAGAATGGAGGTCAGCACTAGTGACTGCAAATTTGGTAGGGTGCTGCAGTGTGACCACTCAGCTCCAAACCTGGGTGCATTGGCTCTCCTACAAGGGTATATTATGTACCATATTCTGCCCATTTTGACTATGGGCAGGTCTCATGGACATCCAGAGATCAGCTGAGATTTATCAGATATATTGCCTCTGCTGGTGATGTTAATGTGAGAACCTCAAGCATCGCTCCTTAATATCATGGAGCTAATGAGGATCACCCTATGGCAGTCTGGAGCTGAAAATTTCAGCAATAGTAAGATTACAGACAGAACAAGGAGTGGGAAAACATGCAGGAATGTTTTCTCAGACTGAGAATATAGGAAATAAGTGCTTGTGATTTTTTTTTTTTTATATGGAATTGTTGGCAGCTGCACATTTTGATTTTACTTAGTGCTGCAAAGGGATTCTGTCTGAATCCCTTATAGTTCTGAAGCTTAATGTTAAAGTATCTTGACTCCAGGACATAGGACAAAGAATGTCATTGTTTATTCTTTGATGTTCTAAAGCATCTTATTCTTCAGGGATCTCAACATGCTGTACACACATTAATTAAAATCCATAGTACTCCTGAATCAGTTGCTATTATTCCCAGTTGATTGATGGAGAAGCTGAGATGAAGAGAGATTATACAGTGCATTTTCTAATGTGGGAGTATGTGAAATTAAACCCATGAAATTCATGGTTCAGGAACTGAAGGGAAGCAATATGATATTTTTCACATATTCTGAAAAACTTTTGTGTTCCACTGAAACAACACAAAAAAATTGGTTTTTGAGACCTTATTGTCACAGTACTTAGAAAACTGCAAGCACTTTTTGAGGTGCAAGAAAGTTAATGTGTGTGGTCATCTTCAGCAGGTGCCCCTATGGCATCCAGTTCAGCTCTAAATCCAAATATGCCCATGGTTCATAGTTATTTGGATTTTTTTTTTTTTCAGTTGAAGATATTTAAGAAGAAAAACAAAACCCAAAGCAATACAGGCAAAGTTGAACCCGTGAAGCCAGCAGGTACTATCAGGCAAAGCATGAACCTAAACCAGCCAGTACAAGAAGAATCAAAAATTACACTGGTGAGCACCGTAAACTGAGTCACATATCTTCATATTTTATAGTGGAAGAAGTTAACAGAATAGGTTTTGCTCTCACTCCATCTGTAATATCTAAGAAATATTTTTAAAAGCTTCAGTGAAGATTTATGACCAGTTTTTGTCTATTTATTTTTACACAGGGTAAATTTTCTTAAATGAGTAAGACATAGCCTTCTCAAAGGCAGATTTAATCCTGTACTCTGAAAAGACAAGCTTTAGGAACTACATCTTCCTCTCCATGTGATGTATGCACAGATGCAACTCCCTCCTTTCTCTCTAGTTCCCTTCTCAAGTGAGAGAGATACCTGGCTGGTGGACTACAGTATAATTCAGACCATCTGAAATCAAAGTTTGAAATAAATTATATTTGCACTAATTACTATTTTGTATTTTGCTTTTTCCTTCTACTTCAGCATTCCCGCCTTGCAGCATCCCAGACTTGTACCCTTCAGAATGCTCCTGGAGCCCTGGCTCAATCTGGGGCTTTGTAAGGGAGTTGGATCAACACAGAGTGGAGTTGCTCCAGCTCTCAACCCAAACTTTCACAGGTTTTGTCCAATTAGTTTGGGAAGATGCAATGGCCCCATCTCCCAAAGCAAGCTGCATGCTACAGACCATGGAGCCAGGGGATCTCTACGTGCAACCAGGACATTTTGATGGCTCAGAGGCAGCAGAATGGGACTTCTTACTGGCTGCTTTTTGATTGTAAAAACATAGCTTCCACTATAAGTAGGAATATTTAGAATAAGCTGATAATTTAGAATGAGCTGGCACACAGAAACATTCAGGATCAGAAAAGAAACCTGACTTATATTTACAATTGCTATTGCAGTCAGCTGAACAAATAAAAAAAATCTGTTTAAGCTTAATAAACAGGATATAACTTGTTAAGCCTTAAAAAAATACCTAAGCAAGCCAGTCTTTTGAATTCTATTTCTGTCTTAGCTACTGTCTTGCTCTGTGACCTTGGCATACAATTTCCCTCCCTTGTCTCTCAGTTCTGCCTCCCACCACTTTCTGTCTTGCCTATTTATGTTTTCTTTTACTCTTAGTATTCAAGTTTATTTGCTCTGTCAATTGAATCCATTCTATTATTCAGGGAAGAGTGTACTCTAAAGCATTTTGTCATCCAAAACATTCCCTAGAATATCAAAATTGAAAGTAATGGAAAGTAAATAAACATTCACAAGCCATTATTTCCACATGGAGCTAGAACTTTATTATACCTGGCTGCCTGACAAGTCTGTCAGTCAGTAACACTTATTTCTCCTCACAGTTGGCTGTGCCACAATGCTCCTCTGAGTTCATTATTCCAAACCCTAAACGGATGTATATCCTCTATAGAGTCTCATACTCAACTTAAAGTTTCACTTTTAAAATGATCAGAAAGTCGTCCGATGGTCCCAGTTTGCATCCTGTGTGCAGCAGCCTGGGATATTTGTGTTTGTGAAGCCAGAAATCCCAGCACAGGGCAGGGGGACTCCTAAAAGAATTGATCCTATAAGAGGCGTTTGAGGGGAGAGTCTGAAATGTTACCTCTGCAGCTCAAACTTTCCACCTCTAATATTTTGTGATTCACAGTCCAAAGCTGTTTCCTAAACATGCAGTATTAAGTGAACAGGCTGAGTACCAAGGAAATGAATCACTTTCCCCTTCTGAAAAGCAGCTGCCCTGTGGGGGGAAGGAGAGGTCATGACTGTCTTCTGCATTGTTCAGTGCCCAGACACAGGGAGATCAGCATTCAGCTGACTTCAGCTTGACATTTTTAGGGTCAGGTCCTGAGCACCAGGATACTCCTACTCACCATCCTTTCAAAAGTAGTCATGTGCAGAAAAAAAGGGCAAGATTCAAAGGGCCAGAATGACAGAGGATATCTCTGTGACTTAGAGCTAAGAGTTTTTTGCTGTGCAAAAACAGTGCACTCTGGCCTGTGTTGCTAAAACATCTTAAGTGCTGTGTAGGAAGAGACATTAGACACAACTCATAAACAGACCTGAATTGTCTCCCTTTCCTTAAAGGTTTTTTAAGCCTAAAATATACTTTTTATTATTATTTCTAGTTTGGTTTCAGTTTGTTTTTTTGTTTAACAAGTAGTTCTAAAATCAAAGCTCATATTTTGGTCTCAATACCAGGTTCTCAATATGTCTGAGCATCACTGCCTCATCAGTGACCCCTTTAGCTTTCAGTTCCTGAATACAAGCAAAACTTACACTTGCAATAGAGCACCCAGCCAGAGCAAGACACAAGAATCTGAGGGTATCTTAAGTGTTCCACTGACAAAAACATGTTTCCATGATGCCTCTGGCAAAGTGATCAGCCAGGGTTTTATGGTGCCAGCACCATAATTCTATTTACAATGTACTTCAGGTTCCTTATTCTTTTTTCAGTGCATGATAATCTAGTATGTTCAGCTATTACTTCTGCAAGCGTCCTGGCAGACCAGGATAGCGAGTTCTGTCAAGACACGGAACATAGCCAATCAGACATATGAGATGAAAGGCCATAGGTAAGTCCAAAAATTCTCATTCCTATATGAGATCATTAGCATTTAAGGACTTTAAATGCCTGCTAGAGTATGAGAGGACCCAGCCAAGCTTTCTTATTCTCTGATATCAGACTTGGCTTGTTGAGATAAATAAATTAGCTTTAGCTTGTATCTGAATTAAGACTGGTTCTTTTTTTTTTTTTTTTTCTCTCATGTATAAAAGTTAAGGATTTCACTGTTGAGAGTTTGTGATAAGGGGAGAGGTAGGGATGAAAAATACTCATCAACTTGGGAAGGATACTGGGAAAAATATTCAGAGTAGAGTACTCCTGCAGTCACACTCCCCAAAACACTCTATGCTTTTATGAACTCTCCTGATGCCTTTCCATTAACCTGAGGTGGGTTTCTGTCAGGTGGACAGAGCAAAAATGAAAGACTTTTAATTCAGGGAGGTTTCTTTGCAATTGCTACTCCAGCGGTTTTGAAGTTGTTGTGGACTGGACCTCTAAGGTAGAAGGAATATCCACAAGTATCTACCAATGAAAATTTCATCCACCAGAAACTAATTAATTATTTAGTTACTCTAGTTTTGTCATAGCTCCATCAGAAGATCTGGTAATCAAGCTCACTACCCTTGTCTGTTATCACAGAGGGACAGCAGAAATACATCCATCTATTGTAAGCTGGTACTCTACTATCTTATTTTATCAAATATTTTTCCATGCAAAGACATGAAGTCTGCAATATTTTATACAATGGAGCACTTCTTTACAAGAATGATTTAGGTTTGACAGATAGGACACCTCTAGCTCTCAGCTCAGTGACATGATCTGCATTAATCCATCATGGCACAGATGTAAATCTTCAGAGTTACAATGCTAATAGTGAGGGCTAAATCCTCTGCAACAAAAGTGGAGAGAAGTAGAGAATCAATATTAAGAATAGAGTCTGAAAAAAAGGCTCAGGGGAGACCTTATTTCTTTCTACATTTACCTGAAGGAGACAGCCAGGAGATAGCCATGTGGGGGTTCATCTATTTCCCCAAGAAATGAGTGATAAGACAAAAGGAAATGGCCACAAGTTGCACCAGGGGAGGTTTATATCAGGGAAAATTTCTTCATGGAAAGGGCTCTCAAGAATTGGAACAGGCTATCCAGGGATGTGGTGGAGACAAGATCCCTGCAGGTGTTTAAAAGATGTGTAGATGTGGACACTTGGGGATGTGGTTTAGTGCTGGTTTAATGGTTTGACTCAATGACATTAAGGGTCCTTCCCAGCCTAAACCATTCTGTGCTTCTGTGATTCTATGATTTTAGCCAAATCAAATTACTCCAGCTGTGGATGCATCTCTGTATTGCTTTCTTGTACCTTGTAACCTGCATTCCTGAAAATCCTTGCCCATGCACTGGTTAGCCTGGTGGGATGGATGTGGTTGATAGCTGCTGCTTCCTGCCATATGGATCACAACTGGAGGTTCTACAACTTGCTAATGACCTGCCTTAGCAACAGTCTGCCTGAAAAGATGGAGAAATGGAATCTCTCTGTATTTGCTGTGCTAAGCTTTGTGTTGGCAAACACTTGTTAACATATGTCACCAGCTTTGAAAAGACATGGTTTATTTATATGTTAATTACTGCAACACTTTGGGGAAAATATTTGTTGATACAAGAGCTGTGTAAATAGTTGAGTGTTGAGAGGCATTGCCATCCAAAATTTAATGATTTATAGCCAATAAGAATCAAGAAAATTCTACAATATGAAGGATATTTTCTTGCTTATGGCTCAGTCCAGTCCTACAGAGATCTCAATTTATAAGGTTGGAAGGGACCTCTGGGGATCACCCAGTGCAATCTCTTTGCCTAGGCAGGGTCACCTGGAGCAGATTACACAGGAATGCATCCAGATGGAATTTGAATGTATCAAGAGAGGGAGACTCCATGACCTCTGTGAGAAGCCTGTTCCAGGGCTCTGCTACCCTCAATGTAAAGGAGTTTTTCCTCATGTTGGGATGGATCTTCTTGTGTTTTAGTTTATGGTTGTTGCTCCTCATCCAGTCTGTGGGCATCACTAAAAAAGGTGCCACCCTCTTAGTCCTTAGACTAAACAGTCCCAGCTCCTGCAATCTCTCCTTGTAAGAGAGAAGCTCCAGTCCCTTAACCATCTTTGTGGCCTCCACTGGACCTCTCCAATAGCTCCCTGTCTTTCTTGTACCGGAGGGCCCACAGCTGGACACAGCACTCCAGATGTGGCCTCACTAGGACAGAGTAGGGGCCAGGATCACCTCCCTTGACCTGCTGGCCACGCTCTCCCCAATGCACCCCAGGGTACCATTGGCCCTCCTGGCTGCAAGGGCATAGTGCCAGCTGGCAGCTAGCTTGTCACCCACGGAGGCTCCCACGTCCTTCTTTGCAGGGCTGCTCTCTAGTGAGTCAGCCCCCAGCCTCCACTGACACCAGGGTTATTCCTCCCTGGGTGCAGGACCCAGTATAGATCCCTGGGGAATGCCACTGGCCACCAACTGGATCCTACTCTTCTGATCACAACTCTCTGAGCTCTGCCATTCAGCCAGGTCGTCATCCACATCCCTGTCCATTAATCTAACCTGCATTTCCTGAGCTTATCTTCAAGGGTGTTATGGAAGACAGTGTCAAAACCCTTGCCAAAGTAGGCAACACTCCTGACAACATTTCATGACAATTTCTGTGAGTTGTGAGTCAGCTTTTAACTGTTTCTCATGCAAATTTTCATAAAATCACACATTCTCTTCCCTGAATTGGTGCCCTGCTTCAAGACACTGAACTACTTTTGAACTCAAAAGACAGAGGTCACTTCTGGGTGACAGCAGGGAGCGGAGGGTGTCAAGTGTTGCTGGAAGCAATGTCAGCAGCAAAGCACATCTCATCCTTCCTCAGACCCAGGGCCTCATCTGGACACGGAGAGGCGCTGGCTTGAAGGTGTCATGCCTTCTGTGAAACAAGAGCCTGAGGCCTCCACAGCTATGATCATTAATAGTACCTCAACTCTGTTTGCAAGAAAAAACCTGGTGTTTCTGCTGCCTTAAAAAGTCTCTGGGCAACCTGTGAAACTCTCTGCTCTGAAGTCTCTTTATTAGCTGTCGATAGAAACTCTTCCCTTCAGATCAGCCACATCCCACACTGCTTGTAGAAACGTGGGTAATGACATATCAGACTCTCCACAGCCAAATTTCTATGTCATAAAGTACTTCACAAGGAAAATTGTTCTGTCAATGTATTGAATTTTCATAGCATTGCCATTAGCAATACTATTTACCTTGAGGGCAAACAACAAAAGAAACAATTCTCTGGGATCCACTTGGCTGTAACAAACACCAGGTTGTTTGTAAAATGGTTTACAAACTCCTCGTTTAGTGTGTGTATAGTATTACAGGGTTCTGATAATAAAAAAAAATAATCAGACATGCATTTTTTCTACATTGATGGCCCAGAAGCTGCTGAGCACCACACCCTTTCTGTGGTCTGAAAGTTGCTTCTTTATGCAATCAACACTTTTTCAGTTCTTCAAAACTACAAAATATTGACACCTGAGCATCCCAGAGATTCCCAGCAACCAAAAATATATATTTTGTGATGTGCCCTATTCACTCTAAGGATTGGAGTAAAACGTGGGCAAGATAAGAAATAACAATACAATCTTTAGTAGATATCGCCTATATCTGTGCATGTGAAGAAATGGAGATGATTAGCTAACAAGAATGGGAAAAAATCACATGATACTATCTGATAAATATTTCAGGTATCAGTTATGTTCATTCTATCTTCTAGAGAATCTATAAAAGGAGGTGGATGGCATGAAGGGCCAAAGAATGAATTTTCACAGCCCTTTTAGCCACTTGTCTCTCTGTTCTCAATAAAAGCAATACAAAGGTGGCTATTAAGTATTCCTTTCAGGTCAGAGACACTGTGGCTCAGGTATTCTAGAAGGGATGTCATTGCTCCACTGAGATCAAATAAAGAGCAGAAAAGTAGACAGCTCAAGACTGATGTATTTGGCTCCATTCCCTGCTGCAAAGTATCAAAATCTCAATGGCTTATGTTTTTATGGCAGTGATTGCTGCACAACAGTCCAGTAATTTTAAACCAAAACCACTAGTAAAGTAAAATAATAAAACTTTGCATTCAGAGTCTACTCCTTTCTGTTAACAGTGGATGATCCTGTGAATATAAAGATCATCATGGATTTTCATTTACATAACTACTACAATCTTGTTAGAGATTTTGCAGTGCCTGAATTGTGGGGAGGAGGAAGAAGATTATGTTTAATGCACAATTCACAGTGCAAAAATAGTAAACAAAAGATTTGAAACCCTAACCGAGAGTGGAAAGGTGGCTGGATTTAGAAATACATCTAACCTTCAAATCAGCACCACTGTCAATAAAAACAAGTTACTCAGTTCTGGAAACAGCAGTCAAAGGACTCCGCCTTGATGTGGTTTAGCCCTTGATCTTTATCTGTGCAGTTTAAAGAGGGAACAATCCTATATTCATAAACAAAACTATCCTATGACCTGTACACTCTTCTCAGAAGTCACAGAAAAACAGTGTCCTGGTTTAGGACAAATTTCGGAAGAAACCTCTGGATGGAGTCCCTCTAGAAAGTAAATCTGAACCACTCCTCCCCCCAGCTGGTTCAGGAGAGGAAAAAAAATTTCCTTGAAGGAAAGTGAAAAAAAGTTGTTTATTTAACAGGCAAAAGCACTCCCCAGCACAGCAAATGAGCAACACTGAACAGCAAACCCTCTGTGTGCCCCGCAGAGATGCCAAATTCAGAAAGTCTCTCCCATGGCTGGAGCTCGGCTCAGTTGCTGTCGGTCCCTCAGGGCTGGGAAAGGCCGGGCCCAGGCCAGGCCCGGTGGGACACAGGTGGGAGCTCCTGGGGCCCTTTGGGTGTTTAGTGCAGAGCAGGTTCAAACAGTTACAAGAAAAAGAAAAAAACAACCCACAGTCCAGAGAACTTCTCTGCCTCAGCCAGCCAAAAACTAACAAAAAGCAAAGGAGAGCTCTCTTCTGCTGTCCACACACTGCAGACAGCACAGGCCGTGTGTGAAAGAAAGCTGAAAACTCTGATCTTTATGTTTAGAAAACAACCACCTCAGACATTCCACCACGTCTCCTTCACACTCAGATCCAGTTTTAAAGGTACAAAACTTATTTCTGAGCTAAACAGACGAATGGGGATACAATTCAGCATCAACTCAGGGAGCACGGTCTTCAGGAAACAACACAGGTTTAATAGACACGTCACTTAAGTGTCAATATTCTTAGGTCTACCCAAAAAACAAGCCTTTTATCACGGTGTTTGTAGCTTACCCACATCCTGTTTCAAGACAGAACACCTGTGTAAAATAGGTGGTTTTATTTTTAACTAGCTAGCTCTGATTAACCTATTACTGCTACTATTTCTGCCACCTGCAGTGCCTTGGTTGTTGCCACAAAAAGCATCTAGAAGTAAGCAAAGCCTCAGGTGTGTTAGGTGCTTCAAATGTGTTGAGTTTTTGGTACTGCCCTTGGTGTTGCATGTATAGCTGTTGCATGATGTGTTCTTATTTTCAGGAACAGCCCTTCCTGTATCCCCTGTTCAGCAATGGACACCCAAAGGCATCGCATCCCAGTGCAGTGACTGATTTTCCTTCTAGGAAAGTAGAAGGAAATGAAAGTTTAGCAGCTCTAGGTACAACTTCATAATATGCCACCTCCCTTATAGCAGTTGTCAATAGCTGAAAGCTGAGGAGACAATGTAGAATATGAAAACTATAACTGCTGGATACATTTTCCATACACATTCCATTGCCCCAAGAAAACAATGATTTTTTTTTGACTGGCCACGAAACTCTCAAGAGTCCCACAATCAGACAGTGTCCAGATGTTTCCCTAGGACAGTTTAATTCAAATTTTCAACAGATTAAATGGCCAGGCTCTACAGGGTCCCACATGCCAAATTCAGTTTTCAAGAGTTGGCTCTATCAATTCCACATGAGTGATTTATCATCTTTTCTTTACATTAGCAAGAAACATGTTCCTCTGGTCAGCTCCTCCTGTTCTTGAGTTGAGACTGACACAGCAAAGCTTCACACCAGCACTATATGATGATATTTTCTCTCTTTGTTTTACCTGCTGTTATTGTTTCCAAAAATCCTTGAGAAGAAATAATTGGGGAAAAGAACATTGTACTTCAGCCTTCTTAATATTCCAGACAGACTCTGGTAAATCATCATCATCATAGGCACCATCAAGATTTGTGTATCTGGAGCTGAACTTCTTTTGACAGATTCAAAGCAGAAGGGTTGATGTCTATGAGTAGAGAAGTATTTGAAGAAAGGTCAGCACAGCATCTGTGGGAGTGCTGGTGCCCTCTGTGCAGTGGTGCTTGGACTGGGTATAAAAGCTCTGGGAACAAGGACAGAGGACTCTGCAGCCTTTTCTTATCCACTGTAATAATACTTTTTCCTGGCTTGCTTTACAAGGCTCTTTTGTCCCTCAACATTCCCAGAGAGCATGTACTTCATATTTGTCCACATTTGGTGTTTGAGGAATACTGGGAAGGCAACATGTGCAGGCACAGTTGGCACATGTACAGAAACAGCTTTTTTGCAGCAGTTGCTTCACAGAGAAGGTGGCCTTGGTCATCAAATGAACCAGTTTGAACAGCACTAAAATAATACTGCTGGTCAATTATGAAAATGCAACAGAGAGTGAGAGAAGAGCAATGGGATGTGAAAAACTGAACTTCACTTACGGTAAAGCTGAGGTTTTTCAGCTGATCGGGATGTTAAATCAAGTTACTTCCTCAGTCAAAATGAGGACACACCCAGGCTGAGAATAAAACAAACTTGTTTTGATTACTGCTCTTTTCCTTTCACTTTTCAGACACTCCAGCCTGCCTCCATTGTCCCAGTGAGGGTTATGTCCTTGCCTGGAGAGACAGGACTTTTTTTTGGCAGTTGTTTTTACTATCTGGCTGGCTTCATAAAGAGCAAAGATGTTATCAGTGAACTGCATCAGTTCCTTCACATTATAAGGTGGTAGTGTACAGGGCACTTCTCAGTTTTCTTTTTTTAATTGGCAGAGTTATTACTTATATGAAACCAACTCTTTTTTAAGCTTGCTCAGTGAAAGGTGCAGGAACAAACACCAGACGATGCCCTATGATGACCTTTCTACTTGCTATTGTATAACTATGTCCTGAAAATATTTCTCTGGAAAATATCCTTTTCTCTCTGCAGATAATTTGGAATCAGATTGTGCCCAGGCTTACACACAATGTTAGAGAAGATATTTTTCAAGCAGCTTTTCCTCCTTTTTGCACTTGGGCACAGTCTGGAATAATCTCACGCCTGAAGACAGGTGATTTACCCAAAGAATCTGGATTCTCAACTCCAACTCATGTGTTAGATACTTTTGAAAACGTCGCCAGAATCTGCACTGCATGAACCATGGAGCGTGTTGTGCCCAGCAGACATTGCAGTGCACACCTGGGAGGAAGGTATTAGACCACTTTAAAGTCCAATGACACAATGCAGCAGGGAAGAATGACTGAAGGTCTCCCTCTGTGTCTGAGCCTTTCGAATATTTATGTGCATTATTCTGGAAGATTTTGGAACACTTGGGAGATTTATTATTTCTATATTCTATGTATCTATATTAACAATTTTATCTATATATATACATATCTATTAACAAGGGATAATACTTTAAAATGTCCGGCTCTTAACTTCTAGAATTTACTTGATCAGCATTCTGTATGAATTCTGAAGACCCTCCTGATAGATACCATCCACTCTGACTTTCAGATGCTGGCAAAGCTTGGCAAAACTTCTACTATCATCTTCTAGAACATGGAAGATTTATTCTCTGCTTTACATTCAGTTTGTGTTTTGTCATTGAAAAAAAAATGAAGTGGCAGCTTGCTTTATTTAAATAAAATATATGAGGTATGCTGTAGGCTTAATTGGCTTTTTCCCTTAATTTGAATCATTCTCACTGTGTGGATTGGGATTTATGCAGAACCTGTGATCTGTTATATTTTTCCTTGAGTTTTCTGTTACTGATTCCCCTTACTCTCTTAACACAATGATTTTAAAAGAGTTTCATTGTAGAAGTAGAATTGAAACCAGTATAGAAGGATGAATTAAACCAAGCACAGTTCTTTGTGGCACATTGAAGAACTATTCCCTAATGGAAAGCAGACAGGGTTTTTTTCCCCAACAATAAAAAATTCCCACTTTTCTCCCTGTGGGATGCAAGCTACTGGCTTTTAATATCATTACTCATCTGTCTAGTGTAAGTGCTTGAAGAACAAGATTTCTATAGGATTGCATTCCTAACTAAATTCTTATAGCTCTCTCAAATTGTCTTTTCTCTTGTGAACCTTGCATGTTTGCAGGACATGAGGCTTTGCATTGGGGCAGGTTTGCTTGACACCTGTGTGGTTTTGACTGGCACTAACAAATGGCAAAATCCTGAGTAACTTCTCATGCCTTGTTCTTGGATTCGACACTTGTGAATCCTGAGCTTAATCCAAATTGAAAATTGTATAGGCTGGATTCCTGGCTGTATAATATTGGTATGTCTTTATTGACTCCTGCAGAGAAGTGCTGATTTCCATCAGTTGAGGATATGTGGAGATTGGAGGGTGCCCATCTGTTCAGCATCCAGCACAGGCCGTTCTCATCAGTGATCCCTGCCTACAATGTTTGAATTCTGACCCATCTGTCAGTGTCCCCAGGGTGATAAGTCTTACAGAGAATAGATTCAGTGGCTGCAGAATGTTTGTTTTAATATAGTTTTGTTTTCTTTGCTTGGCTCTTTTTGAGACAATTAGAGTTTAAATTACCTCTCATCTTCCAGGTCAGCCATGAGTGATAGAAGTATTCCAGTAAAGCAAAGGGGAGAAGATTACATGCTGGCTTCCTTCTCCAGGCTTGTAGGGGGAAGAAATTTAAGGTTTTAATTTCCAGACCTGCTTACAGGATGCTCATAATTTTTACAAACCACAAGTTTTGACTATCTTTCTAGTTTCCCCTTCTACTCAGCAAAAAAGATGAACATTAAAGCAAAGCTGAAGAATGTAATCAAAATGGGATTTATGTCCTGAGATGTCTTTAAATGTCCTTGTAGTATTTAAATAAAGTTGAAATTATCTCAGTTATTTGTGCCAAGCTGTATCATTTCTTTGGCATATCCTGTCCTATGAAATGGGAAGTGGTTTTGCAGACTTCCTTATATAGGGCCTCTGTAATAGTTTGGTATTTTTTTCTTCTTTAACTTTGATAAGAGAATCTAGACTCTGTTTACATTCTTCAGTTCTCTGCCTTTTTATCTTCAAGTGAAGCTCTGTTTTTCTTTGAAAGGTAAAAAATGTCATCCTTAGATGAGAATAGCATTAAGACATCTGATCAGACAATGTTTTACTGCCAGTAAATCAAGAGAAAGTACGAACTCTGCACTTGGCAAAAAAGGATTCATAGCTCATGAGCTGCGGCTGAAGAAAAACTTACCATGGCATAGTAGGATCAATTAAAACACAAAGAAAGAGTCTGGCAGAAAATCAGGATGCTGCAAAATAAACAGCGCATCCTATATCTCAGGATTAGATGCAAAGGAAAATGGTCAAAGCAGGAGAGGTGTGAGGAAGTGAAGTAAACACCTTCAGGGAAGGGAAGTAGGACATGGTGTTTCCTCGTGTGCAGCATAAAGCATTTTTATTTACATTGCCTAATTATTTCCGATTTGAGAAATGAACAGGGATAGAATAATTATAAAGGAAGATTTTCACCTGGAGCTGCTTCTTTAGGAGGCAAAGCTGCCAATAAATTGCAAGACCCACATGAAGAATGTCCTCACTGGTGGAGAGATCTGAAATTATGTAAAGCTAGCAGAGCTCTGACCTCAACAACAAATTCACTGCCAGCTAACCTGCTTCCAGTTCCCAACAGGAATAACTTCCTCACAGCAAGTAGGTTATAGCAGCTGCCTAAGCCACATCTGGAGCTTTGGATTCTACAAGTTTAACTCTCCTGATTGACTCTCCTGCATCTCAGAGATGAGTTTGGCCTGAAGTCCTCAGGAGGCAGAGTGAACAGTGGTTCCTCCAGCTACAAGAATAGGAGTTGTTCAGGCAGGGACAACTCCTACTTATCTTAATAAGAAATATGTAGGATGAAATGAAAGAACCTCATTCCTATCACACAGTTGCCTCCAGAAAACATCTGAAATGAGGAGAAAGAAACAGAAAAGTAACTATGAAGAAAAATTTGCAGACACAAAGATTAGTGGAAGCATTGCAGAGGACAGGCTATGGAGAAGTATGAAGAAGTGGTTTGGCTATGGGTCAGAGGCAGCACTGTGGGCAAATATGTGTGTGTGTGTGTGGTAATAAACTGAAATGAGAGCATCAATCTTCTGCACAAGGACCCCTGCAGAAAGGATTGCCAAGTGAAGAATATAAGGGAAATAAGAATGGCAGAGTATTCAGGGAGAAAAGCCAAAAGGCATAAGCCCACATTACAATGGGAATTGGGAATTTAGGAAAAATGGGAGAGGTGACTCAGAAAAGATAAGCACTAAATAAATAAGACAGTGGGGTATGACCAACAGTTTTCGGTTCCATTCATGCACATTATTTCCCATCACATGCTTCCTTGCTGTCAGCTATCCCACATCACAGAGAATTTCAGATCACCAGGATGAGGAAAATATATGGAAGAAGATGACACAAAGGTAGAGCAGATAAGATTTGAGTCAAGCTGCCCAAGTCACTGCTGCCAATTCACAAAAGCACTAAACAAACCTAAACATGTAAGGAAGGTACCCAAGTCAGTGACAGACGAAATATTTGTGAAATTCAGCATGGCATCACATTTTCAAAGCTTGTATTTCACAGACTCAAGATAATTCTCATACTAGGATTAATCTTAAGCTCCAAAGCAGTGAACAATAGAATGGAAAAGTGTGTAGGAATAAGAGTGGAAGACATGTTACATTCAGGATTAATGTTTCTATGTTTGGGCATGAGGGAGAAAACTGTAGCAGCCTCACAGTGAGGGAAAGGGAAGGTTTTATTCTCTTTTTCTCTTCTTTCAGAAGAATAACGGCTGTTAGAAAACCCCAAGATGAACTGTTCCTCTGAAGAATGAGAAGGAAGATAAAGGTAATTTTTCTTTTTCTTCCATTTCCCCATTCCTTTGGGAACCAGCTGAAGGAATTTCATGTCTGGAAACATAAAGGAAAGCCATGAAGTCTCTAGTGCTGAGACACTCTTTGCCTTATACTAAGCACTTTTGCTGCATAAAAACATAATTTTAATCTGAATTCAAGACTGAGGCATCAAACAAGAGTTTCATCAGTCATCCACATTTGACCTGGGACCAAGGTGCAGGGAAAAATTCAGGTACTATGATATGACTTGGACCCTGTGCATCTTGACCTAAAAGCACCAATTTGATTCCTCTGTGACTACCTTATCTCCATTAAAAGGAGATAAAATCAAAAATCAAAATATCAAAAATTTCCTCTGCATTTAATAGCAAGCATAAGGTTGCAATTATTTATTTGTACCTCCCTGATGCAGTGGATTTTTGAGAAAAAGTTCCAACTTGCTTAATTCCCTTCCCTGAACCAGGGATTAATTCAACTGTGAATCAGCAGATTGTCAGCTTTGCCATACAGAGATCCCGAAGAAGTTTATGAGTACAGAAAAAGCAAGATATTAGCTTCTGAATCATAAACAATCAAGGCTTACTCTGAAACAGTAAAAGTGTAAATATGGAAATGGTAGTGGATTATATTTTGTTTTTTTTATGCAGATTAATAGGAGAAAAGAGGCAGTTTTTTTCCCTTTAGAGAAGTCCTGGACAAAACCCTTTGTAGAAGTTGGTGACTTGAGATGGATCCTGTGGGAAAAAGTGAGGGTCATGAAGTGATGTGGGTGGGTCTCCTACTGAAGACATTTTCACCATGGCAGTGAAACCCAACTTTTACCTGGTTTTAGGGCAGCTAAACACAAGGGTGGAACATTTTTATTATTTCCATGTAACATAAGGGATGTATCTGCTGAAATGCTAACTAGAAATTGCAAATTCCATCTCAGGTATTTCCATGGTTTTATGACATATAAAATAAGGATTTTCTTTTCCTCCTCTCTGGAATCAAGTTCAATTGTAGATAAACTAAATTGTGAATTCAGTAATTTCTTTTTATTGGCCTCATATCTATGTCAAAACCATTGCTCTTCTGCTTTACTGTTAGTCTTATGTTGAATGCCAGCTTGAGGGTATTTTTGTCTTGTATAAATGTGTGTTTCTGTCTTATAACCAGTCCTCATCAGGCAACACACAAAAATCCCAACAGAAACAAAACCAGAAAATATTTCAGGAGCAGAGGAAGAGGCAGGCCCTGAACTGAAACACGGCATTTCAAAATCATCTTCATGAACTGCAAGAGAAACAGCAGATGAGGCAGCAGCAAAACTGCTGAAGCACGTGAGACTGACGTTAACTAGCCCAGTGTCATGACTCTTTTGTTGACCACTGGAGAATATTTTAGGAAAGGATGTAAGGGATTTGGTTACCAGGCAAGGTGACCCTTCCCTGACAGCAGCATCTTGAGATCTGTCTCCCAATAATCATCTTTAATGACCCACACTCCCTTTTATGTATTTGCCAAATCCCTTTTCAACCCATTCAGCATATTGTTATATTTGCTGCCTGAAGAATTTAAAAGGTGCCATCTAGGTATGAAAAGTTACTTTTTCCATTAGAAAAAACACAATGACAGTGCTCCATTTCAGCTAGACAAGAAGCTACAATGCAGGCTGGCTTGGTTTCAGAGGTGTGTATTTGTAGTTCACTGATGTGAATGCCAAAGGCCTGCATTCACTATAAAGTATTACCCATTTGCTTCTTAGATTCTCTTACCTTTCTGAGATGAATCAGTGGTTTCCTTACAGTAGTTATAATCCCTGAAAGAAGCTGCCAGGCCATAGACTCTGGAAAATACAAACCTTTTTTAGTTGTATGTGATGGACTTTTTTTCTTACCTTGTTTTTCTGCCTATAGTTAAAATATAGTAACTTTATCTATTCTCCTTCTAGATATATATATTTTATCTGTAATAGGAGGTTAAGCAAAACTTGGTTTGTCAAGAATATGACTGCTTTGAAGACTCAATGGCAGCAGAACAGAAAATCCTTATCTTGTTTGCCTTTGCCAGTAAAGAGTTTGTTTAGTCATGCTAGCTAGTGCTTTTATGCAAGTCTTGGGACCATTTACAGAGCAGTCAGAAAACACAACTCTTTCCAAACAGTTTCTCAATGTGGTGACGTATCCTAGCCATTATTTGTGTTCCTTTTAGGATTCTTTTAGGTTAGACCAGATGCTACAATTGCTTTAAGTAATCCAGTGCTTGTAATCAGAACAATAATCCCTTAACCTTTCCTAACTTGTATCCTGTTTGTCTTCCTGCTGACCTTTCTGTAGAGTCATCTTCAGGCATACTTGAGACTAATTGTACCTATAGTACCAATGCCATGCTTAATACATCCTGGCACCTGACCTTATCTGTGCACAAATACCATCTGCCCATCAAAAGACCATCACCATTAGATGGAGTTCCATGACCCAAACAAGGATGAACATGTGTTATTTGGTGCATTAGAGCATACAGAATCACAGAAAGGCTGGAGCTGAAAGAGATCTCTGGAGATCATCTGGTCTACCTCCCCTGCTAAAGCAGGTTCACCAGAGAAAGATCAACAGGATCTCATTCAGGTATCAGGTTTTGAATATCCCCAGAGAAGGAGACTTCATGACCTCTCCCAGCAATGTGTTCCAGCTCTCTGTCACCTTCATAATAAGGTTTTTCCTCATAGTCAGATGGAGTTTCCTGTGTTTTTGTTGAACATGTCTCTCTGCTGCCACTGGGCATCACTGAGCAGAGTCTGGCCCCATCCTCCTGACATCCATCTCAAGGATATTTGTATGCATGGATGAGGTTCCTTCTCAGTTGTCCCTCTACTGGCTAAACAGGCCGAGGTCTTTTAGCCTTTCTTTTTGGTAAGAGAGATGCTCCACTTCACTCATTGTGCTACAGTCTTCTAATTGTCTTTGTAGTCCTCCACTGAACCCTTTTCAATAGTTCCTTGCCCTGTCTTTCTTGAGCTGTGGAGTCCAGAACTGGACACACTTGAGGCCTCACCAGGGCTGAGCAGAGGGACAGGATCCTCTCTCTGATGTGCTGCCAGTGTTCTTCCTAATGCACCCCAGGATCCCATTGAGTCCCACAAAGGCACTGCTGGCTCATGGACAGCTTGTTGTTCACCAGAAGCCCCAGGTCCTTCTCCATAGAGCTACTTCTGGTGCCTGGGGTTATTCTTCCCCAGGTGCAGGACTCTGCACTTGTCTTTGTTGACCTTCCTTATGTTCCTCTCTGCCCAGCTCTCCAGTCTCACTCCAGACCATTTTTCTATCATCAGCAAAGCAGATTTGCTGGCAGTCCATTTTTCCTTTTGTCCAGCCACTGATGAATGAGATTGGATCCAGTTCTGACCCCCTGGAGACACCTCCAGCTCCACTCTGCACCACTGATCACAGCCCTCTGAGCTCTGCCATTCTGCCAGTTCTCCATCTAGCTCAATTCCTACTCACCCAAGACACACTTCCCGAGCTTGCCTATGACATCTTCTTTGAAAGTAAGCAAAATAATTTACTATCCTTCATCACTGTAGCCTGATGTATACAACTCTTTTCATCTGTAAGGAAAAACTGGACCTAAGAGCTTGATTTTTAGTCTGTGAATTAATGAAAAGAATCTCATCAGTATAATCAGGTTACAGATTTGGAAAAGAATTTCAAATATACAGAGAGAAAACTGCCATTTAAGCGGTTTCTATTCCTACCAAAACAAAACATTACAATCATGCTAGCCATGAAATAAAACAAAGTCAACCTGCCTGTGAGATGATCTGATAGTCGGTGTTTTTCAAAGTGTGAAAGCAAAAAGCTTTCTTTGAACTAGAAATCAATGGAGATAACATTTCTCTTTTCCCCTGCTACAGCCTAGACCTCTGATCCCAGAACTGGAGCCTGAGTCCTGGTAGTGGAATGTCCTTGACTGGTGGCAGCAAAGAGAAAATCATCACCTGTTCAGACACAAAAAACACACAGGCCTGGAGCACTGTTTGTTAAACAAGATCAGTTAATAGTTGCACAGTGGAGCTTCAAAGCATCACAGCACTGTTAATGAAGGCTTTGTAGATGTTGTCTACCCACTGAAGCTTTGGATTTTGGGCTTGGTATTCAGTGCAAGAAATTCAAAGGTGTTTGGACTTAGTTTTCATAAAAAGGAATATAATTTCTAGGAAATGAGCACAAATTTAAACCTCCAGATCTGCTCCTAACTTTGTTTGCACCATTTAATATTACTTCAAAAAGAAAGAGAGGGTAGGTTTAGATTAGAGATTAGGAAGAAATTCTTTAATTGTGAGAGTAGTGAGACCCTGAACAGCCTGCCCAGAGAAGTTGTGGAGGCTCCAGCTTGGCAGTGTTCAAGGCCAGGTCTAGTGCAAGGTGTCAGTGCCCACAGCAGGGGATTGGAACTAGATCATCTTCAAGGCCCCTTCCAATCCAAACAATTCTGTGATTCTATTATGCTACAACTTCATTAAATCAGTAGAGCAGATATCCTGGTTTTCAGGTACAAAAACAAACTTGGGTTGGAGACAAGGTTGCAACTAAGTTTGATTTTTGAATGGAATTAGGTCTCTGTGTTGGAATTATATGGGTTCCTCAGCTCTAAATATGTGTTTCCTCCAAAACCAAGTTGATACCTAACCCATCCAAATACTAGGCTGTATTGAAGGGAAGGTTTGTTTTACAAAATATTTCTGGCAACTCTTCTCAGAGAATGCAGCACAGCTAGTTAAAAAAAAAGAACAAACACTTTTTTCAGTAACATTGCAAACTTTTTATCTCACAGATTGAAATATATAAAATTAAAGGGAAAATTTTCTCTATTTCAGTGAAGGGCTTTTAGCTCAGAAGCTGTTTTCCAGAAGTAAATAAAAACACTAACAACCACAAAACATTTTAAAGCTTAGCTCACTCTATTAAACCTTTTTTGCAAGCATTTTCTTAACAACAGAGTATATATAGCCTTTACTTTTCTGCATGGACATATGTATGTGGGTATAACTATATATGAGCATTGAAAACCTAATTTCCTTCTTTTTCTGTCTTTTATTTTTGTAAGGGTGAGCTAAAGTATCTTTCTATAATTCCAGTTTAATCAAATGGTGCTGACACTATGGGACTTATGAACGACATTGGCTTATGAATGCCCCCCTCAACAATCTTCATCTGGTCTCTGTCTTCTTTTTGTTGGGCATGGGATCCCACTGCCAGCAATGACACATGCATTGGGTACCCAAAAAGGATACATCCATGACACGTCAATGCAAGGCAGATACCCACATTACCTCTGGACAGGATATGAGAAGGCAGTTGTGATAGTCAGACAAGTGAGGATATGAGCCCTACTGAACCTGCCTTTGAGATTTTACCACTCCCCAGTTCTGTGATGAAGGGGGTCTGTGCAGAGCTGTCAGATGTGAAGGACAGCAGCTGAGCTGTAGATACCTTGTCACCTTCCAGCTCTGCAGAAGCTCCTCAGCTGTCAGCAGAGAGGTAACAATGAGCAGCTGAGCAGGGAGTAGCACTTTAGGATGTTGCAGTCATTTCTTTGTTTGCAGGACTCAGGGATACCCAGGCTCTCTTGCCTTTTCAGAGCCAGCTTGAACCCTGACCAGCATTGCATCTTGTCACTCGCAGCAATATTGGTGGCATTTAGTTGAGAATACTATTAATGTGTGTTCTCATCAAGTCCACCTAATTTAAGTCTGTATCCTTTTACCCCTGCTGAAACCCAGAACCATCATTTCTCTTCAGAATACTGGAATTTCTTGTAACAGAAGGTTATCTGATGGTGTCCTTCAGAAAGGCTCTTCAAAATTGCATCCTTTATCCTGAGTCCTCCTGCAGTGCCAGAATTTTTTCAGCATAGTAAAAATATTTCATTCATCAGGAGCTTAGTCACCTGATTCTTGGTGCTGATGCTGCTTTTTGGAACAATGGCTGGCTGCCACTCTGTCTGCTGTTGCAGGAGAACTGTGCTCAGTAATCTTTGTGTTTCTTTCTCTCTCTCTCTTTTTAATATCCTTGACTTTATCATGGGAATTGATTTTTCAAAATGTCCACCTGGTATATTTTCTCTTCATTAGAGATGGATACTAGGTGTTAATTTGTGCCAATGTCACTGACTTCAGATGATAATGAGTTCAGAAAGGATGAGGAATCAAAGTGTATTCTACCATGCCTAGAGGAGCAAAACTGTGTGGGGAAAATATATGTCTGGGCAAAGTAGCTGGAGGGAACACAACCCCTTCTTAACTGTGCCTTTATGTATCTGCCTTTATCCTCTCAAAATGATTGGCATGACCAAAGGACTCCAGAGGGAAAAGATGTAGAGAACAAGGGGAGTCCCACAGAGTTGCATCATGCATTAGCTGTGAATAAAACAAAGTCAGGAGCGTAGCTCTGATCAGCTTTACTCCATCCTCTCTGTACCTTTGGGGAAGCCTCAGATCACAGGTGTCAGCTACCAGGGACACAGCAAGAGGTAAGATGAGCTGCCTGTACATGTGGAGAGTGATGTAGACACAAATGTAGAGTACACTGATCAGATCCTTACATGGTGGGAATATGTGGTGTGGAGCATCCCTGGGTCTGCATTTTTCTCACCCAGCTCCCAGCTCCAGTGATATCATACTCATTCCACTTTCATATGCATAGGACAAAAATAGCCCTTAGAGTTTTTTCATTACTTTATTTCTCCCTGATTTTCTTATGTTTGGAAGGGAAAGAAGAAATATTATGATCATGAAAATAATAGAAATGTTGGATAGGAAAGGATTTCATGAAGCCTTTTTTGTCAGACTATTAAGAATGGCATTGTTGCTACACCACAGAATAGTTTTGATCAGAAAAGATCATTGAGGACAACCTTTGACCAACCACTGCCTTGTCAACTGGACCATGGCGCTAAATTGTTCCTTGAACCTCTAGGGATGGTGATTCCACCACTTCCCTGGGTAGCCTGTTCCATTGCCTTACAACTCCTTCCATGAAGAAATTCCTCCTGCTGTCCATCCTGAACCTCCCCTGGTGCAGACTGAGTCTTTGTCCTCTTGTCTTGGGACCAGAGCAGCATAAAATCCATTTACTGCCCTTAGCCTTGCACAGGTTGCATATATTGTACATGAAATATGTAGTTCCTTTTTTTTTCCTCCTGGAAGGTGAGCCTGAGAAACACTTGTACCTTGGGTACAGGGCAGCATGGCACACAGATATTATGGCAAACTTTCAGCAAATGATCATCAAAGCTATTAAATGCCGATCAGCTAAGCTGAAATTATACTAGGTCAGCTTAGTGGCCTGTTGACAACGTCTCTCATTACTGAACTGCATTAATTCCTGGGCAAAATGCACTGTTATTGGTTTTTCCAGATTTCTTTTTTTTCCAGTTAAAATTAATGAAGGCCAGAACTTGAAGAACTGAAACCCAAACATGGACTCTCGTGTCTGTAGTTCGGTTCCCCAGATTGGCCTGATTTTCGAAGATATTTAAACATCTTTGTTCAACAATGATCAACAAATCCCACTGAAGCTCATTAATATTTTGAATATTTTTTTCTTGATTTTTGGCATTAAACGATTAACAGAGATATGCAAATCACAGATGATCCAAGATAACTGCTTTATTTCTGCTGACACTTCTGACAAGAGACATCACTGTGAAAAGGAAATGAGTCACATGTATCTAAAAGGCCAGGACAAATGAATTTCTGAACAGTGTGAGTACATTCCTGGCAAGATAACTCCAGGAAAATTAAACAAGAGTAGCAGATCAAACATGCAGGCAGATGAACTGCAGTAGCAAAACCCATTGCACAAAGAGGGGTTTTTCCTCTGATGTATGACCTGTTTGATTCTCACAAAAACCTTTACAACAGAGTGGATAGCTTCCTGAGGCTTGCTTAGAGCAAAGCAATGGGAATAATACTGAGATTTCATCAATGTGTGGTGTTCATATTCACTCACTTTTAATACAGAAACTGATTTGTGGAGCTTCCCTTGTGTGACAGAAAACGTCTACCTAAAAGTGGTAAAACTATTACTCCTCCAAACTCCTCCAGGTTGTTATTTACTCATACAACCTTAAAGAACTTTAAAAACTTTTAGGTCCTGTCGTTACCAGGTTGGATGACATAATGAAAAATTAAGTTTGTGACAATCTGTGATCATCAAGGATAGGACAGAAGGCTTGCATGCCCTGAAGTCTGTGGGAAGTCTGTGGCACTGAAATTAGAGACACTAATAATTGAACACAGATTTTCCCTTCAGAAATGTTTTCTATAGGTTACCTTGCCCAACATTTCTCTGTGTGTCTCCTATATATATTTAAATCACTATGGCTACTCTTTTCCATGCAAGATCCTGTCTGAGTAAGACACTTGCTTATATACTCATTTAGATGTCTCCTACATTAAACCATTTTCCAACTTCTGTTCCAGAACTTCATATTTTTCAATTTTTTATGTTTTATCCAAAATTGCAGTTTATATTGACTTTTGATTTAATACTTTCAGCTGCCCACACATCAGAAGGGAGCATGTGCCACTGGTATGAAGAAAAAAATTCAAGAAAGAATTATTATTTGAAGCAATATAAACAACCTGATCTAGTTTCTCCAGCTAGGATGCTTTTCAAGTGATGACATGGCTGAGTCAAATTTGGATTCAGTGGTCCTAGAGTAAATCTGAAAAGAAAGAGGGAGGAGTGCTTGATCTATGCCCTGAGTTACTGACACAAGTCCCCAAAGTCAATGGAGTTGAAGGAACAGAACTAAATATCCCCCTCTGGTTTAGTGACATTACCTTGGATTTATGTCAGTAGAGCTGAGAGCAGACACTCATTTAGCTGAATATTGCCAAGAGGAAAGATCATGGTGAGCTGCTAATATTTGTTGCTGGAAACAATCCAGGAATGATAAAGAAGCCGTATTTTTACAAAGCTTTGAAACCATCCTCTAGGCACATTATGTGGGTCAAGGTACTAGGAAGTAATGAAAGTTAAATGGATCCTAGGCCTTTCTAATCCTGTCTGATCCAATGATCCTGCAATTTTGGTTATTTCACTTGTGTTTCTTAATCAATTTCAGACCAGCAATGAAGGCAGGTATAAGAATGCCTTAAAATTCAGCTAGACTCCAGCTTAAATAAAAACCATATAAATATATTCATTTTTTCTGATTTTTGCAAATGATTGTCAGAATTTCACACAGAAACTCAACTGTTAACAACCCAGTCTGGAAAGGTGCTGAATGCAGGAGGTGAAAGCCATCAGCTGCCAAGGTACAGTAACACGATTTCTCCCAGTGTAAAGCTGTCCCACGCTCAGTTCTGAGACATTTAAACAAAGCTCTGTCATAAACTGGTTATACTAAGGAAACAGTTTGTGGGCTGAGAAATCAACACAGAAAGGAAGTCAGGTTTCTTGCTCTCAGAGCACATACAAGCTTATGCAATTTTATAACCAACGCACTTTTTTTAGCAGCTTGGAATTTAAGACTAATCCAGCCCCAAAAATGTTTCCTGGTTTTCTATCACTCTCAAGGGTAGATCTTCCCTCTAGTGCAGACAAGCAGAAAATGCTATGAACCTTCACAGGAACTTGGAAATAGCTGATGATGCTCTCATATGATGGCTCAGATGCTCATTCTCAGTCTAAACAAAATATCTTCTGGGAGAAAAAAAGGTATGTAAGAGTGGATGTATATGCATATGAATGCTTATGCATGTGAATTTTCCTTCTGCCTCTCCAGTGAAAGAGGAAGACTTGACTAATTTTTTGGACATATTAAGATCTGATAAAGCAGGAGTAAATTCTGTTGCTATTTGGTTAAATTACTGTAGCAAGGTTCAGGGGAATTATCCAACTTTTTTAGGTTATGGATGGATAGATGTTTTTAATTTCATGACTATTTCTGGTTTTGCCAGTAATAGTGGGAACTATTTCAAACTGACCATGAGAGTGGTTTGAGGAATCCATACAGCTGACTGTTTAGCAGTCACAAACCCGCAGTTCATATCCCAAGGAAAAGACTGCAGTAACATTGTGCATTCTGCATGCTCACCTCTTTAAGAAGTCGGTGAAATTTAGATGCCTTATCCGATAAACAATACCAAAATAAAGCCCTTAAATTCCTATTCCAGAAACTATTTCAAGTTAATTACTAACAAATACTCCCCTTGAAGTCTGTAGTTATGAGTTTGTCAGATGAAGCCTCAGACACTGACCCCTTTGTCAAGGTGAAACTAATCAACTCAGATAATTTTTTTGTTTATCTGATGGAATGCAGGAATGGAACTCCAATGACAATCTTCTCTAATTCCAAGTGCTGTGTAAATATCATAAAAACATATATTAAACATATGGCTTCATTCCAGGCATGAAAATATTGCCCTTTGTGATTAATCAAATGAAGAGAAAGGAATGATTATAGTGCCAATACTAAGAAAAAAAAAAAAAATCAACCAGCGACAGGAGGTTATACTAATATTTATCTTCAGTCGTGCCTATACTGTTTTAGCTGGGTTAATATGCTCTGGAAGCCTTTAGGATCTTACAGACTGGTCTCTAGCTATGATTTGGATTGCTGTGCCTTTTATCCCATGTCTTAGATTTTCCTGACATAAGATTTACCTCTTAGAACACAAGCCTTGTCAAAGAAGGGATGGTAAAATAGAGGACAATCCAAACAAGTGAATAAATTCAACAGCAGATAACAATTAAGATATTTACTTCTTATCTTAATATTTCTTTTGCTTTGACTCATTCCTTCATCTTTTTTGCCATCTTTTTCCCAAGCGAAGTTTCTGAGAGTGCACATTGTAGATGACATGAAATCCCCTGGTGGGAATTATCTTTTCTATCTTTTGGTACCACACTATAAGTTTATGTCTGAGATAGTTATCCTCTTGTAGTCAAATCCAATAGAGACAATAGAGTTGAGAGTGTGACTGATCTGATCAAAAGCTTCTGCCTTCTCTAGGATAAGGGGTGCTACACCTTTAAGTTTTCTGAGTTTGCAGATCTTTCCTGTCTTGATTATGAAGGAAGCTCATAAGCAGAGGTTTAGAAATAGAAGCCCACTATCCAGTGAGCTGTATCTCCTCCCTCCTGACTTTAATGGAATGTCAATCAATCCCTTAATATACATATATACCAGGGTTCCTGGTCTTCCATTTCTGTCTTTAAGAAAATGAACAAGAACTTAGAATCCTCTGGTCATGTAATTATTTTGTATCCACAGATGTACCACAGTGAGTCACTAACTTTGTATAATCATTCAGACAACAAACAACTCTGGAAATGACTTAAAATTTTCCTGTATATCTGTTGTGAATGTGAAAAAAAATTACTCATATGAGTTTTTTGAGTCTCTGTTTCAGTCTATCTGTCTGAGGAGGCAGGTTGTTTTAGTTCACCTTTAGCATGATACAGATGCCTTACCCAGAAAAACAAGAATTTTATGTTCACTTGTCTTCTCTTGATAGTGTCTGCAGGTAGCTTAAAATTTTCCCTGGTTGCTTTTTATCTCTTTTTTGGACTGTTTTTAAAGACATTCCAAGGTCTTGCTGGACAGCTCCTTTTCCAAAGGGTAGCAGTGGCAGAGGAACAGGAAACCAAAGAACATCCTGCTTGGTCTGACGGGCCTTTTGATGAGATGAGGGTTTTTAGTGTAATCTAAAGTCTAGTATGATTTGAAGAAGACCAGAGAAGTACACTATGTCAACCATCTGCTGGTTAGTGCTACCTTTTGCCTCCACTTTCCTTTGCCTTCACAGGTTTAACCTAATTACTTTGGGAGAAGATTGTCAGTGCTTTTACCAGACTGAGATGAATATCTGTTTCTTGAGACTGAATTCAGTTATTATTTACATGCAATCCTACTCATTTCTTATTGCCTGTGAGGTAACTTTAACCTCAGCACTGAGGTTTGACTTTACATATGTAAATACCAGTTTTTACTAGTTGGAGCAGGAAGAGCTGTGTAGATAATGATACCTCTGTTACGGTGGAAAGATTGTCAGACTAGATGTGAGATAATGTGTGAACTTTGAGGAATGGGACATAATGCAGACAAGTCACCAAAATTGCCTCCTTCTAAAAACTAAAAATGATATTTTGGGGAAAGAAGATTTTATTCCCCTATGAAATGAGTTCTGGATATTCAATATGAAAATGTTAAAAAAAATTTCCAAAATGAATAGCTTTATAGTGTGAATACTCTTAACTGAACTAGTTACATATATTTTTAATAGTACATAAAGCAAGGATGAAACTGTGCCTCTGACTTGAGTACATCATCCACAGTATCTGGTGGAAAGATCTGGAGGCCAAATCAGAATGTGTTCTATTATATTAGCAACATAATCTAGCTGTTATTTTTATGCACCTACTCTGTGAGTGTTGTTTGCTTTCCCAGTTCAGCTCTTCCCCCTCATCTCACAGAAACCTCGTGTCTGTGTGCACTGATGGACAGCACCCAGGCAGTGGCTCCAACAGCAGGTGGCTTGTGGCCACTCAATAGGCTCTGAGAAATCATGGTGATAAAATAGAACTGCATTCAAGGACTGCACATCTATATCTGTGGGAGGTATTAAGGTGTGGAAAAAAAGATAACTCAGGTAGATCTGCTGATGTAAATGTGGCGTGACTAAAGAGGAATGTGCCTTCTGTGTCTCTGGGAAAGCCTATCAGTGCAATACAAGAGCCATATTGACTAATAAGTTATGATCCTGGTTAATGGATATTGAAATGGTTAATCTTTTGTTACTTCCCTTATCTACAACGTTTTCCCAAAGTGATTTGATAATATCTTTTTTGCGTATTTAGGAAAGCATTGCACAAATCAATCCTTGAGGAAGTTGATAGACTGCTGGTAAGAATGTTAAATTAATTTTAAAAATTAGTGAATATTTTATGTATTCTGTGAGAAGATGTTGAATGTATTTTACATTCTATCTTGTGTGTATTAATACATTTTATCTTGTGTGACTACTTAAAACACTGTCTAGAAAACAAAAAATAACTTTAAAAATGACCAGCTCATCATTATTTATTTTTAGCAATGTTTCAGCTGAATGCATCTATTCTTCTAACCAGTCACTGAGAGCATCACTGTGATCACAAAACCATTTTTAATCTTTAGTAAAGATAAGTTTTAAAGACAATTAAATAGCAGAAAAATGGGAAAATAGTATAAAATATGTTTCTGAAATGAAATCCACAAAAACTTTAAGAACACAGCACTTCTGATGCTTTTTGATGTGAAATATCTAGCAATCTTGTTTTTTTGTGCTGCTCAGGTGGCTGAGGTGGTAAAACGTTAACCAGAATCATATATTGTTTATATCTGCATTTTTGTGGTTTTGGAAGACACAGACACCTCTCACTAAGACATGACAGCCCTAAAAAATCAAAATCTGTCCTCCTTTCCCAAGTTTTTCTTTAGAGCAACATTTTAGTTCTTAGCAATACCTGCTGATGGATACATTTCATCCAGAAAATTCAATTGCTTACTCCTGTTGCTGCTGCTGTGGTTACAGATAATGATATAACTTCTTAGACATTGTAGAGATGATGATAAGAATTGTTATGATGGGTCAAAGCAGAAAGTTACAAAGTGAGAAAGACTTCTCTGAATGCCAGGCTCTGTGGTGATTGAGTAACACTTGAAACAAAACCCTGTATCTTTTCTCTAGGGGTTGAAGAGAGAGTAAGGTTTTCTTTTTCCCTTCTCTGACAATTTTAAAACTGCATGCATCATGTTAAAACACGGCTATGTGTATATGTATTTTTCTAATTATTACTCCAGAATAAAGAACACAACAATATTAGGAGACACAGGTGAAATTTGGTTTAGAGAATTATTAGATCCAATCCCACCCAAATGCTTCCAGCCAACTGAAACCCAATGATTTGTGTTTTTCTCAAAGCTGTGCTTGTTAAATCCATCTCCTTTGCCTATGTTCATTGCAGCTCATTGGCTCCCTGGGAATGCCTCTGTCACTCCACAAAAGCCTGTGCTTTCAATGACATCATATGATTTTACCTATATGCAATTTTGGCATGGTCCTGTCACTTATATTTAGTAGCTTATTTGGGATTTTCTAGGAAGTTCTCTTGCAAATCTCCTCCACATTAATGTTCCTGTCTAACCCTTTCTGCTGATAGGTGATGCAGGAGAAAAGTACAGGGAAAATGTGTTTTTGGGAGGCCTACTGCTTTTGTAATATCTCCTGTAATTCTCAGGGTTTTCTGTCCCTTGTCAGGCTTGTAGAGCCTGACAATAGGAAAGATACAGCCTGGGTATAGCATTTCTCAAGCCTTCCTTTGCAGCAGCTCTCCAGTAATTTTGCCAAGCCACAGGGAGCAAAAAGCCCTGGGCCAGAATCTTCTCTTATTTACGCTGGCATACATTTGAAGATCAAGCCAGCAGAGTCAACACAGTTTCACAACAGTGAAAGTGATGTGAGATCAGAGTTTGATGAGGTGCTTTTGGTTGTCTTTCAAGGAATTGAGAGGTATTGAAATACATTTCAGCCTATGCTTTTACTTAGTATTTCTGCAAATTCATGTTTACCATGAGGATTTTCTCCACCTGTTCTCTAACACTGGCCATCTCTGCTCAGGTGCTTCATTGTACTGGCTGCATTAGTGCCAAAATATGAACTTTTAATGAGACAATGGAAAGCTGTAGAGCTAGTAGTTAAATTCAACACAGTTAAGTGCATCTGCTATAATTTTTGTAATATTCTCACAATATTTTGTGATACTTTTCCATTCAAATTGCGAGGAATGTTTTAACTGGTTCCTGGAGTAGACAAGAGTTCTCTTTTCATGGCATACTGCTGAGGGCATGCATTTTATGCTCTGGGTTGCTTCATAAGAGCAGGAATGAACATGCACAGTTTTCTGGGACAACTTGGAGGACAGCAAGGGGAAGAGAAAGCTACACTTGTTCAATGTCATTCCAGCAGAGTCCCTCCCACAAACTGTCTGGACTCAAAGGCACACCCAGGCTTTGTTCTGAAGGGAACTTTCTTCTTCACAGCAAAATAAATTCCAAGAATAAATAACAGTTATGAAGTAAAGGAGACAAGCAGGGATAGTGAGAGAACCAAGACACACAACTGATACTCAGGTTATCTCGAGCATATCTGGATTAGGTTTCACCTATTTTTTCAGCTAGTGTGTTGTACTGAAAAAGGATCTGGACAGCTTGCAGAGGGTTAGAGTCAACAATAGCAGCCTGCATGGGGTCACATAGCTGGCTTTTGGTTCCATGGACCAGCATTTGGTTAAAACTAAGGCTTCTTTTTTCCATTGTCCTGCATGGTGCTGGCTATGAATAGGCTCCTGGGGTTACAGCTTAAGGGGATTATTAGGCAAAAGAAAAACATGCCTCATAAAAAAATCCAGCACTAAAATTTATGGAAGTTTCAAAGACTGACGAGGAGAAGGTGTTGAGCTTTAATTATGGGCTCTCTCAATGTATAAGGCAGAAGAAGCAGACCAACTTCAGGTGGAAGTTTCAGCTCCCTCAAAACAAACATAGCAGGGCCAAACCAACGCTGGTTTTAATTGCTTGAACCAGAAGGGAAAGAAGACAACAAGAAAGAGTCTCTATATTGGAGCACATTATGTCCTGTTCCTTGTTTTTCTCAAATCCATATGTTCCTGTGGCTATGGTAAAAGTGGTATTTGAGTGGCTGGTATGATTTAATTGCATACACTGCTTTACCAATGTTGCCAAACATGCTCATTTTTACATAGACTCTTCCTGCTCATTACAGAGTCAATTCTTTGCATGATCTTATGGCATGAGAAACAGAAGGATCTTGGTTTTCATGATGTTATTCACTTCTCTGTGGGAGCATATGATTGTAAAGTCTGCAAATAAACTTGCCTGAGGACAAAGGTTTTTCTATGAAGATTTTTTTGAGGCTCCAAAACCTTCAGCATTACTGAGACTTCTGTTGTGTGTTGACTCATACAGAGAAGTCAGGATGAGATTATTTGCTTTCTCCAATTTTAATTATTCCTGTTTTTCAGACCGCTGCTCTGCTAGATCATGGATGACAGTATGTGTTTCAACATATTTTGGGAGAAAGATAGGGAAGAGCTCTGAATGTAGCTTGCTGCATATGGAATCTTATATATGCAGCTCATGACCCTGGCCAAATAAAAACTGAAATGTAAGGAAGCCCTGATAGAATACTCTTTATTTCTTCCTCTCTTACTCAGTTGTCCACTTTTGGGTGCAGTTATTTATTTCAAAACAGTAGCCTGAAAAGAGACCACAGATAAACTGTCAGCTTTGACTGAGTTTCAACTGGAAACTTCAGCTTTTCATGTGGAACTCAACGAGCATGAACTGCTGCATCTTCAAACCAAGATAATATTCATATTAATTTATTGGAAAGCAAACTGCTGGATATTGTTTTGTATATTTTCTAGCCTCTGTGTTGGAGAATGAGACTTTACCCTTTCTGCATTTGCACATTTAGTACAGGCCATTTACTAAAAGATTAATTTCTAACTCAAAATCATTAATACCTTCAATCTTCCTCAGCTTTTGGATACATTGCTGTGGTGTTTTGACCCAGGCTGGACATCAATTGCCCCCCAAAGCTGGACAGGGAAGAGAAAATATAAAAGAAAACTCAGTTTTCCCTGAGTTTTCTCAGGGTCAAACAGTTTATCAGTTACTGCCATGAGCAAAAGCGACACAAATTTATTACCATTTGAATCAGAGTACGATGATGAGAAATTAAAACAAATCTTAAAACACCTTTCCCCCACCCCTTCCATCTTCCTGGACTCAACTTCACTCCCCAATTTCTCTCCCTCTTCTCTTTAATGGTGCAGGAGGTGGGGTCTCAGGCTGTGGCCAGTTCATCACAGGTGTTCCCTGCCACTCCTTCCTCCTCGGGGTAGGGCTCCTCACATCTGCTCCAGCGTGGGATCATTCCCATATGAGACAGTCAAAAACTTCTCCAGCCTGGGTCTCCTTCCCATGGCTGCAGTTATTCGTGAACTGCTCCAGCCAGGGTCTCCAGCAGGGTCACAGGTCCTGTCAGCAATCCTGCTCCAGTGTGGGCTCCTCTTTCTCTGGGGCCACAGGTCCTGCAAGGAGCCTGCTCCAGCATGGGCTTCCCATGGGATCACAGTCTCCTTTGGGCCCCCACCTGCTCCGCACTGGCTCCGTGAAATGTAGGGGAAGCTTCTGTCAATTCTCACAGAAGCCACCCCTGCAGCCTCTCTCTACCACAACCATGCCAGCCAAACTCCATGGCAAATCTCCTGGTCCAGCAGAAGAGATTTATTCAGGAATTGTCTGAATTTCTTAATATAATCTCAACTTTCATGTGCAGCTATCCAGGAAATTGGTGGGGATCAGGCATTACATACTCTATTAGTAGGTTTTGTACATCTATAGGGAAAAAATATTCAAAGAAGTCTTTTTAATATTAATTTATGCATGCCATACATGTGCTTACGAATGCTTCAAAGTAATAGCATAGAAGCTGTGATTTGTTTTGTGGTCAATGTGACCAATTTTGTGCCAACAAGTGATTGCAATTGTAACTGCCCGTTTGGTGTGTGCAATGACATGCTTGCACTTCTGCATGTGTTTATGGAGGAATGAAAACCAGGACCTCACACTCCACAACAGAACAAATGAAGCATGGCAGTGAGTCACAAAGAAGACTGGCTTTGCATGCAAATTCCTTGAATCAGTAGAAGTGTTGGTTTCTAGGACAAAAGCATCTTGTTTCTCTGATTAATTCTTAATAAATTATTTTAAAACTTTCTTATTAGCTGTAATTTGTCTTTTGTGAGTTTTGTAAACAGGTTTTTTTAACCCTTAAGACCTTTAAGACCTACAGAGGAGGAAGTTTTCTTTTTATTTACATTTTCAAGCACTCAGTTGTCACAGCCAGCCATTATGCAGAACTGATTCCAGTGACTAATTTGACTTGACATTTTGATGCCTGTTTCTTTCAGAGTTTCATGTTATTTGGCTAATCTTGACCTGTGCCATGTCATTCAGCAACACATACTTCCATTTTTAAACTACTGCTCTACTAAAGAATTCTATTCAACCTGTCTGTCTATTTTCTTATATGCACCTACCCATAGCTCTCCTGGCTTTTTCTTTATGTCAGCAAGGTCAAACTCATTCCTCTTCTAATTATGCACAGTACCTATTCAAATCTTTGCTATTTGAGCATGTCAGCTGTTGAAGTAATTACATTAGTGTGAATGTCAAAGAAAACTATAGGAAAAGGAGGGATTACAAATAATTTAAATTGTGAAGAGGAAAAGAAATTTATTCTTATTGTCACTTAATGTACTGAGTCCATGCAGGTAATGTAGTTTCAGGTGCTAAACAGTCTGGGGACCCAGCTTGAATTTAGGTTTGAAAGTCTTGTATTCCTCACTATTCTTTCTCATTAATATTAGATGAAAACCATAAACTTTTAACCAAATTAGTTACTTTCAGGGGAGGATCTGTATGCCTGAAGAAGAAGAAATATTTGGCCTTGCTAATTGAATTTATTAAGACAGGTAACAAGCCCCTAGAAAAGAAACAATGTACTAACTTGTATGAAGTGAACAGTTGCAAGACCCTGTTGATGAAAGCATTGGAATCCAGTAAATTTTCCATTTTCACTGTATCTCTCCCTTCTGGAAAAATATATGAGAAATTTATTATGATTTACAGTTGAAGTTAAAATTTCTACATGCTCTTTGCTTTTTGAGTAAAGACCCTATGTTCTATACTTTATGCTACAGGTGTTTGCTGGTAGAAATCCTCTCATTTAGCAGTGGGAAAAGCTTAGACATCCTGGTTCTTTTATGTGTACAGTTTAGAATCCTTCTCTTCTGGTGTGTGTAGTTCCATCCTCTTCCTTAGAAAGGCACAAGCAGGGAAGTTGTGCATGCTGGGAGCATTTTATTTTAGTGGTGTTCTGACTGATATCTTTTCACACATCTAACTCGAGTTTACTTTGGGTAGAGACAGTCAATGTAGTACTTGGCACTTAAAAGATTACACAATTAATCTTGTAGATGTTAGTCTGCAAAGAGCCCTAAACCAGTTTGCCCAGTGATGATTTTCTGCTGCTGTCCAACACGAGTATCCCAGATGTTGTCTCGTCTCTACAGGAGACCTGGAACCCAACTGAGCTTTCTCACCTGATTGTGACCACCTCAGGAGCAGAGGAGAAGACCCATATTTTTCTGGCTGATTTTGCCCAAAGCAGAGTTAAAATTTCAGTGTGTATTTAATCAATTTTGACAGTGGTGTACTCTGCAGTTGTCATTATATGCAGGGGCCAGAGCAAGAGAGAACCACTGTTGAACGCTATGTTTTAGTGCTTTGATTTTTGCAGTCAGCTACACTTGGCAGAAATTGAGTAACAATGAAGCCATCATCTTTGTACAGGTCAGTGAAACAAAAAAATCTATGCTTCCACAGTCTGATGATGAGAAGCTCCTTTCTCCAGTTGAAATAGAATGGACTGGATGACAGGGTTCTACTAATTCTATAATTACATCTGAATCTCTTCTGCATCATGAAGTGAAGGTAAGGTATATGATTGCATCAATAATTGCATTATACTTATGGGTTTTTTTAAAATTGGCTAATTTACTCCAGTTCATGTTTCAAAGATATTCATGTACCAGACTGAAATTTTTTGGTTAAGAAAAGAAAATCTAAATAAAAAAAAGTCTTTCTCACTTTTAAGACAAAACTGATTTTTATTCTAAAACTCTTTATTACAAAATTGATCTGTTTTAACAACAAAACCCTCATAGGCTGTATACTTCAGATTTAAAACCAAGTTTCTCTCTTTTAACTTAAAATTACTTAGGAATGAGATTGTTTTGCTTGGGAAAAAAACACCCCAAAACAAACTTTTTTCAACTCATTCAAAATTTTTTCTTCAAAGCATTTTTTTTCAGTGCTTTTAATTTTTTCAAGTTTTAATCTTCTCATGAAAGCAACTTTTACATTTCATTTTTAAGTTAATGAGTCTGATTTCAAAATTGCATTAACTTCTGTGAAAAATTTCTTTTCATTATGAAACCAGATGAAGTAAAGTGATGCAGCCTGAGGTTTTATTCGCACAAACTGGAATAAGAAGGAAAAAAACAGAGGTGAACTGAACTGGAAGAAAAGTCACAGTGAACATATGCATAAAACTCACATTAAATTAAAAGAAACAAGGCCCTGAAAAATATTTAAGCCAAATCTTCTCAAATTAGACTGATCTTTATAATAAACACACTCAATCTAATGATCTAATAATAATAATGTTTAGGGAAGTTGAGATTGATATTTTGCAACAGGTTCCAATGTCACGCTTGGGTAATTTTTTTATTTATTGCAATTTGGAGGACTGTGTGCTAGACAGGGCTGTTGAACTCAGCATAAACTGCTTCAGAGTTATCAAATCTGGAAACTCCCTTGCAACAGAAACCATCCAAAGTTCAGGAACATCACCATTACATTCAAACTGGGTCAGATCGTCATGAGAGAGCTCTAAGAGAGATTATATCATTTCCTGACATTAAAAACACACATCTGAGTTTTTTTATGATAGCAGAGTTGATTGGTTTTGCAGTGTTTCAGCATTTTGGCATGCCCATAACATGAGGATATATCATCAACAATGTCATAAAAGAACCAGGCTTGATGAAATTTGACCTTCTGGAAACTCCGATTGAGAAGCAAAACATTCACATCTTAGTTCTTGCCTTTTTATCTAGCAAGGGGGTTTTAGAGTCTGGATTGGTTGTTTGTACCAGGAGAAGAATTCTTCTTCATTAAAAATAAAAAAATCCAATTTGCAGGTGAAGGCTTAACTTTTGTGTTTTAAATTTGTGTCTGCAGAGAAGATAAATTGCAATTCTTCAAAGCTAAAAATAAATTCTAAACACAGAGTTACAGATGTAAGACTTAAAAAAAGTCCATGACATCTGAACGTTGACTCTTTCTGATTTGTTTTGAATGTGTCTGCAATTTTTACTATACTGTTATTAATTTCTAAACTAGTGCCTTTAGGTACAAATCTTTTAATACTCAAAATGAAGCAAAATAACAGTTACTATATTAGAATGCAACAATTTTTACCTGCAATTTTATGATAAAATGGTTGAGTGCATGATCTATAGCCTGCCTTCAATTTTCAATTGGTTTATTAATCTAAGTATTTTAATTCTCAAATTTATTAATTTCACAATAATTCACAATATGAATTCAAATAAATTAGGAAAACTAGTCCAAATAGATTCAATTACATAAATGAAAAGATATGTCTGTACTTTTGCTTGTTTTTGTTTATATGATATATCTAAATCAAAACTCTTCACATCTGCAGGCATGTAATTATAAAATTCCATATTCTAGATATCTATGTCTGTTAATGTTTGTGCAAAACAACATGTAGCCTTTCTTAAACAAATGATCTATAATTGTACCATAAATTTTTAGTATGCAAATTTTTTTCCAAACAATTGATCCCAATGGGATAAAAAATATTAACTTTAATTTATTTCCTTATGCCTGACGTATTTCACCACATAATCAGATTGTTTTCTTTAAATTAACGTTCTCTCTGTACTGGTTTTCTCTATTCAAAGGCATTAATGAATAAATTTAAACTCTGAATCATAGGTGTTTAAATTGGCTGAGGGAATAAATGTATAACTACATTCATAAATACATATTGAAGCAGTCAAGGCTTAGCTATATATTATGCCTTGATGTGTGTGCAAAATTTCCATTACTGTTATTGGGAGATAATGTGGCTGTTGTGAGGGCAGAATATATTCCAGGCAGTATCCTGTGACATGTTTTTTTCCTACTAGTCCCATTTTCCCTTTTTTGTATGCTGTTTGCTACAGTAACATAGCATTTGAATTAGAATTTTAGGAACTCTGCTGAAAGCAATAGCAGATTTTTTATGTTTACTTATATGTTTATCATAACAAAAAAATTTTGCAAGTTTCACATTTGTACTGAAAAACCAAAGACACAGACCAAAGTATGTTTAGCCAGATGTTGATATCTAAATTGCAAATATCCATGTTTAAGCAGATGAAGCCCTCCAGAATTTCTGCTTGATGATTAGGACTACATACAATGACAGCAGTAAATAAAAGACATAATTACTAATGGTGGTGGTAGCACAGGGACACCATGAAGGTGGTGCAGGAAGATGTTCATGTGGCAGAGAAAAGCAGCTGTCCTGTAGGAAGGCTCCAAATCTGACAGTCAAAAGCAAAAAATAGATCATGTTGGAAATGTTTTCTCAGGACGTTTAACATTTACTATGAAAAGTTAAATTAAAGTTTCTCTGTGTTGCTGAGCTATTCACAATTTTTGTTACCACTAAAAACCCTCATTTTTTTCTGCTTGCATCCCAAGTGACATTTCTCTGGGTTTTTATCCTAGCTGGTGCCAGGAGTCATAGAAGCATTTTTAGGTTCAGAATCTTTATCTGTATAAGAACCAAGGAAATTCCTTCCTTTCATTTGTATCTAGTGCATTCCATACTTGTAATATCATTTGGTTGTGCCTTCAGTTCCCTTGAGAGGAAAGGTGTGAGAATGCATAAAACTGAGAAAGATGCTCCCCTCCCAATGAAAAAGTCAGTGCAGAACATCCCACAGCTCAGCTTCAAGGGGTGAGTTGTGTTCCTGTTCCTGCTGGGATGTGTGTATAGCACGGTGACTCATAAAGTGCTAAGCAGCTCTGCTTAGCCAAGGAAAAGGGCATTATTATTCTTCCCTGTGAAATGGGTTAGAGGAAAATTATTTAAAGGAAACATCTGAATAAAACAAAGCAAAGCAAAACAAAAAACATATCATAAAAAGAAAAAGAAAATAAAATCCAATTACCTCACAAGCCAGTAAGAACTTCTCTAATACTAGATATGTATCACTGGTGGGTACACTCACTGTTCCCTTAATTTGTGTCCCAGTTATTAGTGGAAGGCAAGAGGATACATACTTGGAGAGAGTGGATCTAGGTGCCAGGCAGCCACCATCTGCAGGCTGTAAACTTTTGGGTAACCTGAATGTAAATTTTATCCCTTGACTTTTATTGGCTTCAGATGACACACACATTTATTTAATTATTTTTCAAGGTGAAAAATTATCTATTTGGAAAAGAAAGAAATGTAAGTGGAGTTAAACACACCATTTAACACCAGAAAGGGTCTCTGGTATTGAAATACTGAGGGACTTGATCTGCATACTGTGTAAAGCAAAATGCAAATACAACAACTAAAGTCACATTGGTTCTAATAATGCTTAAGGCTGTGGTTAAAATCATAATGTTATGAAGTAATACTGAGTAAGTTTATTTGTTAAAAGCACAATACAAATATTACTGACAGTATTAAGAACTGATCTCTACAGATCTATTAGATGCAATAAACAAAGAATTAAAAGTACAGAGAAAAAAGTAATTGTAGAAATATTTCAGCATTGTTTTGTATTCTTGTAACAAACCACAATAATAGTAATAGTGGGATAGGTCCTGGTACAACAGAATAATATAATTTATTTGGAACCTCTGCCAAAGGAAGGTGTCTTTCTCATAGAAAAATGTAGATTTGGAGGAACCAATTAGAATTTTAAACCATAAGAAAAATAGCCCTTACAATTTCTTGTATCTATGTCTTGCTTTGGCCATTTTGTTATGCTCCTGGGGAATTTAGTGTATTTTTCTTATAATAGATAGACCTTCTGGGATTTTTTAGCTTATGTTTCCTTATGAGATCTTGATCTACTAACTTGGCATCAGTCTCTAGGGCAACATATGCAAACAAGTTACAGTAGTCTCTTGTCTACAGTGCTGTCATATTACATTTTAAAAATCATATGAAAATATTTCCTACAGAAGAATAGTCCTGGCATTTCCTTATTTGTGAATTGCATGCCAGAGTGCTCCCATTAGACATCAAGTGAAGAACATGCCCAAGAGATAATGTATTTATTTATACCCAATATCTCATCATTGTTCAGCTTGAAGTACCACAAATTCTTAGTATGTTCTCAGCTGGAGACAGATGTTATGTGCAGTTCATTGTGTATACTTGGATGAGATCACCTTCAACATGTTGAAAGGATTATTCAAGGCTTTTATTTATGTAAATAACAATTTTTTGGGTTGCTGTGTTCACTCTCCAAAACATAGCAAAATAAATAACTTCATTAGAAGATGTGATGCCTTTTATTGGATTATTGTGTATAATATCTGGAAAAATATTGTTTTCATGAAAACAAATGATTTCAAAATTTTCAAGTCTGCACCAACCAACACTGACTCCATCAAGGCAACATTTTCTTCTCCTTCTTTAGAAAGACTGTTTCTTGCACGGGTGCCAGTCCTGCCCTAGGACAATTTTCTCAACAAGAGCTAATTTCCAAGGATTTATTTGTAGGGCAGGAGATGATCCAAGCTCCATACCTGCTTCGAGTTGCTTCATCTCAATGACTTGTGTCATAGTTTAAATGATGTTTATTTGTCAAAATCAAACCCCCGATAATTTATCTCATGGTCCTGAAAAGAGGAAATAGTTATTGAAACAGAGTTATGTCTTCATGTAAAGCTCCAGTAAAGTATGATCTAACAGTTAGAAGAAACTTTATTAAGACCATGATAATGACTAAAATACATTCCATATTTACTGATGTGGATTTTCTTGGCTGAGCTATGGGGAAGAAGACCATCAAAACAAATAAAGTCAACTGTGTTGATGCTGGGGAAAATTACAACGAAAAAATCGCCACTGCTATGCACTGTGAGAGATTCTGTTGGATGTTTTTAGCCAAACAATGGCAAAATATGCTCATCCTCTCTTGCAAATCTGTTCAAAGTTTGAACCCACTTTGCAAGAAGATAGGATTTTCAATGTAAGCTTGTCTACAAGATTGAAGAAAATCTTTTTGCCAAACTTTGGTGTTGAGCAGGACATGAGAAAGGAAGAGCCTGAAACCATTCAAAATAAACTTGAGAGACTTTTAGTTAAGAGTCTAACTTGTCTATTATATATGTGCATATAACTTGCAATATGTTTATTTCTAAGCAAGTTAGCTAAAAATTCACATTAAAACCCTTCTTTTATGATATGCACTTATCTGCACTGCATTTCTCACTTGCTAGTTTCTGAGTGCATGACTTTGAAATGTCAGGGTTCTTTCTAAAGGGTGTCTCTGAATGAAGGAGAAAGAGGTTAATTTCCTGGGTTTTTAATAAAGGAAAAAAAAGAGAAAAAAACCCCATAAATTCTGTCAGGTAGCAACTGAGTGGCATGCAGAGGTGCCCTTTCAGGCACAGCCACCTTTACATCCACTGCAGAGACCTTCTGTCTCTTGAGTTAGTTTTGTGACTCCTGGCTGATGTTCTCATGCTTTCTGCTGAGCAGCGCTGGCAGATACCAAAGCACACATTTTCCCAGTGGAGTTGCACAAAATGTTTCCTGGGGGTTTAGGAACTGTGAAGCCTCAGATACATCTGTTCCATTTTCTCTAAGTGCTACCTGTCCTGCTGTATGACGCCACACTTGACTTCCAAGCTCTCACTGAGCGGAATTTTCTCCAGTACACATTGGGCTGTATCCTTCTTCACAGAACCTGGGCTTAGCAATCAGCAGGGGAAACACTGAGTTCACACAAAGAGTGAGAAAGAAAGAGACACTTCCTGGCCTTGAGAGCTGGCAGCAGGCAGGAAAACACAACCAGTGCGGAAGGAATTTCTAAGCACGCAGCTGCCAACTGCCTCAGCTCTTGTCTGAGCATGGACAAACTCAGGGGCCTTTTAAAAGGCTACAACTAAGAGATAGAAATGACATGCAACATATCCTTAGTGCAGATTTCATTTTCCACCTGCTATATTTTGAGTTTCTGCCACGACAAATAGCATATTCAGTGTTACTCCAAAAAATAGTTGTTTTATTTTTGTCTGAAATGGGTGACCGCTGGGTAAGATTATCCAAGTATCTTTCTAAGAAATGTATGAGGTATTTTGAGTGACAGTGTCTTTAAAAAATCAGTTTAAGACAGATAACAAGTCTGGAAAATTTTAGCCCGAGTGGTTACATTTTGACAGAATTTTAAGCCATTGAAAATAAAAATTTATTAGGAGTGTTGGGAAACTTCAAATTTAGGCAGCTTTGCCACCTCTATTAGCAATATATGTGAAAATTCAACAGCTTGCTGCAGAAAATGAGACTCATGTATTAGAGTGTTGGTCTATTAATATGCATATGGAGAAAGAGAGAAAATAAAATGTTTCTTTCCCCATTTTTTTAATGAGACAGAATCATATGTTAGAAAGAAAAACAGGCATACTTAAGAAATTAAATTGAACAGAAATAGGAACAAGTCTGGGTTTATACATTCCCTTGACAAATCTCTCAAGTTTTTATGACTGTATAATCCAGCTCCTGTCACAGTTTTCTGCCATGGCATCTTTCAGATGATTGGTTTTGTGCATAGTTATTAGTCTGATGCTGCTAATCTCTCATTTCTGAAGAAATAAACTCAAGTACTTCTAGCTGAATGCATATACTTTCTTTTACAAAGATGTAATTCAGGCTTAATGGGAAAGGGGACAGTCCAGATTTAAAGACAATGTTTGATCTTTTGTACTTGCCAGGTGGTCTAGAAACTGGGCAGTGTATGGGCAGTATTTTCTAGTTGTATCTGGAAGATGACTAATAATATTCAACTGTAGTTAATTAAGAAAAGCAATTGGTGGGATTTCCTTCACCTTGCATTGCTAGGGTTAAAAGTAATGCATGTACACCAACCCAGTGTCCCCAACTGTGGAGAGGGTGTCTCATCCTCCCAGGTGACAGGTTTGTATCACAGAAGGATTAACCTCCCTGAGGGAGATGCTTATTTTTTTCTCTCAATGTATAGAGAGAATGATGTAAATGATTTGTGCACACCAGGCACACGAGATGGCTACACCTAATGGAGATGAGACTCACTTGGGTTGTAATAATTGTCCCCCATCCTGCAGGGATGAAGCTTACACAGATATGAAAGTTTTGATGTCTTCTCAGTGATCTCATTGACTATTAGCAGCTCAGGTTTATTTTATCCTGGCTTAAGACCAAATTCTGAAGAGATACAAAAATAGTAAACTTGGTCTCCATCTGTGCAGGATACAGGTGAACCCTAGTTCTGAGTCTTCTCTTTAGCATTTTGTGATTTTTATCACAAGGCGTTCTTCACTTACCTAGGAACAGTATAGCTCTACAAAATTGTCAGATCTTGCTTGTACACTTTATCTGAGGCTTCAGCCAGGAAAAGAAAATTATGTGAAGAAAATGTGAGTAAAAAGTGTGCCTTTTAGAGTAAAATGCAATTTTTGAGTGTGTCCTTAACATTCACCTGAAGCAACCAAACATAGTAAATATGTATTTGTACTCATTCTGGTCTACGACCTTTGTTTTGCTTGTTTGTAGACTTTGGAAAATAATTCTATGCATTAATTCCTATCAACACTAGAGAATCATAAGTATTTTTGCTTTCACCACACAAGAAACTCTACAGCTTGTATTCTTTTTAAACCCTTTCTGTAACCTATTCTGGGTTTGGATATCAAAAGACTAAATATCTGTTCCCCTGTTGATACCAGCCTCAAGACCTAGGAGTCACATTTTTTTTCCACTGTCACTTTTAGATTTTCTCCCAGTATTGAATACCAGAGGAGTTTCTATCACAAGAAAGTCATGACCCCTAGCTGGGACCTCTGGGTTTAGCTGTAGTTTGAAGAATTATGGCACCTTTAGACAGAAAGTGTCACTACCTCTAGAGAGAGCCATGGTGATTCAGCCTCCAAATTTCCTGCAGTCTGTGTCCCATCTTTTGTTCTCTAGGGCACAGGAGACCTATGACTGACTTCCTTACATCTCACTTAAGAAAACTCCAAGTCCAGAGGCTGATGAATAAATGTTTTCTCTTCTCTCTTCTCACCTCTGATCCCTGAAACCCGCCCAGAGAAATATCTCTTTGTTCCTCAGGAGAAAGGCATTCTCCCTGCTTATCCTGGGCTGTTCAAAATACGCCAGCAAAGAGGGAAAGGTTTCTTCTCCCTGTTTCCTTGGAGTTATGCAAAGACTGGAAGCGCTTATGGTCCTAGTTTCCCAATGATCCTTTCCCCCTTACTTTACCCCAGAGATCTCTTTGTCCACTACTTGTCTTGTCCTATGTAAAATGAGAAAGAAGGGCTGTCTGTATGTGATTCATTCTTTAAAGTACCTGCCATAGCAGTATAATAAATAACTGTAAACTTTGTGTCCTTAAGATGAGAAATCAATCCACAGAGGCAACTTTTAGACATTTCTAGAATAAGAATCCAAGGAGGAGGAAGATTAAGTGGAGAAGTGAAGAACTTGGCTGTCACCTTGCCTCATGTTTGTTAATTGAACACAACTGTAAGAAGAGGCAGCATTCAGCTTCAGGGTTCTTTCTGTGTGGAAAGCCAAGGTGAATTCCCTAATTCACTACAAAAGCTCTCTTCTTTCAGTTGGATTATTGATTTCTTTGACATATTTTAAGCATCTCTTTCTAGCTTCTGCTTTTTTTCTTTTCAGACTCTGCCTGCCCTCCTCTGGTCTTTCCATACCTTCACAGGCAAAGAATTGAAATGCTGAAATATCTGAAAACCAGGAAACATGGAAAGAAGAAAGAAAGAAAGAAAGAAGGTGTGAATAAAATGGAACTGGTTAAGGTAGTTATGCTGAATATGATGCCTGCCTTTATCTTAGTATAAGCAATTCTTCCAAATTTAGGATTACTGACTTATAGTCCAGGCAGATTTTTTTCTTGCTCCTTGTTCAGGTACCTCAACAGTTTCATGACGAATGGCTATGTTGACAAAATGTCTTTTTCAGGAAACAACAATGAAGTGACTCACTCCTCTTGGGTCACAGTAAAGTATCTACTAAAGTACATATCACCCTGTCTTTTTAGATTACCTTTTTCAATTTTAAGATGCATATGAAAATTTAGAATTCAGAAGTTTGTAGAAAAATAAAAATCAAACAAGTTTGTTAGCATGAAATCGTGAGGGAGACTTTTCTTTAGTTGTGGTGTTTTCTTCTCCTCTAAGCTACAGATAATTTCAAAAGTTTTGCTGGCAGTACATAGGGAAAATATCTTCTCAAGTTTGTCAATACATTTCTAAATTTTTTGTTCCTGCTCATTCTGACCATGCAATATAGTTGGGATAGATCAAGAGAGGAAGAAGATATCCACAACAATGGGGCAGTGATGGAAAGTTTCTATCTGACTTGTGATAACAAATGATGTTTCAAACTAATTAGTGTCTAGAATGGACTGATACATACAGGAAAAAGACAATATATCTTAGCAATTTCTCTAAGTCTTTCTTAAATTTAAAAAAAAACAAACTTATTGTTTGTATGCTATTCTAAAATATTCACAAGGATCAGTGATGTTCAGGGAACTTGTACTGAATAGTTGGAAAACTTTTGTGACTGATCTGATTGATTTACTGTGTCCTCCTCATAAGAGCATTGTTTTCCATTCCCCAGAAATATCCCCTTTTCAGGGAAAAATGCAAAAACAGCACTTTGGAAACATTATTCAGGAAGACTTTGCAATGCAGTTAAATACAGTGCAATGTGGCTGAAAACACAGCCCCCTTGATGCCACTATAAACATATCACGGAACTGTAGAGTGGTTCACCTTGGAAGGGATCTCAAGAATCAGCTAGTTCCAACCATAAGCAGGGGTACCTTCTACCAGACCAGGTTGCTCAGAGCCCCATCCACCCTGGCCATAAATTCTTCCAGGGATGGTGGATCTACCACTTCTCTGGGCAGCCTATTTCAATGTCTTGCCACTCTCACAGTAAAGAATTTCTTCCTAATAACTAACTTTACCCTCCATGCTTTTTCAAATTAAAACTCTTGCTCTTAGTTCTACTACCACACTCTCTGATAAAAATTCCCTTCCCACCTTTCCTGTAGGCCTCCTATTACTGGATGGCCACTATAAAGTTTCTGGAACCTTCACTTCTCTAGTCTGAATAACCCCATCTCTCTCAGTCTGTGCCCAAAGCAGAGGTGCTCCAGCCTTCTCATCAACTTTTTGGTCCTCCTCTGGACCCACTCGAGCAGGTTCACGATCCCCTTGAGATGGCACAGGACCTCAAAGTGGTACCTGGAAGTCTGACTTGATACTTAACTAGGAAACTGTGAAGAAACTGAATGAAATCCTAAGTCTTCAGCAGCTGTAGTACATGTCATCCCCAGCTGGCACGTAGACTCATCAATACAAGGTATTTTCTCCTACCGAGTCCTTCTCTGAAAGACAAGTTTTATAAAATTAATCATTTTGCAGCATAAGTTCCAGCTTTTCCAGTATCTGAAGTTCATAATTTCTTAAAATGTTCCTTAGAAAATTTCCAGACCAAAATAATTTGTCTTGAGCTATTCAACGTATTACTCACAAAGTTTCATTTAAAGTACTGTGAACTTCCTAACTAAGGCAATTTCTTTGTTTTTTCCTTTCACATTTATAATTTCACAGTGATGTGGTCATAAATTAAACATCTACAAGTATTTCTAATGTTTTCTGATTAAATTTTGTTATTTTTATCTGCATATAAAGGTCTGCAACCAGCTTAAGCCCTTTTCTAGCTGCCATAAAAACTACAATGAATGCCAGTCTCTAACTAGATAGCTTTTAATTTGAGGCATATTCTGTTGATGATGAGCATGAGTAAATTTCCCATTACTTTGTATGAATCACTAATTTATACTGTAACTTCTTAATTTCACATCAATTAATTGTGATTACTGGTTTAAGATATTCATGTGGCAAAAGATTTTGAGAAAAGATGAGTAATCAAACTGTTTTTTTAAAGCAGCTGTTTTTTCACAGTTGACAGGAAGTTCTACTTTTTGTGTGAAAGGGATTACAAAAATTTCTGCGGTCATACAGGAAGAAAAAAAAATCCCCATTATTCTTAAATCATGTCTATTGAACTGAGTGCTATATCAGTGAGATGCTGCAGACTGTCTTTTCAATTCATACACTAAAAATAATTATAAAAAATTGAAAAAGAAATAGGCATTGAGAGGGAGGGGGAAAATACAGAGGAAATTAGAAATAGTGGGTTTTCCTGTGGCAGTTAGTTATCAAAGGCCTCCATTGCTGAAATAAATGGCTACTCTGCAACTGTATCTTCTCTCTGACAGCAAATAAGTGAGAAGGAAGTACAGTGTGCAGCTGGTCAAACAGGGAAAGATTGTATAGGTGAAAACGTACCTAAAACTTGCTTATAAAGGTAGCTGAGACTTATTCCCTGTGTGCTCATGCCTGAAGACACTGAGAGTTACTATTGCATGAGACCATGAGAACTGCACAGTAGAATCATGAAATCATGGAATGGTTTTGGTTGGAAGGAACCAAAAAAATTAAAAATTGTGTGGTTCCAACTCCCCTTCATGGGGAGAGACATTTTCCACTAGAAAATCATGATATATTTCTTACTGCAATGAGCATGGACATTCACATCAGTTCAGGGGGAGTTTTCAAAGTGCTTTCTTTAGCTTGTGCTTAATAGTCATTCTTTACTTACCTCTCTAAGTATCCCCCTCTAAGAGACTAGAAACTGCTCTAAGAATGAAACTGGCCCCCTTTTGATGTCTTTAGTGCCCAGCTAGAGCAGACAGGGAACATCTGAATCATCTGTTGTGTGTACTCCTCTTTCACTCTATTTTCCTTCTACCTAAAATTCATCCTGTCTTTTCATTTGAACTTCCTACTTATTTCCTCCCTGACGGCTCAGATTTGCATTCAGTGAAGCCAGTATGAATGTTATATGAGAAAGTTTAAGCCTTTAGACTGTTATTTAACAAGGTACTCAAGCACATGCTGGGCTTAGCACACAAGAACCTTCTCATTGAAAGCAGCAGAAAGATTGCTACTGGCCTAACTGGGAACAAGAGTGATCTATGAACCATTGAGCAGCTCCTGAATTCCACTGCAGCAGTGGCTATATTTCAATGATAGGCTGGGTGTGAGCTCTGTGAACAGTTTATGATGTGCTTGGGATCCTCAAGAATGAAAGCATTTCTATGCCAACTGTACCCAGCCATGGAATTTACTGGTCTAGTCAACGTATGTGTGGGTCCAAAGCCATCAAAAAGCTTGTAAAAAGTGAAAAGATATTTTGCAGAACAAGTTGAAAACTACATCTGCACAAACTCGAGGGTAATCAGTGAAAAATATTTCTCAAGACTCTCCAGGAGAAATGGAAATAATTTTACATGTCTCTCTATCACATGCCAGAATGGGATTTTAAAGCACTTCCTGGCAGACACATATCCAGGCGTGCACTCATATTTACATATAGGATATCACACATACATCTCTTTAGTCAAGCAGAGCAAGACTAGGAATAATATTTCTGAGTTTTCTCTGATCTCTGTCTTCTGAAGTTCCAGAAAGGAAAAAATCACCAGCAGTTAACAATAAATACTTGGGAAAAAAAGGAAATTATTTGTTTTATAAATGCTAGAAAATTAGCAAAGACTGATTAATTAATCCACAGATACTGTCCTATCTTGTTACTTCAATGTAATATTTGATATTCCTGTAGGAGGTGTTTGATATGTAGGTGAGTGTAATATAGTCAGAGACTGTGCAGTCTACAGGGAAAGAGCTGTGGCTTATGTGAGAGACAATAAATGTGATGATAAATAGGAAAAAATAACACTTGTTTTTTCTAAGTTGGTGTGATTCTCTCACTGCCCTTTATACTTAGGTCAATTTATGGCACATTTAAAATTATGAGATCCACACCCCTCCATTTCCTTGATCTTCTACCCACTGTAAAACCTCATAATCCATGGGATGTCAGGGAAAATATCTATGCCCTAACTCATAGTTCAGTGAAGAACTCTGTTGTGATTGCACTGCCTTTACCTGCAGGAAACTGTGAACCTGTGGCAGTGCCAGTGGAGCATCCTGGTCCTCTTCCAGCTCAGGCTGCTCCAAGAGACAGGCTGAGACTCATGTCATACCTCCCAAGCACCAGCAACATCAGTCTCACACCAGCTGTAAATAATTCATGCTCAGAGTACTCAATAGGAAGATGGTCTTTGGGATCCTACAAAATGACTTTGGTGTAAATGCAGTATGAGCTAGTGGCCATTTAAATCCCACTCTGTGCCTTCCTGTGCACTAGGCTCTGGATTAAGTGATTTGGAAATGCTGTTTAGTGTTTTTGCTGCTGCTTACCCATAAACCCCTAAAAAACTGTAGCCTGGACCAGTCATTCAGCAGCCTCTTCCTTATTCATTGAAGATTGTTCATGCAATGCACATAAAAATGGTGTAAAAACTCTGAGAAAGGTAAGATGTCATGGGTTTAGGGGATCACTTAGGACAGCGTGTCCATAAATATGTTATTTTTCTTAGAAATTTAGCACTCTCTGGTTTTTTATCTAAGATCTGTGCACATATCTGAAAAGCAAAGCTTCTTCTTTTAAAGTTGTATTTGAGGTCTGAATGTTTTTTATTTTAAACCAACACAGGAAAACAGCTAAAAGAATTTCTAATTTAGGCTTTTCACTCTAAACCTCTAAAATAATACTTTCAGCCCTGTTTGGCTACATAATTTGGCACCTGCTAATACCTCTTGCCTCTATCTCTTTAAGATACCTTCCTGTTTCTGCCTATGGTTACAATAATTCCCATGACAATTGTGCAAGCAGCCTGAAGAGTTGCTTTTCTTGAAGGGTTTCATTTGAGGTGAAACTTCCAGTAGTGCTGAAAGGCACGCAGAAGCAGCAATTTCAGAAGCATCACATAAGTGCTCAGGCAGGCTTACTAAAAAGAAGAGATCTGCATTATCTTGAAATGTAATGAAACTCTCCTTTTAAGGGTTACACTTTGCCACCAAAAGACACAAAACGTTCATTGGTCCCAGAGTTTGTAGTTGGAAATTATTAATGTGTTGCTTGCAGTCTGCAAGTGAGAGCTGGAGAAGAGCAGAGAGATCTCTGCCCCTGAAGGAGTGTATCAGTTCTGCAGAATGGTTAGACCAAGGAAAGCCATCTGCAACCACTGAGTGTTCTGTTATTGGGAACAGCAGCAGTCATCAACTTGGGAACGCTGTGGCCTCAGCTCTACAGCAGAGCACTGTCTGATATGGTCTTTGACTTAAGACTGAACGTAAAATATCACTTGCTTTAGAGTTTAGGAAGTGTTCAAGGATGTTTGCCAATAATTTGGACAGAATGACATTGTCTTGTTGACTTTAAAGGGCACACCTAATATTTGCTTCCTGGGTAAAGAAAAGGTTTATATTTAAAGGTTCATTGAATTTACAACTTTATAATTTAGAAGGGATAGGTGTTAAAGAATCTGTATTTGCATGTGGGGAAGGGAAGGCAAGGGACTATAAACGCAGAATAAATCCAGGTGTCTGGGCAAAGCACAAGCAAAGTCTTAGACTGATGCTGATGAAAATAGCTGAGCAGTTGAATTCCTCTGCTGCTTCAGGATCACCAGGAGAAATAATAGAGCATCCTCCTGCATCCTCTCAGTCACCTAAACTGCTTTGAGAAACACATTTGCTCATTTTCCCATTTTCCCAATATGCCACCTTGTTAAGTCTCCTTATGGCCTCTTCAGCCAGCCTTGTGTATTTCCAAACGGTCCCAGTTGAGAGAAGTTAGTGAAGTTGAATTGTCACTCTTTAAAATCTGTTGTTTCTTTGGCTTGTGCTAAAATTTTCAAGCTGCCTCTGATCACTGTTGTTCAAGTTTTTAGGCAGAATATTTTACTCCTGCAGCATGTCATGCGCTCTTATTTTTAACTTGTTTGGGTATTTCCTAAAGTGTTTGTTTCTAGTTTTAGTAATTTCTTAATAGCTGTATCTGTTGGGTTGGGGCTCAGTTCAGGAAAAACAATGGCTGGATTTTTTTGTTTATGAATTCCAGAAGTGCATGGCTCTACAAAGATAACTAGACAGAAAGTCAGAATTTCAAAACATTTTTACTAGATGACTTAGGCTTTATTCCAAAAATAATTAGGCACTTAGAAAGCTGATTTTCTCTAAAAATCAAGAATATGTAGGAGACCTTTGACTGGAGATCTCAGGCTTGGAAAATGAATATTTGTTACTCCTGACTGTGATTCAGTAAAGGGCATCTTGTAACCCACTCATTACAAGTAGTCCCATTAAACTCTGTTTACCTCATCATGAGTGAACTGGGTTAGGACCTCGGTGGGGACACCAGCAGTGAGTAATTGAAAAAGATGGATGGGGTATTAAAAGAGGCAATATTATAATTGTATATGACTATTATCTCAGGGTCTGTTTTTGTTCCTGTATCATCAGCCTGGTAAATATTATTGCTGTTTCAAGTCACTAGTAGAAGATAAGTTGGATTGGTGTGCTTAGCCACATTTTTCACTTGCTTATCACTTTGCTAAAGAGTAGTTGCTTGTGCTAAAATTTTTTGTTTCAGGTCTTTTGTGGATAATTTTGTTTGTTTTTTCTTTCCCTTTGGTTGCTTCAAAAATAAGAAGTGGAGAAGGTTTGTGGGGTATGAGGATGGGGACAATCCTTTTTTATTCACCCTAGAAGTTTTTTTTGCTGGGAAGCCACTTTAAGGAAAGGCTTTGGCCCTTACTGGCTTTGAAGCAAGGAACAGAAATTTGGCAAAGGATGGGCTTGTTAAGCAGAGTCTTTTGCTGTCTATGTACAAACATGGCCAAATCATGTGTCTGAAAAGAATCGCTTTCCACAATCTGAGACCTTGTTTAAGATCAGGGGGATCAGTTCCTTGTCTTGACAGAACAGGCCCCATCCCAATGGTGAACCTATAACCAGAGCTGCAAGGTGGGGCAAGACTTCTTTAGAACTGGTCTTCCTTCTGTCTTGTTCCCTGGGACCGTAGTGGCAGTTGTCATTGAAAATTAGAAAAGATTGATTGTCTGCTCTGTCGGAATCCCCTCTGCAGATGCCACCACTGGGACTGTGTCCAGCTGAACCAAGGGTGGGAGTAGAGGTGAGAACAAACTGTCCAGTACCTCTGTCAGGGGAATGGATGAATCTCACTAGGAAGTCTCAAATGTGAAAACGTTGTAACTGCATTGGAAATTCATCCAGAAATCAATCTACTGGCCAAAACCAGTGTCCACTTTGGATAAAAATCCTCAAATTAATTTTTACCATCATATTTAATTTTCTATGCTACTCTCTTATGAGTGAAAGAAGAAAATGGATGTTTCATTCTTCAGAACATCAGGGAAAACCTAATCTGCAGCATTTGCTTCTCTTAGCTGGAGTTTTGCCAGCTCATCAAAGCTAATATCCCTCCTTCAGCAAATAAATGCCAAGGGATCTTTAATTAGCTAAAATGACCAGCAGTCAGGACCTTGATTTCTCACTTAATCTGAAAATAGCACAGTGTCCCTTAGCATACTGCTAAAACATTGGCACTATACCAACAGAGAGCAAATAGTGCCATTTACTTAATCATACACTTCTGCAGTTTCTCCTACATTTCTAGTTGAGTTCATCTCAACAGCTGGAGAAGGGCATTATAGTTTCTACATCTTGTGGTAAGGGAATTCGTGCTTTCTTTGGTAATTGTAGGGCTGTTTCAGGTCTTTTGCATTTGTTCACTCAAACGTTAATACAGCAAACTCTAGTGGTCAGTATGGTGCAGTGGAAAGGAGTGAAAAAGGCAGCCCCAAACCATCCTCTGCTATGATTTTACCCACAGGTGAAACTTGGACTCCACCTCTTGTGCTTGGTCTACACCACAGACTGCTGTTCTTAGCACAACTCTTTTAACACCTGCACCAACAGACAATAAAGGCTGAACAGGATGTTTGCAGGAGTCTCAGTGAGGCATTCCAAAATAGCTGCAAGTAGTCACAGGACCACTGCAGCGGAAACCTGCATGGATGTGCCTTCAGCAATGCTCCATTCCTACAGCTCCCAGGAATGGATGGGAAAGCTCTAATATTGCAGATTGGCTCATCATTGCTTTAGGTGCTAAGGCAAAATTAGCAGAATTTAACAACTTCAAAGTAAGCATTGATATATCTCTCATCTTCAGGTACTCATCAATGCATCACAATAACAACAAATTCTGGGATGAGCACTTCTTAAAACAGCTAATTACTGTGTCCTGCTGGAAAGACATCAGTCTCAGTGTCTCAGTGAAGGCAGTGGAGTGGGTGTAGCAGGGAGCAGAATGTTGGTGGAATTGGACACAATGGGAATATGCTGCCAAGGGCCAACTTCCTGGTTTTGTGTAAAGACCTGTGACCCACTTTAGCAGAGATCTGTTTGGTTTTGATTTTAACTGGCAGTGCTAAAGTAAAAAAAAAAAAAAAAAAAAAAAGAGCTATAATGAAAGCCAAATATTCAACTAAGTATAATTCTGTCTAAATCAAAGAGACCAGCCTAATTCAGATGTAGATAGACATCTACAGAAATGTCAAGCAGTTCTCTCCTTACCTATAACTCATCTCTTGGAAGAAACAACAATAAGTTATCATGTCACTGTTAACTAGAGTCTGAATGTGATGACTCCACAGCTGCCTTTCAGTTCCTTATGTTTCTGGGCTGAACAGTGCAATACGAGTTCATTTCACGCAGGGAGTCAAAGGGAGTGGTACAGTTTCCTCCTATTTTGCTGCTTAGCAGCTTGTCCTGCTCTCACCATCATTGCAGTGCAGGGTCTGTTTTCCATGGCTTCTGACTTGCAGCACAGGTGTGACCAAACACACATTTAAATTTCTTAATGCTTCTGCTCCACACTTGAACAATTTCTTCCCATGGAATCCCACAAGTACATTGAAGTTTTTCTAAGGACCGAAGCCCCAAAGCACCACTGTGAGTAGAAAAGGAAAATATTTTTATGCCCAGTTTACAGACAGGGAAGTAGAAGTTCTTAAATTACTTCCTCTGCATCATTGTAAAACTAGGCTTACATGAAGAATTAGTTAGAATGAGAGCACAGAAGTTTTCCCTTCCAGTCCTGTATTTATTTCCATGTTTCTCTTTCAAGAGACTCTACATTATAATTAAATTAACAACAAATATGATTAGAGTAAGTAGTTCAGTTAGGATTTTCTGGAACATTATATATAGAGACTGCTTTCAAGCAACAGTGGACTTTTTCTGTCTCTTTTTTTTCCTTTTTTTTTCTTTTTTTCTCTTTTTTTCTGCAGTAAGCCTCCATTTCCTGCTTTCTTTGAAAAATTGTACTACGAATTATCAAGAGGTCACATATTCTAGCATTCAGCAGGAGCTGCCCAACCTGCAGTAAATATTCTCTTGAAAGTAACATCTTGCGTGTTTCACTTCACACATGGCCCCCTGAGCTTATAGGTCATGCACAAATACAATGGTGGTCTTTCATGACCACAAGAGTTTCTAAATGGCTGTGCTTTGCATCCTCTCCATCTGTGTGACTTATTCTGATCTCAAAACTTTGCAAAGGCATATTCAGAATTTTGCAATTCACAGCCCTCTTCCCTCAGATGTGAAATTAATTGGTTCACAGTTCTTTGCAGGATTGCGTGTAGTTCTGTTTAGGGCATTACTAATGCTCTTAGATGTCTTTTACAAGTGAAATTATTCCATGATTCTGCATCTGCTCTAGATCATACCAAGAGTCCATCTAGCCTATTGACCTCCTGATAGCAATGTCCATGCAGGGAACAATTAAAGAAAGTAAGAAAAGGGTAAATACACCAAGTCACTACAACCTCCCAGCTTCTAGGAAAGGGAGTAATTGTACAATTTTCTGATGTGAGCTGCACTGCACCCAGAACCATAGCTGTGGCCAAAGAAGGTTATTAAGAAAGGACTGGGGTTAATTTTCATGAGTATAAACAACAGGTTTTCAGTTCCTACTGGACATGGAAATGATTTATTGGATAAGAGTAAGAAATGAAATTCACAAAAGCTCAGGTCCTTCCTTTCCATGAGGTTTTGTGGTTACAGGAATTCATGGCTGCAGGACTTGGAAGATCAGAATTACAAGAATAAAGAACATCTGTGCAGATTAGGAGCTACTGTTTCTTTACCCAATATTGATATATGCTTAAATCTTAATGTATTTTTTTCCCCAGAAAAAATGAAGATTTGTAAGTTTTTTAAACTTCAGGTTATTAATATCAACAGTGCACTTAAATGATAATTAAGTAACTACAAACTCCTTTTGGTTCAAGAATTTCTAGCACCCATTATTCTGAGTGTTAATGACTGTAAGCATTGATTATCTACGTGCTACCTGAGCACTGAAAGATCCCACAGATGCCAATGTTGATCCTGATGTCTGATCTGTAGCTGTTTGCAGGATTTTTAAAGAAATGACTGGTGACATTTACAAATGAGAAAGCACATGGACGTCAGCAGATTAATACTTTGGTGTCTTGCTTTGAGGTTTGGTATCAAAAGAACTGAAAACTTTTTAAAAATGTAAGTGAAACTAAGTCTTACTTGGAACCTCAAAGTATCACAATTTTATCTATTTTTATGCCTTTTTTCTTCAATATTTAGTGTTTCATACACAGGAAAAGTTTTCATGGTGTTACTGCAAATTCAAACCCAGTTATCAGATCAAACTGTACATGCAACTGTGATAATGATAAGATCATGAAAATCCCATTTAGGGTTTTTCAAACCATGTTCTTGGTTTCCCGTGTAGTAATTTATATATTCACAGTGGGCTTTTCTTGCATTCACTCTAGCAAAGGAATTGACCATAGCACAAGATTGCTCAAGCAGAGATCAAGGAGTATACTTTCTGGAGAAAAGATTTATAAAAGCTATCTATTAAAGATGTTCATGGCTAGTGAAACTCCAGGCATCTAGTTTTAAACCAAATAATCTCCATGTAATGTTATCAAAAATATGGCCATTGACTTCTTACAAGTCTATCAGGAGATAAGACTATTAATTTAGTAATCTGATTTCTTTGTATTATTTCATTTCCCTTACATCTCTCTACATAAAAGCAAATATTTCAGAAAGAAAGTCCTTTATTCGAAAACTTTGAGTTGAGAAGAAATCATTGTTTCATGGTTAAAGTATAGGTCTGTTCAGCACCTGTACTGTTCAAAAGTGTCCACTATTCTTCTTCTGAATTTGTTAAATATCAGTTTCTCTTGAAGTGACTCTATAAAGACTTCTTTGGACACAAATTTTCTCTCTACAAGAAACTCCTGTTTGGAATGTCATTCTTTGTCTGAACAATTTCTCTGTGTTCTTACTCAAACCAGTCTATCACCACTCACTTTCAGCACAACACAAATTGTTTCTGTAGCATCGTATCTACATCTGTTCTTTCTGCAGGAAGCCGAAAGATAATGACGAAGGCTTATCAACATCCCTTAAGAGGATTTCTTGTTTCTTCCCTGTCTTTCTAACACAAGTGGTCTTCCAAGTTGCTGGAGCTCCCCATAATTGCTAAGCAGGTCACAATTACAATAGCCCGTAAGCAAAAAATTATAATTAGTGACTTGAGTTTTGAGACCCAATCTTCTTTCCATGGACAATTGGAGTAAGTGGTGTGGACTGCAATTCCCCTCTCTTTGTTTTGGAGGGGATAGAGCTCACTTTTCAATCTTCAGTTCATTCTTCTTCAAAAGAGGAGTGCAGCAGCCCTTAAATACAGAGTACCAGCATAAACAGGTTCCTGGAGTCACCACAATGGCCAACATTGTAGATGTATAACCAAAGACCTACTAATGGTTTATTCCTACTAAATGAGGAAAGGAGACTTTTGAAAGCCTAAACTTACAACTCACTTTCAAACCAGTAGGATAATAGTATCTTTCAGAGCAAAAATTATAGAAAATCTTTTAAGTTTATTTTGATTTTCTATGGTAGTTTCCTTGCTAGATCAGACATTTCAATCCTTGTTTAAATGTTCCACCTTTTTCCTCTCATGTATTGGCCAAACAAAGCCTCATGAAACAATTCTGAGTTCACAAACTGATCAAAGAAGCTGATATTGATTTTTTTTTAGCCTGTAAGATGCTAAACCGACTATAATTTCAGTGTAGCTTGAATAGTTTTGCTTGTTTAGGGAACAGAAGTTGAATTTTATATTTGACCTTCAATGAATTCCAGGTGAATATTTTACAGTTTTGATGAATATTGAACATTTTTGCTAGCAGTAGTGCCTGAAAGGTATTAATTTATAACTCCCTGCCATGCTGGCACTTTACAGCATATCAGTTTTATGAATGCCAGAACAGACTCAGTGTGAGCTTTAACATCTCTGATGTATGATGTGGAATAATGGCATGATGCTGAGTAATCTGATTGACAACCTGAGACAGTCAATCAGGTACATGTATCTGTCTGTATTTTTTTCTTTGACATCATCTTGACTTCAATCTGTCTCAATTCACGGTGAGGGAGTTTTGAACTGCAGCTTAAATAAAGCTTGGTTAAAATCAAGTGAATAAAATTTTGTCATTAAAAAGGGAGGACTAGATTGTTAACACACAGGAAAAATGTGTGTGAATTTTAAAGAACTGTTTTGGTTCAAATTCCACAATAAAACCTGTATATTGAAAATAAGTGACTTGATTTTCAGAATTATGCTGCTTGGCTTACTTAATTTAAATAGACATTTGATAATAATAAACAGTAATATCAAGCAGTTTCAAACTCTGGTGAAACAAAACATTCTTCATTGAGTTAATTTAACATGAACTGAATTTGTTTTACAAAGTTCTTTTTGTAATTTTTTTCATGGTGATTCAAACCAAAATTGTCAGAAATTTTCAAAAGAAAAATTAAATACATCCTGATGTATTCCTTTAGTTGTAACACTGAAAAAAATTACCGTGAACCAAACAGGACAGAGGTTTATGTCAGGTTGCTGTGAGAGAAACAGATTTCTTATACAATGCACAGAAGTGTGCAGATATTTGTGAGCAAGGAAACAATTAACTCACCAAGTGCAACTGCTAATGAGGCTTTTTAAAAAGCTTATTGTCATAATATTTATGATGTGAACTGATTTTGTTTACAGATTATTTAAGAATACTTTTCAGTACATTTAACATTATTCATGGATGTATTTTTTTGTTTTGAAGAATAGTAGTGTTCTTCATGCTACAGATTCCAAAAGAAAGGGATTAGATCTGTGAAATGGGCTCATGTGGAGTATTTTAATACTGAATATGGGCCTTCTCTTTTATCAAACATCTTCTGTATACTGGATTCTATGTCACAATTCACATAACAACATTTCTTCTTGTTTTGAAGTCAAGAAAAACAGCACATGAAATATAAGTGATTAATCCCAGCACATTCATCCAAAACACCTCAGCCAGTTGCTCATGTTCATTAGACAGTTAATGGAGAGGAAGGATTGTCTCTGGGAGACAGGGCTGAACTTCTGGAAGTGTAGACAAGGAGCTGCTCAGAGTCACCAGCAGCAAATGGCCAGGAGTGTGTCCCCACTGCATCTCCCTGTGACTCACGACTCACCACGCAGCCTCTGCAGACCCTGCAGCCTCCTCTGAGGGCAAATAACCTTCACAGCAACATCCCCACTGTGTAAAAGGGGATGGATACAAGTGTCCACTTCTCTCATGGTAGATCAACAGCTACTAAAAGTGGGAGACCTTTTGTGTGCAGGCACGTTGATGTGTAAGTTCAGCACCCTGGGGTAGCCTTCAGTACCAGGCTGTTGAATATTTGGGAGAATCAGAAGCAGAATTACTTTCCACATCTCTTGTTGAGGTTGATTACTTAGATACTCATGAACAAGATCTGAAGCAAATCAGAATTTGGCAGGGGCAGGGAAGGGAAGTTAGAGAACAGCTAAGAACAGGCAAAGATGGCATTCTGGTACCTGGAAGATTATATATCCAACACCTATTTGATAAAAGATACTGTGGGAGGAAGAGGATATTTTTGTATCTCAGACTGTTGAATGAAAATCTTGGTCCTATAGAGAAAGGTCAACTCCTTGCAAAGGTAACAGAGAGAGAGATAGTATGGAAGGATTCAAAACCAAAACGGGGCTAGAGAATGGAAATTAAAGAATAGACTAAACTAGAGTAATTCAAACTCGAAGGAAAACATCGTAACATCTAGTCAATCTACCTGGACACTTCAGGAATAAGTAGGAGTTAAAACATGTTATTATCTACATTACCCAAATGCCGCTCAAACACTGGCAGGCTTGGGACATCAATCACCTGTCTAGGAACTCTGTTTCAGTGTTTGATCAGCCTCTCAGTTAAGATGTCTTGACCCCAGGGAGAAGAGCTCAGCACTTCTCTCTCCCCCTCCCCTCCTCAGGAAGCTGTTCGAGAGCACGAGGTCACCCCTGAGACTCCTCTTGTCCAAACCAGACAAGCCCAGAGCCCACAGCTGCTCCTCACAGGACATGACTTCCAGCCCTCTCACTGGCTTTGTTTCCCACCTTGGGATGCAGTTCAAGAACCTTCACATCCTTCTTCAGTGGTGAGTCTTAATTTTAGCTCAGCAGTGCCTTCCATTTGGAATAATCCTGAAGTTCCTTTGCCCTGAGCACAAATGACTTCTTTTTCTTCTTTCTGTGTATTTGTTGAGGATTTAAGACAGGAATTTTCTCCATCCATTACAGTTTTTCCATAGCTACTTTGCACATAATGGTGCTTTGATCTGCAAAAACAAAGATTTAAGAAGAGACATGAGAGGAACATGACAGTGTGACTATTAAATTCTTTTGCTATAGGAAACAGTTTCTTGTTCTCAAGATCTTCAAAACAAACAGAACGTCAATCCATTCAGAAAGGTGACATAATAAAATCCAGATCTCACCCCAATTTTCCCCTATAGAAATGATACTATTTTCTACAGAGTAGCAATCCAGATCTTAATATGGGCAAGAAGAGCCTCCCAAACAGGAAATGCATGTTTCACTTGCTCTGTTGAGGCACTTTAACAGACAAAGATGCTGAAAGTCTGAACTGATGAATTTCTTTGGCAGTGATTATCCCACAACAGTATTTCATTAAGCAGTATGGGGGATTTCCTCTTTACTTCCGCTCCAGGCTTACTCACAGATACCACAGATGCAGATCTCTCAAATGACAGTCTTTTTTTTCCCTTCCTAAACCTCCAAGAATTTAAAGATTCCTTTTAGAATAATAAATTTCCCTTTTATTGTGACTCAGACTTATTCAGTCCAATCCAGCCTGTGCAAACACACATGCAGCTTTAAATTAGCATTTGTGAACAAGCTGGGTTTCTTTGGCTGTTTGCTGAGACTTGGCAGTTCAGTTCTTTGAGGAAAAAAGAGAGATTCACGTCTATTTATGGCTTGATTTTCAGACATGCTGAGTACCTCCTGTGGACTTTGAGAGCTGTTCCTCTGGAAATCAGGTCACTGATGTGATGCTGGAAGGAAAAAAGGACAGGAAAAAGAAGGGCTCTGCTTTTCAAACACAAATTTTTATATGGTTTGAGGAAGAGAATAAAATGAATAAATAAAGCTGTTTTAAAAAGTCATGTCTGGAACTATGACTGAGCTCCATATTTCAGACTGAGTTCACTACTGAAAAATGCCTGTGTGCACAAAAGCACTGACAGGCATCTATTTTGTAACACAAGCAGAATGCTTGCTTCTCTCCCCAGCCAACATGCTGGTAGATCACTAAAAGCTTTCCCAGTGCAAGTCCAGCACTGGCTGGAGAGGTTCTTGTTCTCCTGCCTATCTCAGGTGCCTGTCACTGCCTCCAGCCAGAGGTTCCTGTCCTCCCAGCCCAGGATGAAGCAGTTGCTCAATGGAAGCAATTACTAAGTGATTCAGTCCAAGCAGGCCAGCTAATGCATTTTAAAAAGTAGGTTCTTCAGTAAAATGCAGTAGGCAGTGCACATGTGACCTGCTCAGCTGTGGGATCCAACCAGGGTGGTGTTTTGCACTAGAGGTAAAGTCTCATCTTTTTTGGTTTTTTTAAAAGCCTCTTTTTAACCCAGAGATTTTTTTCTCTGTGGCACCCAATATTAAATCACAGTGGCACACAGAGTAGTTGATATAAATCCAACCTACAAATGAATTTTAAAAATTAATGTTTTTCAAAACTTATGATAGTCAGTTTATAAAACAAACCTAAAATTTAGGTCCCATGTGTAGTACATTTAATTGCATTACAACAATGCACTGGTCCATTTCTTACTAAGTATTAAAATGAGTTGTATATATGTTGCCAACTTCTATTCCCTCACCGTCCACTGAGGCAATGTTAAAGGTGGGATTTACAAAAGTACACAAGTTCCTAAAATGAGAATTTCTGATTTTTAAGGACATTATAATTTTAGGTAAGTTGTTTTGTCTAACAGACTTCAATTAAAAAGTTAATAAGCTTATGTAAAACAACCTATATTTTTGGGATATATAGCAGTTTTTAGCTTTTTTATATTTAGAAGGTATTAATAAAACCGTGGTGGTATTATAAATTTTCAATGCAATTTAGTGTAGACATATTCCTGCCAAATAAGCCCAGTGATTTCTTTCTTTATTAACTCTCAAATACCCCTCAGTAGTAATGAGAATCAAGTATTCAGACCCCTCCAGCACCTTTAAATTCTGTAGCAAATACTCAAAATCTGTGACCGCTTGTCTTACCACTCTTTTGTAGGTCAAGTTCTCTTAATCGGAATTGTAACAATTGCTATCAAGGAAAAATATTGGGGACAAAATAAAGAAAAAAAAAGAGTGAGTAAATTTGTTGGTTTGGGTCTCCCTGCAGGACTGAACAAGTCTAGTAATTTCATTGCCAATAGATTCCAAGGGGATAAAACTCCTTGTGAATTGTTTTTTTATTGATTAAATGAAAATCAACACCCTTCCCCCAAACAAGCAAACAAAAAAAACAAACAAAGAGGGTTTTATTTGCAGAAGTGCAATATTTAGGATTGGGAATAAAAGCTCAAGTGGGTAAAACTGCTTCAGAGTGTCTGACCTGCATCAAACCCTGTCCTGCCAGGAGGGTTTGAAACAAATTCCATTAAATAAGGGATGAGTGGAAGAGTAACCCTTACATTTCTATCACCTACCATCTAGCATCTTCCATAACCTTTTTTATTTAGGATAATAAGCAGTGTAGAGATGTCTTGTGGAAGTTGCTTTCAAAGCTCTTTAAACAGCATTACAAGAACTAGAAAACCTGTTCACAACAAAAGAGGAGTGAGATAAGATTAACATTGTCACACTGAAAAGCAATTTATATTTCAAGAATAAATAATCCACCTGAAATGTTCAAAAGCAACAAATTTCAAAGCAGAAATGTCAGTAATTTCAATATGAACTGGATATAAAAATTTAAATATA